>CM070308.1:5287443-5684943 GCA_036321655.1 Quercus alba | reverse complement strand
GTATTGTAACCAGATTATCTTGACATGCATTTTGCTATTTGATATCTGAAAATCTTTACTCATTACAGAATGCTCAATCATTCATATTTCAATTAATTTGCATACAGTTATGTAAATGTTTCAATTGTTTCCTTAAAGCTCACAACAAACAATTAAACCAATATTGTCTTAATTTCATTTTTTTTTACCCAAAAAAAAAAAATTTTAAAAAATGGTTCGGGTTCAGGTTCTGGTCGGGTTGGGTTAGGTTGTGTCACAGGTTAACCCGTTTTTGCTTCAGGTCAAAAAATCAAATTTGGGTTAGGTATTTTTTGGGTCAGGTTGGGTTAGAAAATTCTGACCTGCTTTGCCATGTCTATGTTATATTTAGAGGTAAGACAAAAATTAGGAAGTTACCTCGAAAAAAGGAGCAATCATGTTGCTTTTATTTGTGATGAAAGCTTTAGATAGAGATAGTTTTAAGACCAAACCTTTTTGTATTTTCCGTATTTTGGGTTGAGTAATAAAGAAGAAAGGAGTAGTCATAAAAAGTCTCTCCTAAGAATTATTTTTACCTTTTGTCTTCTTCCTATCAAAGCAATAGTGTTACTGGCTTTTCTAAGAATCCCAGCACTTCCTTAATGACAATTTGTTAAAGGAAATTGGAAAAAAATGCCTAAATTAAATAACTTTGAAACTTAAAGGACTCACTTGAATGAAAGTAAAGTTAATGAACTTAATGGATGCACTTTACATTTTAGCCTTTAGAAAAAAAGGAATAAGATACTTTAACTAGATTCAAATCCTTCTTCTCAAAAAAAAAAAAAAAAATGATTAAAATCCTCCTCCCTTATTTGTTGTTAGAAAAAGGAAAAACAGAAAATAAAAATCTCTCATAATTTCTGCTATAGTCTTTACTCAGTCTTTTATCAACTGTCTTTTTCAACTAACAGAAGATGATGAGAATTATAAACAATTTCTAGTCTACACTAAAGAACAAAGACTTGAGATTTTTTTTTGTCAAGTGAAATTTAAAATAAAAGTGATTCTATTCCAGCATCCTAACTAGTTTAAATTGTGAGCAGTATTCTTTCTTCAATTTAGTCAAGAGCTTTGTAGTTCAATATAACTACTTGGTTAGGAAAATAAAAGTAAATATTTCACCTCCACATGTTAGGAAAATTAAAATTAAAATTTGTCCTAAATTTCAACCGTAGTCCTTACTCCTTAAGTCTATTTCAACCGCTTTTTTTGGGCAAGAGAAGACAGTGAGATACTTGTAGTCTACACTAGGGACAAAGACTTGACTTATTTTTTGCGATGTTAGACTAACGAAAGTCTGGAGAAGCATGTCTGTTACACACACACTTTGCATAAGCCACTTTTGCATTGAAATCATGATTTCCAACTTGGTGATGCAGAGAAGAAATGAAGGCAGATTCACCGTAAATAGTTAGATAAACAGGGCATCCCATATCCCTTTACTGAATTCTCACACAAAGTAGGTTCAAACGAAGTTATGGGACGTCTTAGCAAGAGTAACTTGTTGCCTTTGTTTAAACATAGGTGTTGTCACTGTAGACACAATCAGATCTTCTCAATCCATCAAAGACTCTAACTACATGATCTCCAATGGAAGTGTTTTCAAACTGGGATTCTTTAGCCCAGTAAATTCTACCAACCGCTACCTAGGGATATGGTATAGCAACATTTCTGCATTCACAGTTGTATGGCTAGCAAACAGGCAGAAACCCCTCAAGGATTCCTCTGGAGTTCTTACTATATCTGAGGACGGCAACCTTGTAGTATTAAATGGACAAAAGGAGATTCTTTGGTCATCAAATGTTAACAACTCTGTAGCATTGGAAGCTTCTCATATAATGCAGAAATATGGTCATAACAATCCTATGGGAAAGTTTTAACAATCCTTCTCATATAATGTTACCCGAGATGAAACTTAGTACTAATGAAAGAACAGGTGAGAAAGTGAAGTTGACACCACGGAAAGGCCCTTCTGATCCATCCATTGGAAGCTTCTCTGCCGGAGTTTCTGGTCAAAGTCTTACTCAGGCATTCACTTGGAAAGATGGTAGACCATATTTCCGCAGTGGTCCATGGAATGGTCGGAAGTTTATTGGATCACCAAGATATCCTCAATTTCATGACAAATATGGTGTCGTACAAAACCAAGATGGTTCTTATTTAATTCAATTTCTTGCCTTTCATTCTTCACACATTGTCCTGACTACGCAAGGAAATACAGAGGCAAGATATTGGGATAGTGAGAAGAAGGTTTGGAAGGTTGAGTGGACAGCTATGCTCAGTGCGTGTGATGTTTATGGTACGTGTGGTGCATTTGGAAGCTGTAATTCAATGAGTTCGCCAATTTGCAGTTGTTTAGAGGGGTTTGAGCCAAAGAACACCGAAGAATGGAATAGACAAAATTGGACTAGTGGATGTGAGAGGAGGACACCGTTGCAGTGTGGGAGGGTGAATACCAGGAGTGAAGCCGACAAAATGGATGAGTTTTTGAAACTGAACATGATGAAGGTGCCAGACTTTGCAGAATGGTCAGTTGCTCAGGAAGATGATTGCAGGCAGCAGTGTTTACAGAATTGTTCTTGTATAGCTTATGCATTTGATTCAAGCTCAGGTTGTATGACATGGACTCGAAGCTTAATGGACACAGAAAATCTCTAACGGCAGTGGATTTGATCTTTATATTCGTGTTGCTCATTCGGAACTTGGTGAGTTGTTTTGCTTTCTGTCAAAATTTTATCTTATGCTTCAAATCATGCACCCATAACACCCCCTTCCCCCCACCCCTAAGCTAATGAAATCATTGTAAAATAAAATTTATTTGACCCCCAAATGGAATTTTAAACATTTAAAAAAAAAAAAAAAAACATAATTACGATTTTCTGATTTACAGATATTAAGGGAGATGTGAGGAAAATTGTCACTATTACAGTGATTATAGGAACGATTTTTATTTCAATCTTCGCGTACTTATTGTGGAGGTGGATGGCTAAACACAAAGGTAATATTCAGACTAGAACTAAAACAATGTACTAGGAAAATGTTACTATAAATTGGAGTATACTCACAAATGTAATGGAAATCAGCTAGGAGAAAGAAAGCGAAGGGGATGTTAATGTTAAACAGAGAAGTACATAAAAAATTTCCAGGTGAAGACACGCTTGGAGACAATCTGAACCAAGTTAAAGTCCAGTAGCTACCATTATTCAATTTTGTGAAGCTAGCAAGTGCAACAAACAACTTCCATGATTGTAACAAGCTTGGGCAGGGTGGATTTGGTACAGAGTAATGGTTGCTCTTTTAGAGTTTCTTGTCTGATAATGTGAATATGTACTTAACGATTTGATGTTTGTTTGTAGGGAAAATTGTCAAATGCACAAGAAATTGCAATAAAAAGACTTTCCAAAACTTCTAGACAAGGGTTGGAAGAGTTTATGAATGAGGTGGTAGTAATTTCTAAGCTCCAACATCAGAATCTTGTTAGGCTCCTTGGCTGTTGTGTCGAAGGAGAAGAGAGGATGCTAATCTATGAATACATGCCAAACAAAAGTCTAGATGCATTTCTCTTCGGTTAGTTAATTTTGTTATCATTTCTTATTACAAAAATATTTTACATTATTTTTTGACAAAAAATTGTGGACAAAAGTAGTGTATTTTGATACAATCAAACAATATACATTGTTATGGTACTTCACATGAAATAGTATTTTGATGACTTCAACCAAATGAACTTCTTCTTCATGTTCGTTCACCTTGTAAGTTTAACCCTTATTTTCTTTCTCTTGTTTCTTCTATTTAAATTCAATAGATTCACCCAAAGAAATATTGCTAGATTGGAGAAAACGCTTTCACATTATAGAAGGAATTGGTTGAGGCCTACTATATCTTCATAGGGATTCTAGACTAAGAATTATTCATAGAGATCTAAAGGCAAGTAACATCTTGTTGGATAAAGATATAAATCCAAAAATATCAGATTTTGGTATGACTCGAATTTTTGGAAGTAATGAAGACCAAGCCAATACTAATAGGGTGGTTGGAACTTAGTAAGTACCTTTCAAATTAGCCAATTCAATTAGATACTAATACTGTTAGAGATGACAAGATTTGGTTGTGTTTTGTTGAAATTCTATATGTCTCCTAAATATGCAATGGAAGGACGATTTTCAGAAAAATCCGACATCTTCAGCTTTGGAGTGTTGTTACTAGAGATACTTAGTGGAAGAAGAAACTCTAGCTTTTATCATGATGAGCAATCCATGAGTCTTTTAGAACATGTAAGTCATCCTTATCTCATTCCCTTACCTTTTACAACCTCCAATGCTTATTTCTTTTAAGTTTTATTATTGATGCTAAGAATTTCAATCCTCTATTTATGTTTTCAGGCATGGAAATTGTAGAAAGTAGACAACATTGTGGCCTTAATAGACCCAATGATATCTGAACCATGCTATGAAATGGAGATTTTGAGATGCATACATGTTGGACTGTTGTGTGTGCAAGAATTTGCCAAAGATAGGCCAACTACATCTACTGTAAATTCCATGCTTAAAAGTGAGATTGTTGATCTTCCCTGTCCAAAGAAACCAGCATTTACTGAAAGGCAGATTGGGTTAAATACAGAGTCCCCTAAACTTAGCCAAAGAAAATGCTCAGTTAACAATGTTACTATTACAATAATTCAAGGTCGGTAGGCAGCATTTGTTATTGACATCATCATCTTGGGGTTTCATATTCATTTTGAACACTTTCCCAAGAATCTCATATGGTGCAAATACTGCCTTCTCTATTACCTTTTCAATGTCCACTTGTTAGTCCAATCTAAGAAGAAAAATACCATTAAACCATATTCTCTTCTTGGTACTCTTAAAATGCTAAATTTATGGCACCTATAAAGACCATGTTTTGTTGGCTTTATTTCATACCAATTTTACTTGTAAATCTTCTTAATTTTGATTGGAGATTGCAATTTATTGGGGTAGATTTACTTGAGCGGTTGATTGCAATATATTGGGGCAGATTTACTTGAGCGGTTGAGCCCATGCTACTGTTGTTGAGTAGTTCAAGTTGCCCTTGCGAGCTGCATCCTAGGTTGTAAGGTGGACATGTGGCAGAGAAAGGAAGCATTTGTATTTATGAAGTCGCAGCCTGCTCGAGGACAAACTTCCAGCACTACATTCTTATCCGCAACCATCTCATTCTTATCCAAAAAACAACGCAAGAAAGCTAGAGAGAAAACTCTATAGAGCAGATTGTGAACCTTTGTGAGAGTTTATTGTGATCATCCTTTGAGAGAGAGAGAACCCATATTCCTTGAGTAAATCCATAGCCTTTTTTCTTCTCTTTCCCTCTCACCATTTCCATATCTTGAGAAGTGATTTTCCAAACACTCCATGTTACCTTTGAGTGATATTCCTTGAGTGATTGGTGCTGGAAATTAATAGAGAAGCTACAGCACATATCCAAGAGATCTTGGTGGCTTACTGTTGCTGCTCAATGCATGGACTCCAAGAGAAGGTGAAGAAAGGACTTCAATAAGTTGGGTTATAGCTGGAGCTAGGAGGGCTCAAGTACTAGGGGAACTTTAGGCTTGGATGGTCTTTAGGAAACCAGCATTGCAACTATTCACTAGTGGAGATTCAATGGTGGTTCTTAGAAGAGGTTTGTCATCGGGAACTTTGATTTTCTTTTCGATAACACATCAGGTGTTATTTTTGGCTTGCTTCCCTTCTTTTATTCTGCACTTTATATTACTTTATATTCATTTATTACTATTTGAATATGCATGCAATGCAATGAAAATTGGTTAATCACTTATATTAAGCATTAATTGTTAATTTAGGGTAAAAGTGATTGACTTAAAATTGGTTAGCTGGGGTTTAATTATTTGCTAAGAGTATCAATAGCAATTTCTCAGCACCTACCAATAACAAATGAACATTCTTATTAATTTGAAAGAGCATCTTCCACAAAATAGACAGCACACTTTTCTGGGGTTTTAGCCATTTAGATAGGCACCTATACCCAAGTAGTTGAAGGTCTTGGCCTCAGAAGAACTGATGATCTAAATAAAGCCTTGATCTCTAAGTTTGGTTGATCAGTAGCTTCTAATGCAAACAAGACGTGGGTTCATCTCCCCAAATTCAAATATCTTCAAGATTGAAGAAATCAACTGCTCCCAACTAGAAAGGAATTCACAACTCAATTCCATTGCTTAACAATAACAAGGGTCTGTCTGTACCACCGCATTGGATAAGCCTCAAATACCAATATATTATATATGGACTGATCCATGGGTCTATATTATATATGGACAAATCCCAGAAATCAACCATCTAGCAGATCTCATCTTCTCTGCTTCATTGCAATGGAACAATGACTTCTTTGCAATTTTTTTTTTTTTTTTACTCCAATACAGCCATCCACGTTCAAAAAATCCATATTCAATCAACCCCATATGAAGTTTCATCATCTGGATCCCTAAAATAAAAGAGTCATTGAAAAGATTGTTGCATCTTCCCTTGCTCAAGCCAACGCTAAGGGCAGCCTTACTCTTGGCCTCCATTGCTGCAAATCAAAGATGAAAATCCGTTCTCCTTGAAGGTGATGCCAAAGTTGTAATTGATGCTCTGATATCAAGCCCATCTTGTGCTCAGGGATGGTCCATTCGAACGCTCATTTAATGGGCTGCCCCACAATAGGGCATGTTGGACTATGCAGAATTGAATAAATATTTCTTTTGAATTATTTATTTAAATTTATGCTTCTACCCAACCCAAGAACTTTCTTTTCAAAGTTCATGTGGATGGTTATTGAGGAAGAAGGATATCCCCAATAAAAGTGATAGTTCGCAATCCTACTCTCATTTAAAACATCTCGGTATGAGAACCATTGACATGCAAGCGCAATGCCATGTTGTTGTAAGTAGTAGACGTATTATAAGACAATAATCTATGATGATAGGCTTTTACATTGTATTGTGACCAAATCCAACAGCCAAAACAAGTATGACCGCAACAAGGAGAAAGAGCTTTAGACTCACACCCATGGCATTCTTAGCCCGAATGGGAAGGCCTGCTCCCAACTCATTTGACACCCTTTTGCTGTCCCAATAAGTGTAATATTTTTTCAATATATTTGGAACATACTGGAGAAAGCATATGTTGATTCTTCCAACAATTTTGAAGAATCAACATATGCTTAATTGCTTCATTAAATCATTTGAACAAGTCATATAACTGGTAAAAATTTATGTGACTAAGTCCATGTTGATGGTTATTTCAAAGGCCACATTTATATTGGGTTGGAGGAATTTTCCTTCAAGTTCTGCCCACTGCAAATAAAAATAAAAATGCAGACCTTAAAAAGAATAAGACAACTTAAGAAAAGGTATTATTCCAACTAAACTTACAGCAGCATTGAGACCATATGAGAACATGTAAGCAATAGCTTCTGTATTCACGCTGAAGTTTTAATCCAGAAAAGAATTATTAAAGCAAAAAGATCAGGTCTGTAACTGGTATAGCCAGGGAAAAGGACAGTGAAACTTACCAAATAGAAATCAATGAAGTGGTTGTTCTTGAGTTTTTCAACAGTCTTGCTAAGAAAACCGGAATCTCGAAAGCTCAGTACTCCAAACTAGCAAAAATTCTTAATTAGGGGACCTGTAATATTTATAAGGTCATGTCTGTGCTTATGATAACCTGGTAGATCAAAATGTTATCATGCTTAAATGAATTGATGCCAGAACCCTTTGGTTGATTCCATGTCTTAGGGTTCAACTTATGTATTGGGGTGATTTTAATCACAATGCTAATTTCAATATGGACCAGGTTCTTTTAGCCCGTTTAATTTGAGATCAGTTTAGAATTTCTTTTATTCATGGTATATCACTAATATAAAGAATAATTTCTAAATTTAAACCACTTCATCAAGCATTGGTGAGTGTTTTGTTCATATTTCTATCTTATCAAAAACTTCCTCGTATTTTGTCATTCTAAAATATATTCCAATATCAAAAATAAGGCTATGTCAAATTTTAGGTTTGAAAAAAAAAATTATTAAGAATAGTGGACACAATAGGATTAAAATCACACTTACCATACCATTGCTGCAGAGGGCAGGGCTAGTTTCAAGTCTGTAGGAATGTTTTGGAATGATTCCAATGAAAATCCCTCCCATGTACGCTCAAATTTCACTGAACAAGACAAATAGATGGCCAACATAAGGACTGACAGTCATAATGAAACCAAAGCTGCCACTGGTGCTCCCACAAAACTGAGAGATGTCCAGTGTACTAAAGCATATGCAATTTCAACATGAATAACCAATGGTAGTCCTGTGACTATGACCAGGGGCCACACAATAGATTGTGACTGAAGAAACCTCAAGATGTTTTGCAGGAAGCCATATGCAAATAATCCAGGAACGAGAAACCTTATATAGAGAGCGGCCATCTTTGCAATGTCAGTATCTTGATGAAGTAAGATCAGTATGGGTTCTGTATAGAACCAGATGATGGTTGTGATGATAGCGAAAGGAATAGATATGATATAAGAGGCTATCAGATAATTTGGGAAAATACTTCTTGATATTATTAAAAGAATCAGGTTTACAAACTTATATACAATACAGAGTAAGGGAAAACTAAGTAACTAACACTTGACTAACAGCCAAAAGCTTTGTAGCTGAATTGGCACCTCCCCATATACAAAGTGCTTGGGGGTCTAGGGGGAAAGAGTTCGAGTTGCGGGATTAGCAGCATGTTGTAATTACTTCTAAAAAAAAAAAACACTTGACTAACAAAACTATGCACGTGTGGACAGAAAGATAACTAGGCAGCTCACGTGAGGAAACTAACACTATTAAATACAATGCTACAAGTAGTTTTAGTCCTTAAGCTACTAGCCATTTACTCTGTTCTGTAATTCTGCAGCTTCACTTGTTCTTGCTTCTGTCAAGGCATGATTTGATCCTTGCTTCTCACACTTTTGCTCCATATTCTGATAGAGGCTTGTAAATGAATCCCAACATTCTTTATTCTGTTGCTCCAAATCCTTCCCCACAAAGTGTTTCATGACATCCACTTAACCCAATCTAGAATGAAAAACAAATAATTATAATGTAAGAGTCAACTGTGGAGCATCATTGAAAGTTTAGCCTGCAATTGTTTGTCAATGTTCATTTAGAGAAGGAGTAGAAAGAGGAGCATGAGAATTTTTAGATCAAATGAGCGGATTGGAAATTGGAGGATGAGTTAACATAAACATTCTGAAAGATTGAGCGCAACAGTTCTAAAAATATTTAATGGTGCTAGCTTGGTCAGCTGCAATATATAATATTTGGTTGTAAAGAAATATACTAGAGTTTACGGAAACAATATTAGAAGTGAAGTGGATGTTGTGAAGAATAAGACTTAAATGCCAGGAGGATTGCCTATGAAGATCAGTTACACTATTCAAAATAGATTCCTTTGTTGAATTTGGATATCCAGTGTCCATATATATGCTTTATCATTGATCCAGCTAGGCTAATATGTTGTTAATACTTGCCAAAAAAACCTGCTGTTAACTTGTATCCAAGCTTTTGTTTTAGCTTTCTTTTTCTTTGCAGCCAGGCTGTGAGTGTGTTTTGTTCTGCTATAGCAAAATTAATGGCTTTTGAAAGAAAGTTCTGAATTTATATTACCTTCATAAAATAAAGAGAAATAATCCATAATACTGAATACATAAAGTACTGAAATAATTTGTTACAACTTTTGGGAACTGGGTGTGGGATATAGTTAGAATTACTAAGAACAGAGAAGTCTATGGTGTGACCATGAATATAGCTTTTAGAGTTGAAGTGGCTTAAAATTTATTTGACAAGTTTAATACGCAACAGGTTGGGGGTTTAACTGAAAATGTTAAAAAGGCAAAAAGAGAACTTGAAGAGGTGCAATTGGGGCTGTTTAATAATCCTGGTCAAAATCAGAACACTGCCATAAAAGGGGAAAAATATCATTGCTGTGACTTTGAGAAATGCAAGGCCACTTGAGACAGAAAGTGACGTAGGACACAATTTACTATTTAATTATTGTAATTTATTATTTTTGGTATTTTTATGTAAAAAAACGTTATTTTAGATTTAGGTGATTTATTTCCTTGTTTTTAGATGCATTTAATGCTTTTTAGGTCAAATTCGATTCCTATTATGGTTAAGTATCAATTAGGAGTTATTTTAAATTATATTTTCTTGACTGTCAAGTTTTAAGGAGCCCTTAAATAGGCCCCTAAGTCTGTAAACGTTTTTCATAGTTTATTATCAAAAAAAATTCAGACTTGTGTCTATTGTGTTCTCTAGTAGATTCCAGACCTATCACCTTGTGGATTCAAGGAACCCCTCGTGAATTCGAGGTTTACTATCCAGGAACTAACAGTTTAGTTTCTGTCCATCAAAGAGAGCATCGTGAACTAACAGTTTAGTTTCTGTCCATCAAAGAGAGCATCGTGTGTGCCTCTCTTCAGGCTTCCACGACATCAGTCGGTATCAGAGCCTTGACTTAACCTGGTCTGATTGCTAACCGACGAGACGGTAACCACCACCACAACAACGACGAATAACTTAGCGAGTATTACGTGACGTACAACAAGCACTCACAAATATCTATGCTAGGATGGCGCCGTTGAAGAATGGAAAGAATAACTGCAGTGGAGACATAACTCAAGGGCAACCTATTGGTAAGCAAATTTCACATAGACCTTATAAGAGAATTGCAAGTTTTAATGGTTATTTTTTAAAAGAAGATTTTCTTGATTGGTTACTTGATCTAGAGGATTTATTTGACTATGAGAATATTTGTTATGAGAGAAAAGTTGGACTTGCTTTGTATAAACTTAGTAAGTATGCCTTATGTTGGTGGGAACAAGTACAATCTGATAGAATCCGACAAGGTAAAGACAAAATTCGATCATGGCCAAGGATGAAAAAGATGCTTGCTATCAAATTTTATCCTTTGGATTGTGAAGAAATCTTGTCATATACAATACAAGATTATTATTGGCCAAGAAGTTCATACTTGAATTATTTTGAAGAGCCAAATATTCCACCGCTAAAGGAAGAATTACATGTTGAAGTAAACATTGTTCTTGAAGAATATGGAGAAGTCAAAGAAGAAAATATAGAGATTTCTGAGGAAATTAATGAAGTTCTTGTTATAGAAGAAGAACCTGAAATCAAGATTGTGGAGGAGATTAATGAAGACCCCATTATAGAGAAAGATCTTGAGGTTGAGATAGTAGAGACCATAAAAGAAGAAATTATAGAGGAAGTTGTCAACGATCTCGATGAAATCAAGTTAGATGATTGCAACATTCAAACTCCTATTATTATATTGGAAGACACTGAAACAAAGTTTATTGATTTTATTGGGGTGGAAAGATTTGATTTGATCATTGACTCTTATTTGGTGAATATTGTCAATTACATGAAGATCAAGGGAGAACAAGTTCAAGTGGCCCAATCAATGACTTTCAAGTTTGGCAAGAAGACAAAGAAGATGAAGTATTCAAAGTATTTGTTCTCTTGGCATGGGAGATTTTAGATTTCAAAGCTGAACTCGAGAATGAGTTTGTTTCAAGTGGAGGGGTCTGATGTAGGACACAATTTACTATTTAATTATTGTAATTTATTATTTTTGGTATTATAATGTAAAAAAAACGTTATTTTAGATTTAGGTAATTTATTTCCTTGTTTTTAGGTGCATTTAATGTTTTTTAGGTCAAATTCGATTCCTATTATGGTTAAGTATCAATTAGGAGTTATTTTAAATTATATTTTCTTGCCTGTCAAGTTTTAAGGAGCCCTTAAATAGACCCCTAAGTCTGTAAACGTTTTTCATAGTTTATTATCAATAAAAATTCAGACTTGTGTCTATTGTGTTCTCTGGTGGATTCCAGACCTATTACCTTGTGGATTCAAAGAACCCCTCGTGGATTCGAGGTTTACTACTTAGGAACTAACAGTTTAGTTTCTGTCCATCAAAGAGAGCATCGTGGCTTCCGCGACATCAGAAAGCAAGAGTTAGGTGTCTTAATTTAGGTGATCAAAACAGTTCAGATTCAAAGAGTGATAAGGATTAGAGGCATTCAGAATTCAATTCAGTGTTTGTTAGGAGATGATGTAAACAAGATTGAAGATGTGTTGAAGTTTTTGAATGATTGAGAGACTGAAAGAGAGACAGCCAAAAACCCTTAATGGCTATATCTTTGCTACTAAGCACTTTATTTCAATGAACCTAAGGTAGGGATTATCTACTTCAAAACCCTAAGCTAAGCATAGACTAACACGTGGTTGGTTTGCTTGTTTTATGAGTACATGGGCCTTTTGGGCCATAATATATCCAATAACATGTAACAGATTAGCGGTATGGCTGTGAATTCCATCAAAATTTTCTTGGGCATTCCAGCAGAAATCGTAACAACTATGGAGGGAAAGTTATCTCAAATCCTTAATTACCAGCTCCCTCAGTCTCCGAGAGTGATTTAAAGAAGGATGTTTCAACTGAGGAAACAAAATCTGCTTTGTGTTCTCTTAGTGGTTAGAAGCGCCCTGGCCCCGATGGTTTTAATACTCATATTTTCATATCTGCCTAGCCTATTATTGGAGAAGTAGTTGAAGCAGTCCAGGGTTCATTTTTTATCTTGTAAGCTCATAAGAGAGGCCAATGCTACTATTTTTAACTCTAGTTCTAAGCCCCTCAAAATTGACTGATTTCCAGCCTATAGCAATACAATATATTACTAAGATTTTAGCTAAGAGAATGATGTTATGTTTGAATGATTTTGTGAGCCCTTGACAAACTGCATTTATACCTGGATCTGTAACATTTATTATTGGATCCAAGAGCTGGTTAAAAAATAACCATAAAATAAAAAACCTCATAGGTGTATAAACAAGGTTGGTATTCTCCAAGCTTATGTTTCTGTGGTGCGGATATATTCTTGATATGCTAGTTGCTATTGGTTAGCTCTCAAATATTTTTTTCCTGTCAAAACGTGTATATCTTCTAAATATTTTATAGCTTTAAGTGGTGGTTTATTTGAATATTTGAAGTGAAGAAGAGGTTGCAGCAAGGATCATTTGCCCCCCTACTTTTCTGCATTGATTATGCGAGTTTTCACAAGTTTCACGCAGCAAGAAAGAGCAGGATGCAATGGTTTCATGTACCATCCTAAGTGAATCTGTCTCACATATGTTTTGCTGCTGCTAACATATGAAACATTAGGCTCTATATGGGTTGCTTGGCTCCATGCCTATTTGAGGCTAATAATCTGGTTGAGTGGAACATGGCTGCCATTATGTGGTTCATAAGGAGTCTATTTGAAACATTAGGCTCTATATGGGTTGCTTGGCTCCATGCCTATTTGTGAGACAGATTCACTTGCAAATTGATCTACCCTTCAACAAATAGGTACCCCCTGAAAATGACGATTTCTTCCATGTAGCCACTGCCACTGAATCCCAGCCAACTAAGTGCGTCTCTTTCCCCTTACAGAGCATCTCTTTGTGCTTAAAGGATAAAAAGGTTGGGGAATCAGCCACATATGGAGGAACCCCTTTTGCAAACCCACGCATCGACTGAAGCTGAAGAGGGACTCCTGCCTAATGATAAGCCAGAGAGCCACCATGACTAAATTTGGATGGATGGAGCTGAATATGATCGATTCAAGCATCAATTCCATGCACCCATAGTTGTCTAGCCAATGATACTGCTGCTTTTGTAAATATAACTAAAAACCTGCATGTTTAATTAAGTATCCTGTTTACAAGAGCATATGATACTGCTGCTTTTGTAAATGGAATTTTGAAGGAGGCTGGCCAGTCTGGTGTATTTTGGTACATTAATTGGGTATCAATATGGTTTTTCTATTCTTAAAATAATAATAATAATAAATAAATAAATAAATAAAAAAGAAAAAGTAAGTATCCTATGTGAATTTCTATTCTCACCACGTAAATTGGATCTTCAAGTATAATTGGCAGGTTCAAATTAAGTACAACCAAGGTTTAATTTGAAGACGAAAATATTATTTTGGTCCTTACATTTTGGGGTTACTTTCAATTTAGTACCGTCAATTTGGTCTTTATTATTTTCAATTTTCAGCAATTTGGTCTTTACCATTAACCCACTAACAAAACTTAACTACTATCAAAATATAAGAACTAAATTGATAGTGACCCCAAGATGATATTTTTCCCTAATTTGAATAAGTGTTGCAAAATTGAACAACATTTTTCTCTAAATCGATAATTTGGAGGAATCACCTCCAATCCATATTCTGAGAAATTCATAAATCGTCTATATATGTATTTATATTAAACCAAATGACTCAATAAATTATTTAAACAAGTTACATAACTTATCGGATAAGTCATGTGATTAAAAGTACACACAAACGTTTGAATCGTAGCTAGGTTTGTGGAATTTAGCCATATTACTTTTAAAGGTTACAAACATTTTTAAGATGAAACTTTAATGTCGTAGCAAAGAGCAGTTTTGATATTTGATTTTAGTGCTTGTCCCACGTTTCACCGAATCCAACATGTGCTTCCAATACTTCTGACTGTAGATATAAAAATCCTATCCATATTCTCCATTTCTTTCCCAAATCCACACATTCCAGCCGGTAAAGCAAACAAAATCCAATTAAAATGGTCATAGGTTTTCTCCAAATCCAACTTGCACAAAACTCCTGGCATGCCCGATTTCATTTACCATAGAGACATTTATTTGCAATTACGACTGAATTTTTGATAAAAGCAGTTCGAGAATAGGGGAGGAGCTTACTTAGTATTGACTTCAATTTATTAGCCAGCACCCTTGCCAGAATTTTGTAGACGCTGCCAATTACTAATGGTTCTATAATTTTGTAGACCCTCACATCCAAGGCCCGAACCTTCTTTGGAATGAGACCAACAAAAGTTGCATTAGACTTCTCTCAAATAGACCATGTTCATGAAAAAGACTAAAAACATACAATACATCTTCTTTGACCACTTTCCCAGAACTTAGAAAGAAAGCAATATCATCCACCAGGCCAGGAGCTTTATCACCATTCCTGGTAATCCCAACTGCTTCCCCCATTTGATAGTTTTCCAATGTTGTTGTTCCTATAGTGAGAGTTCACGAAAAATTTAGGGCCCGTTTGGATTAGCCTGTTTTCATCACTCAAACTGAGAATTCTGTGGGACCCACTGAATGCTGGAGTGTTTGGCTTGATTTTCTCTCCCAGTTTTCATCACTCAAACTCAGTTTGGGTTGAGTGAAAAACATGAAAACTGAAAACAGCAAAATGCTGTTTTCTGTTTTCACCCCTCAAACTGAGTTTGAGTTCAGTGGCATTTCCGTAAATCTTTTGACCTCGTGGAGCCCACTCGTATGACTTGTCCCAAGTAAAGTCTCTCTCTCCAACCTGTTCTCTGTCACTTTTCCTTCTTCATTTTTTTTTCTTTCACCTAGAGCTCTCTCTTCTCACTGACCCAGAGAGAGAGCAAGACCAGAAAAGAAAAGGGACGCCGGCAAATCGGACTGAGCCAAGACCAGAGACCAGAGATCGGTTCAGCCCAATTCCGTTGCCACCAGCCAATGACCCAGAAAAGGAAAACCACGAGACATGATCGCCAATGCTGGTTCAGCCCAGTTCCGCCGCCACCATCAAAGCGAGAACCTCAAAACACCAAGACCATGATCGTCGGAGCTGGGTTTTGATTTTGTCACCGGTGCTAAGTTTTATTTTTATTTTGATGAATGGGTTTTGATTTTGTCGATGGTTGATGAATGGGTTTTGTTGATGGGTTCTATTGATGGGTTTTATTTTGATTTTGATTAATGGGTTTTGATTTTTTCAATGGTTGATAAATGGGTTTTGTTGATGGTTGCTGGGTTTTGTTAATGAATGGGTTTTGTTGATGGTTGCTGGGTTTGTGGTGGTGGATCAGTTTGTAGTGGTTGATGGTGGCTAGTGGCTGGGTTAGTGGTGGTGGATTGGTAGTGGTTGATGGCGCCGGTGAGTGGCTGTGGGTTGAAGGGAGGGAGAAGATAGAGAGATAGAGACGGAGAGACGCGAGTAGCAACAGACGCAACGGTGGGTAGTGTCAGTGGTGGGGTCCACGGGTTTGGGGAAAAGTGGTACAGATATGTAACTGAGAACTCATCCCAAACATGTGATTTGCAATTTTTGAGTGAAACTGAGTTTGAGAATTGAGTTATGAGTTTTTGAGTTTGAGTAAAGAGAATTGAGATATGAGAACTGAGTTTGAGTTATCTCTAAACCAAACGGGGCCTTAGTGTTCCTACTTCCCCCCTTTAACCATAAAGCTCTATACCAAGAGATTTCCTCCAAAAGCATAATGTTTTTTAACTTAACCCTCTGTTTGTTTCAACGTAAAATATTTGTAGAGGTAAAATATTTTCCTTTGTCTTCCTATGTTGAAAGAAACCCAATCTCCTCCCTTTCATCCAAATTTCAAATCTCAGTTAAGAGTACTTGTTTCTTAATTCCCATGTCACCTTAATTCCTCTATGTTCGATTTCTCCGGATCCTTCTTTAGAGCTCTTATTTTACAAGCTATAATAAAATTAGTAGTTCATTGGATCCTCCTTTAAAAGTAGTCTCTGACCTTCCCCAAATCAAATCACATTCTGACGCCAAACCTGAATCTAGAACGAGAAAGGGAGAGAGAAATGAAATCCTAGCTAAGTTGTCGTCCACTTCCCCTTGCTACCGATTCCTTGCACAGCCACTGCGCAAGCAAGGGAGGAGGACAGCACTATGATTCAAAAATCCATTCGATCTAAACTGCCACTAAATCTCATTTCCTAATCCAAAAGTAATCCATACGATCGTATGGATAATTGAATATATTGTATAATTAATAATTTATGTTCATATAAGTACTCACAATGACTATAATATTTAGAAGGAAAAGTATGAGACAATATATTGAATGGTATAAAAAAATTCTAAAATCCTGAATTATGCTAGTTCTATCTTCTCTGTCCAACATTCTTTTTTTTTAAACATAAACTAACTAATTAACAAAAGCAAACGATATTAAATTCACATCAATTAGCAAACAAATTTTGTTGATAGCGTCATGTCCAATCCGCAGCTGTGCATGGAATGGGTGGCAATAAAAAGTCCCTGGGATGTCTAGCTAGTTCGAATCAAGGCCGGCCCAAGATAGTTTGAGGCCTAAGGCAAAAATTTTAAAGGGGCCTTTTTATATTTTACTTAAACAATATTTAGTTCATTTTTTTATTATATATTTTTTTATTTCAATTTATTATTAATTCTTACTTACCATATAGCTTTTACAAACTAACATATCACCAGTAAAAAAAAAAAAAAAATTTATTCAAATATTCATTTATTATATTATTAAAGTGACACCAATCATATTCATGTTACATCAGTTTGTAAGTTTTTTGTTATAAAATTTGTATTAGTTTTAGTATTTCCCATTCACTTAATGGTGATTGGGTTGTATTTCTAATAATTTTTTTTTTTGTTAAAAAAATGCTAAACTTACTACAAATTTGACTACAAAAAGTTTACGAACTGATGTGACAATGAGGTGGCATTTCAACAACAAAATCAATTGAGTACTGAATTACTTGCACATCAATTTATAGGACCTATATAATGAAACTAATAATGTACTAGCATAACTCTAATATTTTAGGGTTTCTTAACAGTGGGAAAAAAAAGTACATGTAACTCACATTTTTTTTTTCCTTAATTACCAAAAAATAAAAAATAAAAAACTTATGGCCCCATACTTGGGGGCCTTCTATGTTAGGGGGCCTTAGGCCATGGCAAGTGTTTGAACGCGCATTATGGTCAAGTTCACGTACAATTGAACCTTCACAGTGTAATTTAGGATTTTAGGGCTGTTTGGCAAGAGATTTTTAGTAACATTGTTTAAATGTTGTAAAAAAATATGTTGTGATGTTTAAACACTAAAAACTGTTGTTTAAATAACAATACCAAACATGCCCTAGAATTTTTTGATACCATTCAATATTTTGTCACATACTTTTCCTCCTAAATATTAAACTTGTGAGTACTATGAACATAAATTGTTAACTAAATAAAACAAATTTTATAATACTAAAAATTCTACTTTAAATATTGGAAAAATAATAATATTTTTTATATAGATATTCCAGCGGTCGTTGATAAGCAAGTCCAATAATTAGAGGTAAGACTGAAATTCGAAAGTTATCACGAACAAAGGAGCAATCATATAAAGTTTATTTTAAGCATTATTTTTACTTTTTTTTTTTTCTTCTTCCTATCAGTATAATTCCGTTTATCAAACCAAAAGTACTGTTACTGGCTTTTCTAAGCATCCCAGCACTTCTTTTTTTGAGCAAAATTTGGGTCTTGACCCCACTGAAATTGATAATGGGTGGTAGATGCTTCTCAAAGATCTACCATGGAGTCCAGGAACGGAATCACCATTATGTTTTCCTCTCAAAAGCTCCTCTATTCATTTTAGGTAATGATGCCTGAAACTAGAGTTATTGGTTGGCAACATGTTAATTTTACTTTTTGGGGACACACAATATATACTTTGTTGGGTTTGACAGATAATTGATTTTCATTTCCTTTTTTATTTTTTTCCTTGTTGAACTTCAGGTTTGGTTTCAAATCAGTTTGCCAAACCAAAATTTTACTTAACTGGCTTTTCTAAGAATCCTAAGTCCCAGCAGTTCTTTCTTGAAAAAATAAAAAGAAAAGAGAAAAGAATTCCAACACTACTTATTTCTATTTTAAGGCAAAATATCTATCGGTCCTTACAACCACTGCTGTTGATAAGATAATGAGCGGAGTTATACTATAGGGAGGATTAATCTATATTATATTATATATAATAAAAATTGGACTTAGATGCTGTGATTGCGCCAAGTGGCGACACCAAATTGCAAAAATTTTCTTAAATTTTTAGATTTTAAGGAAAAAATATATATAAGTTTTCTTCAACTATAATTTCTAAGTGGATAAAAATCCAACATTGTCAAACCATAATTATAGAATAGATTGAAATCTATAACATTGCCAATCAAGGGACACCAAATTGCAGAAATTTTCTTAGATTTTTAGATTTTAAGGAAAAAATATATATAAGTTTTCTTCAACTATAATTTCTAAGTGGATAAAAATCCAACATTGTCAAACCATAATTATAGAATAGATTGAAATCTATAACATTGTCAATCAAGGGACACCAAATTGCAGAAATTTTCTTAGATTTTTAGATTTTAAGGAAAAAATATATATAAGTTTTCTTCAACTATAATTTCTAAGTGGATATAATTTTTCTTCAACTACAATTTCTAAGTGGATAAAAATCCAACATTGTCAAACCATAATTATAGAATAGATTGAAATCTATAACATTGCCAATCAAGGGACGTGTAGAATTGATGTTTTATTAAAGCTTTATTATAACATTTTTCAGTTGTTTTTGTTTTTGGCTGGACGTATACGTGTGATTGAATAGATTTCAATCTTGAATTATGAACATGTGTTGTTTCATTGAATCCGTATGTTATAATTGAAGTGCTTTATATGTTGTGGTTTATATGGAGATATACAAAGATTGAAATCCTTAATTCTAATTAAACTCTTTGTCTCAAACTCAAACTCTTAATAATTAATCTTTCCCACCGTGTTACAATTATTCATAAAGTTAAGGAAAAAAAATGTTGATATCAATATTAAGCTATAGAGGAAAGTTGATAAGAAAAAGTAAAATTTTGTATTTATCCAAAGATTAGTAGAGGAAAAGTTGATAAGAACAATTAAGATTTTGTGTCTATCTAAAAAAATTGCTACAATTTTTGCTTACCTTCAAGTATATCTAAAACTTGCGATTAGATCATAGGGAATAAAAATCAATCGGGAAAAAAAAATTATAAATATTTTTGCTCCGCCTCCCTCAAACTTCTCATTCGGACTATTCATGAAGGTTATATTTTTTGTATTCTTAGTTTTTTTTTTTTCTTTTTGTATATATTTTTAGATGGATGGTTTTGTTCTATAATGGAAGTACCACAGTGTATTGTACTAGGTCAAATTGTGTGGATACTTTTAAGGATGCCTACAATGAAAGCTACAGGTTCTATTTCCTCTCCAAGGTTATTTAACTCTATCCTGTAATTGTTTTTTCCTTTTTTGTTTCATTATGTTCATAAAATACATCATATTATTTATACTACAACTAACTATATTGGAACTCTTTAAAGCTATAGAGTTTGAAGGGAACTTTGAAAAGCTTAGTTATTTTGACCATCTCTATTTGGCCATGCAGGGAGGCACGTACTCATTTGTGGAGTCATGGATGCTATTTTCATGTATCATAAAGATTTTTATTCCATAATTGGTAAGTATGATCAATCCTCATTACTTTTTGGTATGTATTCTTTATTCTTTCACCTAAATTTTCTAAGGAGAAAAAAATGGAAGTATTCATGTTATTAGAATTTTGAAAGTGATTATTTACAATAAGCTTGAACTATCGGAACTTAATTAACTAGATCTTCATCAACCATAATCTATCGGGATATGATCACAACAAAGGATTCTCAAGAGAGATAAAAATCTCAAAAATTAAGGTGTAGTTGGCTTAGCAAGTTTGGTCTAATTGAAATATACACTGGAATTGGATAAGAAAATAATTGCTAAAATGAGATTTATTGAAGGTGTAGGGTTAAAAAAGGATATTGGTCAAGATATCGCATGACCCATTAAAGTTTTAAACACCTTGAAGTTATAGCCGAGGAGGATGTGCAGACCTCACAAAAAGGTATTTCTTTTTAATTCTTAAGACATCTCAATGCTAATGAAGCTATTTTCAATTATCAATGCAGATTTATTGCCAAGGTCTTAACTCTTAGTATTTCTCAAAAATATTTCTTGAAGTTTATATTTACACATTTGTTTTGATAGGTTGAAATTTGGTGCCTCCTCCATCGCTTTCAAATACAAAAATTCAATTCTTATGTAAATCTCACTACTTTTATTTATTTATTTTGTTTAGTAATTTGGGTTGTTCATAATTCTTAACAATTAAATTGAGTTTACCACTTAAATATATGTTATTATTTAAATTTAATTAAATTAAAAAATATTTATTATTTTCTTTAGATTACACATGATTCTTGATTAAGCCGTGCATTGCGCGGGCATAATACTAGTATTACTAAAAGCTGAAACGTAGCGTTTAATGTTGCTACACTCACATTGAGCCATATCAGCAGCCATGTCATTTCTATCATCTTTCCAAAAAATTTCTTACAACTTTAAAATAGTTTTTATCAATTTTAAAATACTAATAAATATAAAATATTTTACAGCCCTATCTCCATCATAAAGCCCACTTCTTATACATTTAATTACATCATAAAGCCCAAATCCAAAGCCTTTTCAACTGATACCTTTTAAAACCCTCTGTTTTCACGATTTCAACTTTTTGCTTTCCTGCACGGTTTCAATTTCCTCTCCCCACGTTTTAGTTCTTTCCCCTTCCCCACTTTGTTCTACAGTTTCACATTTAATTCACACCAGCCTCTCTCCCTTCTAACAGTGGCCTCTCTGTCTTCCTTCCTTCCTGTCTTCCTCTCCTCACACTACTATATAGATACAGACAGAGGCGGTATGATTCGGTTGAGGTATCTCTAAATCCCAGTTTCTTTTATGGTCCATTCTTTTGCTTGATTTTTTTTTTTTCTCTTTTTACTGCCTTTTTTCGTGTTGTGGTGTGAATGATTGTTTACTGCCTCTTTCATAGGGTGTTGAATTTTTTATTGCTGGGTTTTTTAATTGGAGTTTTACCTTTTTGGGTCTATTCATTTTGAGTTTTTTTATTGCTGGGTTTTTTAATTGGAGTTTTACCTCTTTGGGTCTATTCATTTTGAGTTTTTTTATTGCTGGGTTTTTCAAATTCGATGTGATTCCAATGACTTAGTATGACTCTGATTTCTTAGCGTAGTGCTGTGGTATTTGATTTCGCTGTTTTCCAACAATTGGTATCAACGCTACTTCAATATCATGATTGTATAATATGTTGATTGGGTTTTAGAATCAAAGCAAATTGTTTTCCTGGTGTTTCAATTTTCTGCAGTAATTTTTTTGCATAATTGTGTTTATCATGGTCTTTGGTTTAGACATGGTTTGATATTCATGGTTTTGATTTTAAGTCATTGTGCAAGCGTTTTTATTTTGTGCTAAGATTGTGTTTTTTAATCGAGATTTATAAGGTTGCTATGGTGTGGCTGATTGTTTACCGCCTCTTTGTTAGGGTGTTGAATTTTTTATTGCTAAGTTTTTTAATTGGAGCTCTACCTCTTTTGGGTCTGTTCATTTTGAGTTTTTTGAAAATTGCTGGGTTTTTAATTCTATATGATTCCAACGACTTAGTGTGACTTTGATTTCTTAGCATAGTGTTGTGGTGTTTGCTTCCACTCTTTTCCAACAATTGGTATCATAGCCTACTTCAATATCATGATTGTATAACATGTTGATTGGGTTTTGGAATCAAAGCAAATTGTTTTCTTGGTGTTTCAATTTTCTGCAATAATTTTTCTGCATAATTGTGTTTATCATGGTCTTTGGTTTAGACATGGTTTGACATTCATGGTTTCAATTTTAAGTCATTGTGCAAGTGTTTTTATTTTGTGCTAAGATTGTTTTTTTTAATCGAGATTTATAAGGCTTAAATCTCTCTCCCCACCTAAGATGTATCAAGATGGGATTATAACGACATGCCATCTTTTATTCATCCTAAAAATATGGGTAGGTTTGATTTACTAACCATTATTATAGTAAAAAATCTAGGTGGGTCTATAAAATATGTCGTTGCAAGTTTCAACTTCCCATAAAATGTGTAATTAACTTAAAATACGTTTGGGAAGTTGATGCATCCTATTTAAATACGTCTTTCAAGAAGAGCAAAACATTATAGGAAACATTTTATGCATCCTATTAATCTAGGTGGTTCTTACCTGCAAGTTTCAACTTCCCATTAAATATGCAATTAACTTGAAAGATGTATTGTAAAATGTTTTGCTCCTTTAGTTAATTAGTTAATTACATACTTCAAAAAATTAGTTCTTTAGTTCAAATTAGTTATAAAAAAAAATAGAAAAATAAAAAAGCAGAGCAAATTAGTTCTTTAGTTCAAACATTTTATAAATTACGTCTTTAGTTCTTTTTTGAGCAATACATCTTTCACATATTTTCAATGCGTCTCTCCCATTTAATATCTGAAGTTGAAAGTATGTAATTAACTAATGAAAAAATATTTTAAATTAATTTTATAAATCTTTTTCATGTGAGAATGATATATTTATAATGGCAAATTTTTAATGAAATTGGAGGGAAGACCTAAATTGCAGGCAATTTTTTATTGGCAGTATCTCAATAGGGAATATGTAAATTTTGATTTCGACAGTTTTTAGAGTACTATTGCATGCTATTCAATCAGAGGCGTTTGTAAAAATGTTCATGCCCAAGCTAGTGACAATTGAATGATTACTCTTTATGTACTCATATCATAAAGGCATCTATGGAAAACTCTAATAAGATAAGCTGCATTTACTCAAGAACTTCTCCACTATTAGATTTGGTCACATGGATTTGGAAGTCCACTAAAAATATGTTAAATGATTTAAATTCTTGTATCATTTTTATTCATTCTTGCATTACTTTTTTTTTTCTTATTTATTTATTGGTGATTCACAAGTGTCATAGATAGATTCAGAGCTATTACCACTATGGAAGCAGAAGTAGCAGTATTTTGGATAAAGAAACAAATATATGAGCGATCTAGGCTTGATACAATTGCACATACTCAAAACATATTACTTCTCCTTTTCTGCAGTGTATTGTTTAATGAGTTGTTTTGCTAGGAAATTCCATTGTCAGCCGAACAGTTTATGTAACCAAAGGAATTATCCAAAAGAAATAGAACATTGTTGAATGAGTTGCTTTGCTGGGAAATTCTTTTGTAAATAAAGTTGGAGTTGTTTCTTCAAGTATGTCCAACTCTCAATTATAAATAAAACGAAAAGGTTATGCTAACATATTTTTATATTATCTTTCAGTATGCTAAAATAATTTTTATGTTATCTTTGGGTTGTGTAGGATGTTCAGTTTTTCTACCAATTTATCACGGATTATCTATTAAATTGCAAGTTCAAAAGCTGAAATATTTCTTTAGGTATCATTAAATGTTGGTTGTAAATAAAATGAAATGTTTTACTAAAATAGTTCTCATTTTATTTTTGGTGGTGTAAGCTGTTCATATTATCCACCACTTATTTGAAATGATTTTTAGGTGGGTGTAATCAAATGGCTTTCTATAATTAAGAAAAAACATTTAATGAAGAGATACCGCTACTTCTAGAATTGTTTCAAAGACACAAATTAGAGCTTAAATCTCTATGAGATTGAATATATGTCATTGATCAGTGAATGGGCAGCTTAGGAGAGTATAAAAGTTAAGGGGGATAAAATAGTGCAAAAGATAGGGGTCCTCAAGTTGTCTTTCTTGGGTTCATAAATTTCGAATTGTTGAAGGAAAAAAAAAAAAAAAAGGATGGCATATAGAGCATGTAGGTGAGAATTTGGGGTAGTGCTAAAATAGGCAGTGGAAGCTTTTAACACAAAGTGAAAGAGTAAAAATAGAGGGAGATTAAAACCAAAAACAAAGAGAGATTAAAAAAAAAAAAAAACGATGTTGGTCTAAAAAATGAGGTTGGTTTAAGTATTTGGTTTGGGTCTTATCTTGTGATAGTTTCATTTATAATGGAACTACATAAGGCAGGAATCTTCAAATAGTCTTAGAAAAATGCTCTTCATGTTTCTTGTATGAACTTACTTAACAACCAAAAAGACACTATAAATAGATGATAGCAAAATCAATGCACCCAAAAACATAAAATATTAAATCTTTTTGATTGTGTGTATTTGCACGTGAGTGTTTGTGTTCATTCATTAAAAAAAATGTTCTTGGTGTTCAATGATGTGGATACCTGTCACCGATTTAATTACTATTTTACCTACCCGTTGCTCACAGGTTACCTGTTAATTTGCATGTTTTAAAGTTGGATTGCTTATTCAAGAATGTCTAACTCTCAATTATAAATAAAATGAAAAAGGCTATGCTAAAATATATTTTATATTATCTTTTGGTTGTGTAGGTTGTTCATATTTTCTACCGATTGATTATGAATTATCCATTAAATCACAAGTTCAAAAGCTGGATTGTTTCTTCAAGTATGTCCAACAAATAAAATTTCCACATTCTATTCCAAATACTAATCTCTAATAATACACAATTAATTCCATCACCAAAGCCTCCAATCACCATGAATCCTACAATATATTGATCATACATATATAATGCAGCTTAAGTAGTAATGCATAGAAAAATATTAATAATTAATAATATATAATAATAACACTATCAAAAACAAATATATCACGCGCAACGCACGGGTCTGCGACTAGTTTAAATAATCCTCAAGACAACATATCCATTAATAGAATTGAAATTTGTACAATATATTTAACCTTAAATTTACTGCTATCTTATGTAGTATTTATTGGCATAATCACACATAGCTATGAATCCACAGATTCTTCTATTATGAACTGTTACACACAAACTCCATTGTTCATGACTTAGAGATCTTTGCTTAAAGATTTGATCAACAATTGTGGTTAACTAGTTGCAATAACTTTGCTTTACAACTGGATTTGATGTTTGCAAGTAGTCTCTAGTTATAGATTCAAAAGGGTTTTGAAAAACTCTAGATCCGTGTACAAAACACTAACCGCTTTTGTCTTCAAAAATGTGTTCTAGGGTTTGTATATATATATATATATATATGTACTTAAGAACTAGTAAAGCCCAAGATCAAACGGTTGTGAGAGAAAGCTAAAATTCTATATATGAATCTCAAAAGTTTGAGATAAGTGACTTTCGACCTGTCAAGCCTATAGTCGAAATGCAAAGTGCTAGCACTATATTTTTTGCATTTTTTAGTTTCACCTATTTTGAACTTGATTTGTTTTGTTCCAGTGATTAATTCAACACTAATCAACTAGACACACTAAGTTATATTTTTTCATGGTTGCCAACCTAAAAATGTGGACTCTACAATTTTTTTTACAAAAAATGAATATTTGGCAAAAGAAATGTCACAAAAACACTATTGCAACTTTACTTAATGATAGAAGTACTCAATAATCTTAACTTACTCAAGCAAAGAAGGATTCAACAAATAATTCAATGAATTGATACTAACCAATCCGAGATTAATTTTACATAGAGAATTAAATATCATATAGTTTAAAATATAGAATTTAAGAAAATTTGTTAAAATAATAATAATAAATACCTTGAGAAAGATGATAAATGGTGAACATAGAATCTAATTTTCAGTTTTAGTGAGAGAGGGATTCTTTCAAATCTATTTGGGTGAGAAACTTTTTCAGATTTTGCAACACCTGTATTTAAATTAGATCTTGGCTACACTTTTAATGTAACGATTAATTTCAACATTCTAATACTTGTAAATCCAAATTTGCATGGTGGCAACAGAAATTCAAGAGTATAGGATTGTTAAACATACAGGGTTCTATTAACAAAGAGGGGAAAAGGAGATTTTTATACCATGAATAAATAATATGATCTCACAGAAGCCTTGAGAAAACACATAAAATGCCCCTTTTGATAGAACTGAAATTAAACTGTTAGTTTCCGATAGTAAACTTTGAATCCATGAGGGGTCCCTCAAATCAACAATATGATAACTCTGGAATCCACCAGAGAAAATAGTTGTCAAAAAGTCAGTATTTTTTTTATTGATAATAAGTTAATTTGCCTTTGGAGACTACAAAACATATAAATACTGACAAAGTAAAACCCTAGAACGATTAGGAAACGTTTGAAATCTCAATTTGCACTAATTATGAGATTAGATGACAAAATACCAAATTTTACCAAAAATAATAAAATTGAGTTAAATACAAAATCATAAACTACTAACCTTAAGGGTCGTCCCAAAACAAGTGGGACCTTATTGTGACCTTTGAGCAAAAAGTTATTAAAGAAACAAAATTACTAAAAACAGCAAAATCAAGGAATTCACCAAAATCAGAGTAAACCTTGTGGCAAAGTGACTACTATTGATCAGAAAACCGTTTCCCTTCAACCTGCCACATTTCATGCGCCGCCCAAATGATTTTTACTAGTACCTTTTTGCCCTGCGCAATTACAAGATAGCCATAGTGATCTATTCTACATCATAATATCACCAATACTATTTAAATTAGCACTAATACTACTTATATTATTTTCAGACGCGCCAACAAAACGCGGTGAGTCATAACATCATTAAAAAATTAAGAGTTTGGATTCACCTCAATCCATCCAAGTTTAGTCTTATTGGCTTCCTGGCTCATCATCAGAGTTCATTTTCAGCTTCAGTCAATGCTTGGGATTGCAAAAGGGGTTTTTCCATAGATTCAGGGGAGTCTACAATATTCGCGGGTGATTCTCTAGAAAATCTGTCAATTAGGCGCATAGAAAATCCAATGGCTGTGGCTGCCGTAGCCACATATCTCCTCCGTAGGGAGTAAGAGACGCTCCTCGTTGTGTCGTCATTGCCATCTACCCTGATATCATTTAATTCCACTCCCTCTGATGCATTTCCCATTTGATTAGACCTCGGTGAATATGGAGCGATGTTCCTAGTTGACCTGCATTGATCAGCTAACTCATCCTTGCCATCTTCCAAGCTTTCGTTTGATTCCTCATCATTTGATGGACTTCCCATGTGGACAGACGTTATTGAGCATGAGGCATACACATAAAAGACAAGGAACACAGAACTCAGTATTGCTAAAGTCAGATAATACTTGTCTACATGACTTGTGTTTATGGTATCCTTGAACCAGCTTCTAAGCCCTAAAACAAAAGGCAAGCTGATGAAATTTCCGATACCTAAAACACAATCTTTGAACGGTGAGCCGTAACTTCTCATAGATGTAGCAACATGTTTATAGAAGAATTCCTGAAGCCCATCACTGGCAAGTCCTTCCATTAGTCCTAACAAAATAAATTGTGGAAATATCCAGAGGACACTCATAGAGATAGTCTGATTTGAGTCAGTAGAATCAATGTTCTCTTCCTCAATCAAATATAGTCGGTGGACCTCTACCTGCCAAGCTACAAAGCAACATAATGCAGAACAAATCATCCCGACACCAATTCTGATCCGTGTAACATGTTGTTGTCTTGATTTCTTGGAAAAAAACATGAATGATATTATGTAACATATGGACCTAAGGGCAACTAAAACATTTAAAGGAACCTCGACATTATTGGCAATGGAAATATCCATGTTGCTTGCTTGTTCAAAAAAGAGAGTGTCTCCGGTAGCTGCAACCAAACTACAGCCGAGAAAGCTTGTCCAAATAGGTATCAAAGTAAAAAGGCGCTTTACTTCCCTCACTTGTTCAGCTGTGCAAAGATGCCCACGACGTTCTTGTTCTTTTTGTTCTTGTGGACTGACTGGGTGTGTTCGTTCATCAATTACTGCAGCTTTGTCTAACCTTCTGTACTCAATATAGAAAAGAGTGACGTTATTGATGTCACAAATTTTATTACATAATGTTTATAATTGAAGTATCACCAATAATAAAATAAAAAAATAAAATATATATATATATATATATTCATTTTTTTTCATTATTAGGTTGTTTAAGTTCACTAATCATGCTCATTACCACAACTATGTGGACAAATATGGTTGATGTCATTGCACGTATATACAACATATATATAAATATTGAATAACTCTTTTTTACGAAAGATAGGGAAAAATACACCTGAAACAGGGTATAATTCCTCTTAAAGATAGTGTGTGAGAGATATTTTACCTTAGAAATAGAACTTTAGGCAACAAATATGTTTGACCATGGTTCTTCTCGATCAGTCCGGGTTGTGGTTTATGGTTTTTCCAATAAAACCCTTTTTCTGTACGAGGGTAGTTGCGACTCCAATTGTGTCTAGCTGCCATTAAAACTCGAAGAATAATTCCAGAGGAGCTCCCGTCTGGTTTGTGGAGTTTGTAACAGGAGAGACCATAGCCAAACAAGAATAGCAAAAGAGTTGCTCCCATCACCAAGGCAGAAACTCCGAAGTCCATTTCCCATGTAGCATTATTTGGAAGGGAAACGAGAGCAATAGTGGCTCCAGAAAACCTGGCAACTCGCCACAAAATATCTGTACGATCATCTATTTCTTCCTGCTTTTCTTCTGTTGGATTTTCTATCTCATCACTCAATTGATCAGCAAGAAAGGCTTTTAGAGGTGGGTCCTTACCAGCCATACCCACTACTAGAATCACCGCTGCAGCATAGAACACGTTAATCTCTCCAGTTGAACTAAGGTACTTAGCTGAGCACCATAAGAGCATCAATCCCTGCAATATACATAAAAGACAATCTGATGATGTGTGGATATTTGTGAAACGTCATCACTAATATTGTATTTTGAAAGGTGGCTAATACTACAATCACATACATTTTTACAAATTATTGATACGGTAAATTATTACAAATTTTAATATGGACTTATTACTAACATCACACTTTTTTCTAATTATTTGGAGAATGAAAAAAGTGTTTATAAAAATATTTGTGTCTGTAGCATTATTTTTAAATATTTGTGTCTGTAGCATTATTTTTCTTAGTTTCACCACGTGGATCTTGCCCATGAGTGTAAAAATCTTTTGAGTTTGATTTGCACAACGCATGCTAAAATCTGTGAACACAATTTTTATCATAATCCTGATTTATCAGTGAATTATGAAAAAAAAAAAAAAGTGATACAAAATGATTTCTGTTTAGGATTTTGTGTGAACAATTTTTTTTTCTTTTACTTAGTAGGAATCTTGTCCTATTTGATTATAAATATATCATTTGTGTGAACAGTAAAAAAGTTTTATATAAACGCAAAGAGAGGTGCTAGCTATTGTTTAGTTTGAGGGCTTAAAGTTAAAGAGTTTGAGAGGCTTAAAAGATCTTATTAATTGAGGGTTTTTATTGATTGCATAGATACTTTGTAATTTCTATTTGATATATAGTACATTTATTCTCATTGTCCTTTGGCATGATTTCTCACTGAAGCACATAAAATGTTTGGTGTTTTTCTCTTGTTTATAACCAACAGATGTCCCACATAATATGCGAATACATTATAAGTTTTACATAAAAATATTTTATAAAAGGTTATTTTTATAGTTGTATAATGGTATTATATTTGACAATTAGTTATATCACATGTCATTAAAAAGGAAAGAAAATATGAACTACTATAATTAATATAATTCCGTAAAAGAATATATTGTTTGAATGAGAACACACAAATATTTTATTATTTTGACTAACTTAATTACTTAACCACATAATTATTTTCTATATTTTTTATTGCGTATATTATTTAATTTTCTTTTGTGTTCTTTTCTTTTTTTTTTTTTCAATTGTGGCTATAATAACAAAATTTGATCAAGAATGTCATATTCTAAGTTAGTTGTTTTAATTAATATAAATAATATAAAAATATCCATATAAATTATCAACATTTTCCTCCTTCCCAACTTATTTGAGCAAAAACAAAAATCATATAAATTCCCTTTTATATTAATAATTAGTGTCTCACTTATAAAAAAATTAATACTTAGAAATGAATGCATGTACTTCATTAAGCACATGTGAGAATAAATTAATATTTTGTCAAAAATGGAAAAAAAAAAAAAATCTATTATTTTTGCTGAATAGAAAAGAATACTAAATATAATTGAAGCAATGATTAAAAAAAAAATTCTTAGGTAGAAGGTTAAATGAAGAGTATTCTATTTTCTTCTCAATGAATGCAACACGTGGAAAAACCTTTAATTATTGAAACTTGGAATAAAATGGGTGAAACAAAATTATTAGTTGAAATAATATATACTTGAAACAATTTTATTTTGAAAATTTATCAGCTAACAAGTTAATTTACATGTTGGTAAGTCATTTGAGGTGCTATATATATACTCTGCTAAGTGGTTGCCCAGGATTTTTATTAAAACTAGTGACGTCCCGCACATATGCATGTGTGCTATATATTTTGAAATATTTGATAAGAAATTATTATGAGAGATGCTACATCCACAATATTTTCACAACAAATCATAGGTAGTTAATTGTTATTAATTCAAATTTGAACCTACCACTAAAATTACTATTGAGACTCCCTTATTTTCACAACATTATTTTATGACTAATTTTTAATACTCATTTAAGTATTATAATATATGAGGAACAAGCTAAAATTATTTACATGTCAATATAAAAAGGGAAAATGTAAATTTTGTTAGCGTAAATTGGCATATATTAATTACCTTTCTAACTTAAGAACATTATTATTCTCTACATTTTCTTGATTGTGAGTTTAATTTTCTATGTTAGATTTTGTATAATTTTTTTTTTTTTTTATTCTCTAAGAATTTGTCACATGGTTTAGTTTTAGGTTACTAAGGTTAATGCTTAATAGACTTAAATGTTAAATTTTAAATTTGGTGGACTAAAATGAAAATTCATCCTAACTTATAAGAGAGAGAGAGAGAGAGAGAGAGAGAGAAATTCTTTGACCTTATTAATATAAGAAATAAATGTACATGTCATTAATTAATACTTAATTTGACATAAATGCTAGACTTTGATAAGGTGGAAGTCTAAGTAAAAATCTTTGCATACGTGAAACGTCCTTTCAAAAAATAATGACACATGATGATAATTAAAATCTAAAGTGGAAAACTAATTAGAATAATTTTCAATAGATCCACTACATTGATAGAACATTATGCTCTTAGACATGAAATTCCTACTTTTATATATATATATATATATATATATAGAGAGAGAGAGAGAGAGAGAGAGAGGCCATTGCCCCTCTAGTCCCTCTAAAAAATCTTCATTCACCCTCTTCTATTAAATATATTTTGGTTTTGAATTTCATTTTTCATGTTTTATGTTTCCCTTAAATATTTTGTATAAGTCAAACTTAATTCAATAGTATAGAAAAAAAAAGTTTTCTATCTTATTAGTGCCTTTTAAAGTTAAAAAGATAGAAAAGAAAACTAAGATTAAAAATAAAATTCAAGAAAAAGTTTTATAATAGTAGGAAATTTTTTTTTTTTAAGATGTTACCTTTAGAGTATGTTTGGTTGGGATGAAAATAGGGAGGATGGAAAATAGAGAAAGAAAAATAGGGTGAAAAATGACATTTTCTAGTATTGTTTGGTTGAGAGAGGGGGAGAAAAAAGTGGTGGGGCCCACAAGTTTTCTCTCCTGCCTCTTCAAAATACAATCTCTCCAAACTGGAGTGAAAAGTGGGAAAACATTGGAACAAAACTATCCCCACCTCTAATTAATGTTTCTGGCATCTTCCTTTTTTTTTTTTTTTGACTTTTTTTTTTTTTGACTTTTCCTTTGTAACATTGGGTTGCTCTTTCTTTTTTTTCCTTTAACTTTTCCTTTGTATCGTTGGCATTTTGTTTTTGTTTTTGGTTTTGGTTTTGGTTTTGGTTTTGGGTGTTTTTTTTTTTTTTTTTTTTTTGGTTAGGTGGTGGGTTCTTCTTCTTTTCCTTTTTTTTTTTTTTTCTTAATTTTTATTTTTATTATTAAAAAAAACACTTTTGGATGATTTCTTATGCTATTTTTTGAAATGTCCACTTTCATCTATACACAATTTTTTTTAAAAAGTATAATATATTATTTTTTGTTTTATTTAAGAGGGACATGATAGTAAATTTATACAAACCTTATTTTCGACCAAACCAAAAAGGTTTCCGTCCCTCTACTTTCCACCCTCTCAACCAAACACAAATGAGGAAAGCTAAAAACTTTTCTATCCTCTCACTTTTTCGTCTTCCCTCTATTTTCTATCCTCTCACTTTTCCATCCTCCCAACTAAACAGACCCTTAAAATGATCAATAGTTCAAATTCTTTATATTATAATTTATTGTTTTTCACAAAAATCAATATATAAATAATAAAATTTATAATTTATAATATAATAAATTCCATGATATGATATTATTTTAAGTTGAACTTTAATGTTTTAGATACCCAAATAGTTACAATATGACTTAAAATTGTTATGATTTAATTACTTTGTATTTTTAACAAAATTCTAGATAATTTCAACCAAACCAAAAAGTTTTCCATCATTCCACATTTCCACCCTCTCAACCAAACACAAATGAGGGAAGCTAAAAATTTTCTATCCTCCCACTTTTCCATCCTTCCTCTATTTTCTATTATCTCACTTTTCCATCCTAACAACTAAATGGACCCTTAAAAGGATCAATAGCTCAAATTCTTTATATTATAATTTATTGTTTTTCACAAAAATCAATGTATAAGTAATAAAATTTAAAATTTATTATATAATAAATTCCATGATATGATATTATTTTTAGTTGAACTCTAATGTTTTAGATACCCAAATAGTTACAATATGACTTAAAATTGTTATGATTTAATTATTTTATATTTTTAACAAAATCATAGATAATTTGAACTTGAGGTTTATTTATTTACTAAAAGTCACTACATGAAACTTTTTTTTATGTTCATTTTATACAACTTACTTTTGAAAATTCATACTACTTTCAATTTATCCGAAATTCATGGAAAATATTGTAAATTATACCCATCTTTCTCTAGAATAATTTTAAAATGAGAAATGATGTTCACAACATTTTTACAACAAATCCTAAGTGGCAGGTTATTACTGGTTGTTATTGTTGAGACAAAAAATATAATCTTAGTATTAGATTCAAATTTGAACTAATAACAACTAACCACCTATAATTTGTTATAAAAATGTTATGGACGTGGCACCTCTCTTTGAAAATATACCAATAATTTAAAACATATTTTCATAAATGAAACTTTGAATCTTGATTTTGTTTAATTAATTTTCATTGTTATCTAGCCAAATTAACCATTATCTAAAATAATATTATATGTGAATATTTAATTTAGAGAAAAGAATATTTTGTCAGAATTTCTAATGACACCTCAAGAACTGTAATACAGATCATACAAGTTATGGGATGGAGTGGTTTTTGAAAATAATGGGTTACTCCTTGATTTTTATTTTTATTTTTTTAAAAAAAAAAACCTTCATGGAGGCTAGGTTTAATATACCTCTGACTGTGAGCTCAATCATATATGGACTTACCAAAATATAGGCTAAAGTGGTATAGAGAACCACTTTGAAACGACCCATACAGGAATCTGCTACATAAGCGAGAAAAAGTGATAATACAATTTTTACGCCATCTTGGAGATTTATAATTGCTACAGCTTCTGGTAGATGTTCCTTCTTCCAATTTTCAATGAGATAAACTATCAAGAAGTTCACCGCTGCATGTTCAGCGAAGCTATGACTTAAAACTAAACCTGAAGTTCAACAAGTAAAACAAGAGAAAGAAATAAATATCAACTATGTTGAACTCCAACAAAGTATTGTTAATTTGTCCACGAAAATTAAAATTTATAGCCAACCAACTTCAGTTTCAGGAATCATTACCTAAAATGAAGAAGGCTTTTGGGTTGAAGAAAATATAATTGCGAAACCATTCCTTGACTCGACGGCATATCACCCTCATTATCAATTTCCGTGGGAGTCGGTACAGCCGGTATTTTGCCCAAAAAAAGAAAGAAGTGCTGGGATTCTTAGAAAAGCCAGTAACTATTTTGGTTTGACAAACTGATATATTTATAGGAAGAAGAAGATAAAATTAAAGTGGAAATAAGTTACGGGTCTTCCGGTTCAGGAAGACAATTTCGTACTGTACCGGCCGGTATGGCCGGTATATTTCGTACCGGTGCGTACACCGGTACAGAAAAGGTGGTGTTCCGTACCGGTTTAAATACCGGTCGTACCGGACCCGTTTCGCCCGTACAGGGATATATACCGAGTTTCGGCCGGAAATTAGATACCGGACCGGGAAAAAAAGAAAAGAAAAAGAGGTTGATTTCGGCCGGAAATTAGATACCGATTTGGGATCTCTTCACCTTGGCCTCACACTGGTGATAGCAAATCTGGCTGGCAGTGAACAACGGCACCGGCATTGAAGCAGTGAAACGGAGTTGAATGCCTAATCTAAGAAAGAGGGAGAGTGATCAAATCTGAAAACATATTTTGGCTAATGGAAGGGAAGGGAAATACTCTCATATATGTTGGAGAGAAAAATCTGAAAATATGAGTTGCGGGAAGTTGGTGTGAAATAGAAGGTCTTGGAAGTTTAAACGGTGTGAAATAGGAAGTTGTGCTAGTCAGTAAGTTAACGCGTATGGAGTAAATACTATAGCTGACAAAAAGTACTTCAAGTACTTCAAAGATGGAAAATTTTTTGAGTTATTTGGTTTTATCTGCCGACTCCCTCTCACGTAATATCTCATAACTCATTCCTCACCTACTGCCCCTTCTTTCTTAATTTCTTTTTCTGGTCTTATACGTTTATCTTTGTTCATTTTTTATATAATAAACTTATAAATAGTTTATTGGCCTTATACTTTTTGCTCATCTTCGGCCTTATACTTTTAATTGCTTAACAAATTAACTTTTACCAAATAATTAAAATTATAAATATACAACTTATATTTATTTATTTTAAAAATATATACAAATAATTTTTATTTAAATAGCGATAAATTCGAAATAGTATTAATTGGTATTGAAATATATCGTTCCGCTAACCAAACCAGTACAACCTCAAGTACAAGATTAACTCTTTTGACAAGAAGAAGACAAAAAGTAAAAATAATTCTTAAGAGAAACTTTTTATGATTACTCCTTTCTTTGAGGTAACTTCCAAATTTCTATCTTACCTCTGATTATATATCAGACTTGCTTAGCAACAACTGCTATATCTGTGTGAGCTTGAGACATCTCATTTGGCATTTGCCACTAATAATTCTAAAGAGCCTGTTAAACAATACAATCTTACCTTGGATGAGAAAGGATGTCATGAAAGTACTCAAAGAAGGTCAAGACATAGACATGGTCAAGGAGAAGGATCCAAAGCAACCTACACTAAATTATTGGGTACCTGGGAGATCCACAAAGTCTCTCTCCCTACCCAAAAACTAGTCATTGGCAACACCTCAAACTCAATATAAAAAGGCATCTCATCAGCTCAAAAATGGCTAATTACATTTTACCCTTGGAGCTAAAATTAAATTTTAAAGCAAAAGTCCATTAAAACAGCATAGATTCTTATTATTCAAAAACTTGTGGGTGGAAATATTGATACAAAGGAAGCTTCCTCTTTGCAGTTTTTCTCAATTTCCTCTTCTTGTTGTTTATGAGTCAAAATTTCAAACATGAAGTTCTAAGTGTATTTTATGCATTTTTGTTATTGTAATTTCGATTTCTCTTTTATTAAAGCATTATTAGCCTTTGTTCATCACACATTTAGAATTTTGAGCCTGACTTTCAACAAATAGTCACTTCTAAAAAACCTAAGGGACATTTTGGGCCTATTCTTAAATTTTGGTCTTTGTCATAAAATGTCCACGACAAGATTGTAGGAGGAAAATCCCTAAAACAAGCTTAGAGTGAAAAAAGCCAACGATTTCCCATTTACTCATGCTAGGGAACACAATTGCATATATATGCATGTATCAGATCAAGAGATGTTCAACATAGATGACAAGAGTGATAAGTATGTGTTCATCATCTATGATCCAAGCTCTAAGAACCATACCAAACAATCCAAGAATCAAAAATTCATTGTTAGTAGAGATGTGGAATTTGATTAAGAAATGACATGGAATTGGAGCACGCAAAAAGAAGAGAAGTATGATTTGTTTCCTTTATGAGAAGAGGAAGAAGAATAGGTGAATAAAGTTCAAGAAGAGGCTACCACTCCACCTCTATTACTAACATATCCTATTCAAAAAGGTCTAACTCATCATCATCACTGGAAAGAAATTCTAGTGAAAGACCAAGGAGATTGAGAAGTCTCTAGAATCAACTGATAATATATATGATCCAACTCTCTTATATCTATTTACTGATAGTGAGCTTGAAGGTTTAATTATCCAATACAAGATAAGATATAGAGATATGATATAGGTGAGGAGATTAAGACAATAAAGAAGAATCATACATGAGAGCTAGCAACTCTTCCGCATGGGATAATGTCAATTGGCATGAAATGGCTATACAAGATGAAAAAGAATGCAAAAGAAGAGATATAGTGATTCAAAGCAAGATCGGTAGTCAAAGGCTATATCTAGCGTCCATTTATTGACAATGTTGAGATATTTGCCCCAGTTGCTTGTTTAGCAACTAAACGACTTATAATTTCTTTAGCTGCACAGAATAAGTGGACAATTGATTAGATGGATGTTAAATATACATTTTTCACTGGCTATCTTGAGGAAGAGATTTGTATTGAGAAACCATAGGTTATGTTGTCAAGGGGCATGTGTACAAAGTTAAGTTGAAGAAAAAACCCTATACAGTTTGAAACATGAATCCAGAGCTTAGAATAACATAATTTCCAGATACTTTGAGTAGAATGAGTTTTGAAAATGCCCGCACAAACATGCACTTTATTGTAAGGTTTATGAAAATGGAAATATATTGATTATTTGTTTAGATGTATGTGATTTGATTTTTATAAGCAATAATTCAAGATGAAAATGGAAATATAAAGGTTCGGGATTTTGAAATGACTATTGGACTTATGACCTGCTATCTTAGAATTTAGATGAAGCTAACAAAGGATATGATTTTCATTTATTAAGAAGTTTGGGTTTCGGAAATCCTTAAGAAATTTAAGATGTAAGATTGCAAGCCAATAAGCACCTCCGTGGATGTAACGTTAAACTGCTAAAGCATGATAACAAAGACAAGGCAAATCCAAAAATTTTCAAGAGTATGGTTCAAAGTATGGGATGCCTAACATGCATAATACCATACATTCTCTTTGGTGTCAGACTCGTTAGTCGCTACATAAAAGCATTGACTATGATTCGTATGAAGATTTCCAATAAAATTCTTTTCTACTTGGAAGCTATATTTGATTTTGGATTGCATTAATCACCTTTTTTTAACTTGTGGACTACAGTGATAGTATTTGGGGGTAGACATATGTATGGTAAAAATAGTATATATGTCTGGGTATGCGCGACACATACTACATTCACATGAACTTCCAAGAAGTAACAAATTATAACATTCTTGTCAAGTTGGGTATGTTGCTACAACCGCTAGTGTTTGTCATGGGATTTGGCTCAGAAGTTTATTAAAGGAGTTGCATTTGCCGCAAGTAGAAGCCATAAAGATATTTGTTGGACCCACATTGTAAGGTTATTTTCAAAGAGCAAAAGAACAATAATTGTAAAGCCAACCATCTTTTGTACTGGTTTACCAAAAAGAAAGGAATCTTTTTTTTTTTTTTTGATGAGAATAACTTTCATTAGAGTTGAAATTGAAGAACAACGAAGTGAAGGTACAAGCAATCTATGTGGACCAGATTTCTCACTACTGGAGGAGACTCACCTCTCCACACCTGACTAATATTATTACATCTAACAAACCGAGCAAGCTCATGTGCCATTGTACTCCCTTTTCAGACGCCTGACCTGCCAGCTACTAAACCAATCAAGAAGAGAAAGAATTCCTTGGACAGTATAGCTCATTTCTCCTTTGACTTCCTTGGATAAAATTCCCAAAATTCTCTATTTTAGGATGAAAGCTTTTTTTTTCTCCTTTAACTAACTATTTTTTCTTTTTACCAGCATCAAATTCACTGTAACTAAAACTCTATCTTATGAGGGAAATGGGTAAGCTAATTCGATAGGTTTTTATGGGTTTTTTTTTTTTTTTTTTGGTTACCTATATTCACCCGTTACTCTAGCTATTTTAGGAAATCATGATTTAACCCATATAATTACTGATCAATATATATGCACTGGAAGAATTTCAACAAGTAATATATATTTTCCAGTGCATGCATACGCTTCATTTGTTCTCTGCCAAAGGTTAGTTTCAATTTTTAAGTTATTTACTTCAGCCTTATGTTTAATTAGTTTGAGTTTTTGATTCAACAAATTCTATATGGCTATGGAGGTGGAACCTTATGAAAATGGAGATGGAAGAGCAATGGAGGAGAGAGAAACGTGTAATGGATGAGAAAGAGAGAGTAGAAAGAAAAATATACCTATTTTTGGAATTAGAAATAGGTATGAAATGTTATAAATAAGGATAATAAATAAAATCTTTATCAGAATATCAGCATTGAGTACATTTTTTTTACCGTTGAATTAACTTAAATCTAATGGTTTAGAAAATATGTAACTCTTTACACCAGGTGCAACTTGAACTCATTTCTATATATAAATATAAAAGTAGTGATCTCATATATAAAAGAACAAGATGTTTTAGTTATACCATGTGACAAATTCTATGACATTTTTATTTAGACTTTCACCTTATCATCAGAGTCTAGCATTTATGTCAAATTATTAATTAATGACATATACATTTAATTCTCTCTCTCTCTCTCTCTCTCTCTCTCTCTCTCTCATAAGTTTTGTGAATTTTCATTTTAGTCCACTATGTTTAAAGTTTGTCATTTTAATCAATTAACCTCAATAGCCTAAAACTATACCATGTGACACATTCTTAGAGAATAAAACAAATTTATACAAAATCCAACATAAACAATTTAACTCTAAATCAAGAATATACAAGAATAATAATATTCTTAAATTAGAAAAGTAACTAAATATATGCCAATTTAAGCATACAATATTACAATAGTTTCTGTGGGGACCGTTCGATTAATGGGCCCGTAGGGCTCAGAATTGGTTCAAGATTGTTGGGCCCGTGGCCCATCCGAGGACGCGTACCCGTCCGAGGACATTATAATCCTCGGCAGTATGCGTCCGAGGACGTTAACGTCCGAGGACGATCGGGACGTAGTCTAACTGCGATCAGATCTCAGAGTTAGGTTACCGTAAAGGGTAAGAGTAATCGACTAATGATGGAAGAGATAAGGCAAACAAATATCTGTCACTACAGCTGCCTCCGCATTAATGACTTCTCAACCAACCCTCTGGCCGCATTAATGTGGAGGTGATACCTGAACAGTAAGGAAGCAGCCTTACAGCTGCCCATAGGAAGTTCCAGGAGATACCAGATGGGACAGAAAGAAATCCTCCGAACCAAACCTACACGTGTGCGGTAAGGATGGAGCACAAAGGGGAGTATATAAATAAAAAGAGGAACATGAAAAAAGAAAGAAAAAAAGAAAAACAGACATAAAAAGAGGAAGGTGAAAGGAAGAGAAAAAGAAAGAGAGTGTTGCCCTGTTCACTGAAGAAGATACTCATTAGATAAACTTGAAACCTTTGAAGTTCGGGAGGGTGAATTTTGATGAGGGGAGACCAAAGTTAACCTAGTTCTTTATTCCCACGCTCTACAAATTATATTGTCTGGGCCTTTTACGTACGAACCCATTACTGTTTAGGTTCGCTACCAAATCGTGTCCTTACAGTTTCATATTCCAAATTATATTAATCTTATAAATTTACATTTTCCTTTTTCTAATGACATGTAAATATTTTTAACTTCTTCCTCAAATATTAAAATATTTAATGATATTAAAAATTGGTCATAAAATAATTTCTTATCAAATATTGCAAAACTTATAGCATAAATGCATATTCTACTAAACGGGACATTAGCTAGATTTAATAAAAGCTGTAGGCAACCACTTAGCAGAGTATATATATAGCATCTTAAATTACTAGCCAACATGTAAAATTGTAAATACCAATTATGAAATCTAACGTGTTGGCCAATAAATTTTCAAAATAAAATGTTTCAAGTATATATTATCCCAACTAATAATTTTGTTCCACTCATTTTATTACAAGATGCAATAACCTAAGGTTTTTCCATGTGATGTGCATTCTTTGAAGGAAATAGAATACTCTTCATTTAATCTTCTACCTCAAACAAAAAAAAAAAAATATTGTTGCTTTAATTATATTTAATATTCTTTTCTATTCAGCAGAAATTTTTTTTTTCATTTTTTTGACAAAATATTAATTTATTTTAATGTGTGTAATGAAGCACATGTATTCTTTTTTAAGTATTAAATTTTTATTAGTTATATTCTAATTATTAGTATAATCCCTTTATATGATTTTTTTTTCTCAAAATAGTTGGGGATTGGGAGGGAGGATTTAAATGTGGGTTTTTTTCCAAAGCAATGCCAATAAAACACTAGAGTGTTTATAATTTTTATGGATATATTTTTTATTATTTATACTAAAATCAATTAATTTGAAATATGACATTCTTGATCAACTGTAATTATTATAGCAACAATTGATTGAAAGAAAGAAAAAAAAATTACACAGAAGAAAATTAAATGATATACACAATAAAGAATAAGAAAATAATTAAGTGATTAAGTTAGTCAAAATAATTAAATATTTGTTAGTTCATTCAAACAATATATTCTTTTATAGAATTTTATCAATTATAATAATTATATTTCCTCTCTTTTTTAATGACAATATAATTCTATCTAATGAATATTATACGACTATAAAAATAATTTTTTATAAAATATTATATATAAAACTTATAATGTATTCGCGTCCATGAGGGAGATCTGTTAGTTATAGTAGACAAGAGAATAACATCAAACATTTATGTGGTTTAGTGATAAATCATGTCCAAGGACAATGAGGATAAATCTACTGTATCAAATAAAAATTACAAAGTATTTACGTAAACAAAAAACCCTCAAAAGGTAATATGATCTTTTAACTCTCTGAAACTCTTTATGCCCTCAAAATTAAAAACAACAGCACCTCTCTTTGTGTTTACATACTTTTTACTGTTCACACGGATTATATATTTAAAATCAAATAGGGAAAGATAAAATGACCTTATTATTCACACTTCACACAAATTTTACTGAGCAAATTCATGTTGAAGCTATCAAGCACTCATAATAAACATATTCCTTTATTAATTTATGTTTATATATAGTAGCAATTAGCCAATTACATTAAATTTTAGGAGGAGAAGGTGCCATAACGTGTTGAAGCTATGAAAAATGAAAAATCTGAAAGAGCTGTGAACGTTCCAATGTGAACTTAATTCACCACACGTAGTTTCTAAAAAAAAAAAAAAAAAAATTCACCACACGTACAGCCGCACTAAAAAAAGGAATCGTGAAGGGTTCACAGCGTTAACGGGATGTGCCAACAGAGGTGTTGGGTATATTCATCATAGCACCGTGTGGGTACAGCCCTTGCTTAACAACTCATCCCTGCACCGACCACAAATTATGGCACAAATTACGCCATAAGTTGTGAACACCAGAATTATCCTCGTCAAAGTTCATTTAATTACCAGCTCATCTCCAAGTCCTGTCATGGGCGGCTCCCATCTCCCAAATTAGCAAATTACTCTAAGCTATTAATTAATCATAATTAGCAGAAATTAAAAGCTAAGAGTAAGGGAAAGAGAGATACAAATACAAATACAAGATAATTCCAGCACGTGTTATCGAAGTGGAAATCGAAGAATTTGGTAAAAAACCTTTTTGTCGCCCTCTAAGCGATAAATAATCCACTAAAAAATCAGTTAAGATCAATGTTATTAATTCCATTCCGTTCCGTTCCAGCTGGAATGGACAAAAAATTTTGTACCGGTCTACAAACCGGAATGAGATACCCTCTTGTTCCACCTCGGAGAAAATTTTGGCCTATTCCGGTGTGTTTCTGGCATTTCGGTAAATTCCGGCTGAAATCAAAGATTTGGCCAGGACACATTTTGGGCTTTTTTCCCTCTTAAAAAATAAAAAGAAAAATCACTGCCATTGGACCTTCTATAGAGGAGATGAAAAAGAAAGGAAAAAAAACAAAGAAAAAAAAAAGAACGAGATGAAGGCATGAAGCAGAGCCGGTGTGAGAGAGAAAATACAAAAGAAGAAGAAGAGGAAAATAGGAGAAAAGAGACTGAAGAGAGCACCTGAGCCACTGAAGATTGAAGAGATGTGGGAACTTTGGAAATGAGAAGAAGAAGAAAAAGTGGTCAGGTGAGATGAGAAGTAAATAGTGTCGGCCATGTGAGTGGGTTGGGAAATGGGAAAAGTTAGTGGAAGGAACCTTCTTGGAAGTTCCTTCTAATTGCCCAACTTGTTTTTTATATTCACAAAAAGACTATTACTAATTATATTTTAATAACAATTAGAATAATCTACTTACTTTATTTTATAGGAAAAATCATCTGCTTACTTTATTTGAGATTTTTTTTTTTTATATAAAAAGGTGTATATATATATACATACACACAAGGTAATATATATAAAATAGACAATCTGAAACACCTCAAAACGGTACGTCGAAATAAGTCGGTATTGAAACATTTCATGCCAGTAGACAAACCGAAACGGGCACCAAAACGGTATTCATAACATTGGTTGAGATACATGAATAGCAATAGACCCTCCAAGCTTAATCTACCCAATGCACTTAAGCCCTCAAAGTTTTTTGCTCCAACAAGATTACGCTAAATCGTGTCTTTTCTAACTTTCCGAATCTCGCAATATTTAGCCCATTGCATCAATCAATATGAATTGGTTATTTCTTAAACTACCTCCCAAACACCATGAACCTCCTTATTACTCTAAATTTGGTGAGGTAAGGATTTGGTTTATGATCCTCTCATGGGTATGACAATAGAGATGGTAAGAGTAGAGGAATTTGGAGAATCAAGTGTATAAGGTTGTGGATGAATCAATCTTATTTTTCTCTAGGGTTTCTCTCTCAATATTCTTTCTAGAATCTCTCTACATTTCGTGGGTATAAGGGTATTTACAATAGGGTATGAGATGGAATGTGAAAAGTCACTTTTCAGCAAAACAAGGTGCATTGGCGAGTCACTCGCAACTGGGATAAGTCGCAAGTCCCAATTGCCAGTTACTAGACTAGGCTAGACTGTACTTTTTGTCTTGTAGTAATCTAGCTGGCCTAATTCTTCATCTTCCTGCATGCTTTACATGTGTGCTTCATTTTGGCGAGTCACCACTCATGAGTCACCTTTTTATTGTACACTCTTGATCAAATCTTCACACTCTCTCACACACAATCCTTACATTATTCCTACCTAAATAAAGAGTTTCTAAATGCTGAATTACAAGCAAATTTGGCACAGAATAAAACTAACACATAGTTAAATAAATTCAACTTTACACAAGGCATCAAAGCATATCAAACTAGACAGCAACAAAACAAGGTAGCAACACATATAATTGAACCATGGCAGAAACATGTGAGCATTAAAGATCAAATGGAGAAATAAAGCTAAACAAAGCATGTCATCATCCAAGGCATCAAGATCAACAACATAAACATGAAGCCTAAGCAAGATCATAACACAATGCATGAGCATTCCCAATGCATGACTTACCTTTACTTACCTTGCAGCAACTTAGCACCTATGGCATTATGCATGAGCATGTGAATGCATGATTATGGCATTGAAACAAAGAAAACACTAAATAAACCCTAATTCTAACATGTGAGAGCAAACAAGAAATTAAACACGTGAAGCATAGACATTAAGAGCATAAAAACATGAAAAAGGAAGCTAAACAAACAAACATGTGAAAATAGAAACAAAACAAATAGAAAAACAAAAATTATGATTTCTAGGCAGCAGCTTGTGCATGCAAGAACAAGCTTGCGTATGCATAATTAAGCCTACATATGCATGCAAGATTATGCATACGCTGGCTTGTTCTTGCCCAAAAACCCTAAAAACACGAAAACAGGGCAGAACCTTAAAACGAAAATTCTAGCAACCTAACATGCCTTTTAAACATACAAAAATGCAAATATCTACTAGAAAAGCATATCAAAACATGTTATAACAAAAAAAAAAAAAGACAAACAGAAGAATTAAAAGCAGAAAATAAAATAAAAGAAAAAGAAAGGTTTAAAACTAATACCTCAAAGAAAAGCTCTTCAAACTTAATTTTTAACCATTTCCCTTAGTCAAATCTATTCATAATTCAATAAAAAAGTGATTAGTAAATATTAAACTCAAAGATCAAGGCCAAAAAAAGACCCTAATTAAAAGAAAATTGACTTAAGGGTGTTTTGTGAAAAACTCCCTTTTGATTCACTGTTTCTATTGAATATTAGTGTTTTCTCATGGGATTTCTGTATGTTTTCAAAAATATATCATGCAAGGCCTTTTATAGTGTGAAAAAAAGGGTTTTGAATGATCCCCAGAAGATGTGGGATCCATTTCAAACCTTAACATAAATGCAGAAAATTTGTTTTGTTTAGGTTTCTAGAAATCACTATGCGTGCACAAGATCAAGCCTGTGTATGCATGCAGAAAGCCACGTACGCAAGCTGATTCATGCCTACACATACCGAGGGTTTCCTTTGCTCTTATCTTTCAAAATTTGATTTATTTGCTCATTAAAAGTTATATTTTTCATTTTAACACTTCTTAAGCCAATTCAACTTCTGATTGTGCCCTAAACCAACCTATAAGGTTTTCCATGTGATGTGTATTCCTTGGGAAGGAAATAGAATACTCTTCATTTAACCTTCTACCTCAAAAAAAAAAAAAAAAAAAAAATTATTGGTTTAATTATATTTAGTATTCTTTTCTATTCGGCATAAATAATAGTTTTTTTTTTTTTCATTTTTTGAGAAAATATTAATCTATTTTAATCTGTTTAATGAAGCACATTTATTCATTTTTAAGTATTAATTTTTTATAAGTGATATTCTAATTATTAATATAAAGGTAGTTTATATGATTTTTGTTTTTTTTGCTTAAAATAGTTGGGACTTGGGAGGGAGGATTTAAATGTGGGTTTTTCCAAAGCAATGCCAATAAAAGACTGGAGTGTTTATAATTTATATGGATATTTCTCTATTATTTATACTAAAAACAATTAATTTGGAATATGACATTCTAGATCAACTTTAGTTATTATAGCAACAATTGAAAGGAAAAAAAAAAAAAAAAAACAGTACACAGGAGAAAATTAAATGATATACGCGTGCAATAAAAAATAAGAAAATAATTATGTGGTTAAGTTAGTCAATATTAGTCAATATAATTAAATATTTGTAAGTTCATTCAAATAATGTATTCTTTTCCGGAATTTTATCAATTATAATAAATTATATTTCCTCTCTTTTTTAATGACAATATAACTAATTGTCAAATATAATACTACATAATGAATATTATGCAACTAAAAAAAAAATTTACAAAATATTTTATATAAAACTTATACTGTATTCGCGTATATGCAAGAGAGAGGTCTGTTAGTTATAAACAAGAGAATAACATCAAACATTTATCTGGTTTAGTGATAAATCATGCCCAAGGACAGTGAGGATAAATCTACTGTATCAAATAGAAATTACAAGGTATTTACGTAAAGAAAAAACCCTCACAGGTAATAAGATCTTTTAAGTCTTTGAAACTCTTTAGGCCCTCAAAATTAAAAACAACAGCGCCTCTCTTTGTGTTTACATACTTTTTACTGTTCACACGGATTATATATTTAAAATCAAATAGGGAAAGATAAAATGACCTTATTATTCACACTTCACACAAATTTTACTGAGCAAATTCATGTTGAAGCTATCAAGCACTCATAATAAACATATTCCTTTATTAATTTATGTTTATATATAGTAGCAATTAGCCAGTTACATTAAATTTTAGGAGGAGAAGGTGCCATAACGTGTTGAAGCTATGAAAAATGAAAAATCTGAAAGAGCTGTGAACGTTCCAATGTGAACTTAATTCACCACACGTAGTTTCTCAAAAAAAAAAAAAAAAAAAAAAAAATCACCACACGTACAGCCGCACTAAAAAAAGGAATCGTGAAGGGTTCACAGCGTTAACGGGATGTGACAACAGAGGTGTTGGGTATATTCATCATAGCACCGTGTGGGTCCAGCCCTTGCTTAACAACTCATCCCTCCACCGATCACAAATTGTGGCACAAATTACGCCATAAGTTGTGAACACCATAATTATCCTCGTCAAAGTTCATTTAATTACCAGCTCATCTCCAAGTCCTGTCATGGGCGGCTCCCATCTCTAAGTCTTGTAATGGGCAGCTCCAATTGAAGCCTAGGGGTCCTCGGAATGGCCAAAATAAGAAAAGATATATATATATATATATATATATAATTTTTGTTTTGTTTTTGTTTTGACTTCTAAAATAAAATTTTGAATACTGACCTTCTTTTTTTCTTTTTCTTTTTTAATTCAATGGAAACAAACTTGAATATAATCCTTGTAACAACATTCTGGTCTTTTTAAACACATACTAAAAAGAAACCAACAATAAGCCAATTTGATTTAAAATCTTAAAAAAAAAAAAAAGTTTAACAACAAAAGTAGAAATTTGTTAATCTTAAAGATTAGAAAAGGCCCTTTTAAATCTTAAATTTTTTGAAATAAATCAATTAAATAAGAGATTAGTGGATGAATAATTGATTGACTATGTAAATTAAAAGAGATATAAATTGAAGGATTTTTTTTTATAGGATGTAAATCGTAAGATTGATAATGAAGATATCATGCAACAATTTTAAAATATGAAATATCATGTGTGGGGCCCGACAATTCGTGGACCAGGCCCATTTGCCCTTAGAGATTCTGAAGGCCCAATCCGAGGAGAGCTGTGGCCCAAGCTCTACAATGCCGAGCACAAAATAATTTTGGGAGGCAGCCGAGGACAGTTTAGTCCTCGGCAGATCCATAATCCCACCGGAACAAAGGGGTAAAACTGGCGTAGGGACGAATTTGTAAGATCCAAAATACCTTGGGGAAGTTATCCTTATTACCCTTCAAGATAAGACCCAGCGCCTGACAGAGCCGTACTCTGCAGCTTTATCAAACCATCCCCAACAATTCCGGGATTGGACTGATGGGACAAATGTCAGTGTTTGTAAAGATTGACCCTACACGTGGACGAAGGACAACGAATGCAAGCTAGTATAAAATAAGGAAGTAAGTGAAGTCTAGAGAGGGCCGACGCCCAAAGAAAAAGAAAGACGATATGGGGGAAACACCTCAACAGCTTCGGACTTCAAGGAAGAAAGTCCGTCGTGGGGCAACCGGAATAAGGCCTCAAGAGGTCCTCGGATCAGCTCCGAGGAGCTCCATCCCACGGGGTACGACGCCTTAGGGCTTCCTCTAAAGCCATAACCGGGCATCGACACTTGACCAGCGGCTAGCTTTTCAAGCCCACTCTCTACAAATAATATTGTGATGGACCTTTATTGTGTGAGCCCAAAAATGTTAACGGGCCGCAAAGAAATCGTGTCCTTACAATTGGCGCCGTCTGTGGGAAAGCTTGCGCGCTGGCGTAGGTGGCGGTGGAGTCGACTCATGGGCAATCAGAAGTTTCTGGGACCTCCTCCGTCTCCGACGACATCTAGTTGTTGCTCCGACGTAAGCTTCTGCTAGGGGCTACGTCTCGCAGTGCTGAGGGCGCGGATGTCCCTAGGGGCTTCCAGCCTCAGACCAACTTTCCCCGTCCTGGTGTAGGGGCTTGTGGTCGAAAAATAAAAAGATCCTAAGTTTTGGACAGAACCAAGGTCTTGCATGGTCCACGGACTCAAGCCTATGGGGAAACCAAGTACATAAAAAGATCCTAAGCTTTGGACAGAACCAAGGCCTTGCATGGTCCTCGGACTCAAGCCTATGGGGAAACCAAGTACATAAAAAGATCCTAAGTTTTGGACAGAACCAAGGCCTTGCATGGTCCTCGGACTCAAGCCTATGGGGAAACCAAGTACATAAAAAGATCCTAAGTTTTGGACAGAACCAAGGCCTTGCATGGTCCTCGGACTCAAGCCTATGGGGAAACCAAGTACATAAAAAGAATCTTATAAGTTTTGGACAGAACCAAGGCCTTGCATGGTCCTCGGACTCAAGCCTATAGGGAAACCAAATACTATGGCACGTAAACCTCATGATCCATCCGAAGAGAACTCCTCGTTAACAGTAGGGTCAACACCTTAATTGTACGGGTTCCCCGGTCTACCCTCGGGTCCCCCTGTGTCAAAAGGAATGGTGCGATACGGAGTTGGTCTGGCGTGCATCGCACAGCACTCAACAACTATCCCGGTTAGTTCCATGAATTTAATCTATTTAAGATTACCGTTGTTACACTTGATAACATTTGCGAGTTTGAACTAGTAAGGGTTGTATTAAAGGCATTTGCCTGCCCGGAGTATCATTAAAAGCAGACTTAGATTTAATGTCCATGCACAAAGTAGTTGTTGCAGAGGAAAAAAGTATGCATGAGGAAATAAACACATCTTTTATTAAGACGAGTGAACAGTACAATGTACAATGAAAAGCTGAAACGAGCTCACATTAGAGCTAACTACGTAAGTAAAAGAAAAATACAAGAGGGTGAAGGTAAAGCCGAGGAGATATCTCAGACGAGAGGTTGGCTACTGCTTCGAGGCTTTATTCCTCCTCAAAGCCTTTGCACGCCCATAACTCAGGCAGCAAAAGAACCCGACTCGAGTCTCGCACCGCCGAAGGAAAGGTGCAGGGAGCCGGAAGTTGAGGAGCCTTCACCAAAAATCTGCCTGCAAAGAGGCAGAGGCGCTGACGGCGGAGAATCTTTCTTCTGACACACCAAAACTCTGGCGTGAACAGAACCTGCTTCGGATTTTGACTGAAAGAAGGAGAAATACCCTTTCCCCATTAACGAAGCAGAGTGCTCCTTTGAATTTACGCTTCCTTTTCCCGTAACTCACTACCCTGAGTCTCAGGAGGACACGGCGCCTCCATGGCGGAGAGAGCTCTTTTTCCCCTACTCTCGCCTCAAACATGATAAACTCAGGGAGGAAACTGAAGGACCTGCGTTCAAGTAAGACAGCTTTCACTCCTATTTATTCAAAAAGTTAAAGTGGTGGCATTTAATGCACGCAACGTCACAAGGAACGCTACGGACAAAACGCCTCCGGCTCGATTTCCCACGCCATCTGCAGTATTAAAGGGGCCTCGTGAAGGCACACCTCGAACACTAGGACGCCAAAAAGTACCGCGTGACCAAAGACCAAGGAAATGCCTCTAAATCTGTGGGCTTAGTTAATTCACGTCTCAGGCCCGTTCTACACGGAGGCCCACGAACTACGGCCCATGCCAGAGAATAACAGTTGCCAAGGGCAACCTCCCGCTCGGAAACTTGTGAGATACCTGAGGGAAGACCAGGTGCGTAGAAAAGGGCATCAAGCTCTGGACAGAACCAAGGCCTTGTATGGTCCTCGGACTCAAGCCTATGGGGAAACCAAGTACAAAAATTTTAATTATTACAAGTTCTGGGCAGAACCAAGGCCTTGTATGGTCCTCAGACTCAAGCCTATGGGGAAACCAAGTGCAAAAATTGTAATTATTACAAGTTCTGGACAGAACCAAGGCCTTGTATGGTCCTCGGACTCAAGCCTATGGGGAAACCAAGTGCAAAAATTTTAATTATTACAAGTTCTGGACAGAACCAAGGCCTTGTATGGTCCTCGGACTCAAGCCTATGGGGAAACCAAGTACAAAAATTTTAATTATTACAAGTTCTGGGCAGAACCAAGGCCTTGAATGGTCCTCGGACTCAAGCCTATGGGGAAACCAAGTGCAAAAATTGTAATTATTACAAGTTCTGGACAGAACCAAGGCCTTGTATGGTCCTCGGACTCAAGCCTATGGGGAAACCAAGTGCAAAAATTGTAATTATTACAAGTTCTGGACAGAACCAAGGCCTTGTATGGTCCTCGGACTCAAGCCTATGGGGAAACCAAGTACAAAAATTTTAATTATTACAAGTTCTGGGCAGAACCAAGGCCTTGTATGGTCCTCGGACTCAAGCCTATGGGGAAACCAAGTGCAAAAATTGTAATTATTACAAGTTCTGGACAGAACCAAGGCCTTGTATGGTCCTCGGACCCAAGCCTACGGTGAAACCGACTGCTCGGATAAAAAAAAAAAAAAGGGGTTTGGACTTCGCAATATGGGCTACTGGATAAAAAGGTCAGGTCATTTCATCCACGGCTTAAACACCCTAAAGGGTTAGGCCCAACGAAGGAGCAAGGAAGGGGGTGGAACGCCCTAGTATACAACGACCTAAGAGGTCTGTTTATTTAGTGGGTGGTATGTTTTGAAACGGTTATTCCTCACACGGCATCAAGCCTTCGTTTCTCTCCTCGGCCAGCAGGGGGTAAGTATTACTCTTTACTGGTCTGCTTTATTATGCCGAGCACTTCTATTGAAATTATAGCAACACCTTTTTATTATTAAGTATTTTGGTCTTAGTCGTCATTGATTTAAATGCGATATTATTGAGCCGAACAGCATTTGCAAATTTATAAAAGCAAAGAGACAGAACATGCAAAGTGAGATAGAAACTACTTTTATTAATATGAAAAATTATTACAACGTACAAAAAGGGGCTTCAATAAGCCTATACAAAAGAGGGGCTGCCGAAGCAGCACTAACACCCACAGTACAGATAAGCAAACGGTCAAGCGCCTTTTAAACTTGTCTTCGAAGTCTCTCCAATCTCTGCCACATTGTTGCTCATACTAAGAGAAGAACTCACTTTAAAAAAAAAAAATGATGAAGAAGAAGGAAATAGTAAGGAAGAAATCAATGAAGAAGATGGAGGAGATGAATGAAGAAGATGGAGGACATGAGTAAGGAAGGAGGAGAAGAAGAGAGAAGAGATAAAAAGAAAGAAAAGGAGCAAAAGAGGGAAAAGAGAAAGCATCAGAACGGAGCTGGTGCTGGGAAGACTATAAGAAGAGGGCGAGGGAGGTCACCATGGAGCAAAAGAGGGAGAAGCAGAAGCACTTAGCCCCTGCCTCAGCCCTGACTCCTAACACGCTGGTGCCATATTAGGTACGCTCGTGAGGAGCCGGGTGGTGCTGGTCTTGGTTGTTCTCGACTCAGTCACGCCGAGAAGTCGACATGACGAGCCCTTGCTTCGAATTTTGGCTAAAAGAAAGGCGGGACAGATCTTAAGTCTGCGCCACCCTTGCCCTGACCGAGCCATTTCAAGTTTTGTCAGAATATGGTGTTTTGAGGAGGAGCGTGTTTCCTTCATCAGTCGTTATGGAAGGCGTATGCGGGTATGATATATAACAAACGGGCTAAGTGGACGCTAAAGGGGGATGCGGATTTCAGATTTCAGAAGGAAGGAGAGGAGTCTGTACGAAAGTCACTGCCTCCTGCTTGCCTTCTTATAGGAAGGGCAAAACGGGTGGAATTAAATGCGTTCAGAGTTTCCAAAAGAATCTGAAGAGAAAAGAGGCGCCCGTTCCGTTTCCCCACCTTATCAGATGAGCCGCCGGACATAAATGTGCCTCGTAAAGGGAATTCATTTAAGGGCGCGTCTGGGACATCCAAGCGGCAGGAGTAGATCACGAGCGGATTAAACGGAATCCCTTGAAAACCGGCTGACTTCCTGGGAAACCGCTCACATAAATGCGAGGTCAAACTGAATGGGCCATATTGAGGGCCCGGGTTTGCCAAAACCCTCCTTTCCAACCCGGAAGTCGGACAGAAGGGTTTTGAGGGGCTATTGTGGGGCCCGACAATTCGTGGACCAGGCCCATTTGCCCTTAGAGATTCTGAAGGCCCAATCCGAGGAGAGCTATGGCCCAAGCTCTACAATGCCGAGCACAAAATAATTTTGGGAGGCAGCCGAGGACAGTTTAGTCCTCGGCAGATCCATAATCCCACCGGAACAAAGGGGTAAAACTGGCGTAGGGACGAATTTGTAAGATCCAAAATACCTTGGGGAAGTTATCCTTATTACCCTTCAAGATAAGACCCAGCGCCTGACAGAGCCGTACTCTGCAGCTTTATCAAACCATCCCCAACAATTCCGGGATTGGACTGATGGGACAAATGTCAGTGTTTGTAAAGATTGACCCTACACGTGGACGAAGGACAACGAATGCAAGCTAGTATAAAATAAGGAAGTAAGTGAAGTCTAGAGAGGGCCGACGCCCAAAGAAAAAGAAAGACGATATGGGGGAAACACCTCAACAGCTCCGGACTTCAAGGAAGAAAGTCCGTCGTGGGGCAACCGGAATAAGGCCTCAAGAGGTCCTCGGATCAGCTCCGAGGAGCTCCATCCCACGGGGTACGACGCCTTAGGGCTTCCTCTAAAGCCATAACCGGGCATCGACACTTGACCAGCGGCTAGCTTTTCAAGCCCACTCTCTACAAATAATATTGTGATGGACCTTTATTGTGTGAGCCCAAAAATGTTAACGGGCCGCAAAGAAATCGTGTCCTTACATCATGTATTTGGGTTTTTTTGTGTGTGTGTGTGTTTGTGTTTGTGTTTGTGTTTTTTTTTTTTTTTTTTTTTGGTGATATCAATATATTTAAAGTCTTTTTTGTTTTAAATTTTGTATAGTTTATGTTTCTTATTGATCATCTTAGAAAATAATCCTGGATCATGTTCCTTTGTTTTGATTGGCACTCTATAGCCCCCTTAGTATGCCCTATATATAAATAGGGATAATCCATGATGGGGAAGTGCTGCACTAAATAGGGACAATCCATGTTCCTTTGTTTTTGCATGCTTTGGTATACCTTTTGGTAAAGATTAATAATTTGCATTCATGTATTGGAAGTGTTAAGAATTTCACCAAACCAGGGAGTAATAAAGAATGAACAAAATGAACATAACATGTAAATAGAAATTATGATTGACTTGGAGGCAAAATTGAATGTTATCCTTAGACAATATTAATTTGTCCCCATACGCAAAAGGTTTCTACAATTTGTCCCTAAAATACAACTAAGTTATTGGGTTCTATAATTTTGAAATATTATCATATCTATCAAAAGTTATTTTATCCTTTCAGGAACAAAACCAAATGCTAGAAAACAAATAATTTCGCATAAATTTTTTTTAACTAAAAACATTTTACCCGAAAATAGTGTTTTAATGCACATCAAATTTTTTTTTTTTTATGGATAGCTTTAGTGCACATCATTGATTCACCTATATATGCAGAGTGCACACTATATGAGCACATCCACTATACATGTACAACAACTATTGGCAAAGTCAAAATTTCAGATCAAGAGGCAAGATTAAAAGCAAAATTAATATGAAAAATATTATGGATATTAATAAAAATAAATAAATAAACCATTCTAAACTAATGGAATTGTCACACAAAATCTACTATACATGTAAATTGTTATTAATTTTCCTACCTAGTTTAATTTACTCAAATTAAATCGTTCCATGATTTCTTCATTCCCAATAATCTTGAATATACTTGAAAAATTGTATATATGTCTTAATGCCTTGATTGCTTTTAAATAAGTCAGTATTTCTTTCTATGTTCTTCTCGGTATTGAAATTTTGGATTGGTAGGAAAAAACTATTAGTTTGAAACTTTAAAAAAAAAAAAAAAAAAAAAAAATCCAAGAGATGGATCATGGAAGAGAAAAAATATAGTGGAGGGTTTAGAGGTTTTATGTATCGCAAAGATAGTAAGTAGTTTATTATTATTATTATTATATGGGATCCACCAATTGAAATGCCCTAAGAGAGGGAAAAAATTGGCAGATAATATATATATATATGTGGGTACCTAAGGCATGCTGGCAACGTTCTCGACATGCTTAACAACGTCCTTGGCCGACCTTGGCATGCTTTGCAACCTAGGCGTCCCACATCGAAAGAAAACCTCCCCACTTTCTACCTTATAAGCTGTGAAGCAAAGGGAGTAGTGTACCACCAAGTCTCTTGTGATCACAGAGATGCTTGGTGGTACACTACTCCCTTTGCTTCACAGCTTATAAGGCAGAAAGTGGGGGGTTCGGCCAAGGACGTTGTTAAGCATGCCGAGAACGGCCGAGAACGTTGCAAGCATGCCTTAGGTACCCACAATATATATATTGAGTTACTCCGTAGATAATAAGAATATCCAATCAGTTTTTTATGTAAACAAATATTGAACACTCAGATCTCTTATACAACCATCAGAGATCAACACACCCAAATCATTTTCATTCTTTCTTTCTTTTTTTTTGAGAAAAAAATCATTCTCATTCTTAAAAATAATATTATTAGCCCAGAGCTCATCACTCATTTCAGGCCCATCAGCCTATGTAACACATCATATAATATCAGTACCAAAATTATAGTCAGCCGCATTAAACCTTATATCACTACTTCCATTCATGCAGCCAAAATAAGGGGAAACAGGGTTATTTTTCAACCAAAACTCATCTAGATAAAGCCTTTAATAGGCTTGATTGGTTTCAACCACCACTCTTTATTCTTCTACTGATATCCCGCCACAATTGAGCTTATAATGAACTGTGTTACTACTTACTACAGCGACTGTGAATACTTTATGGAATGATCGAGAGGAACTTGCAATGGCCCCCCCTAAAATTAAAAAAAAAAATATATATATATATATATATATATATATATATATATATATATATTAGTATATTTATATAGACATTGGTACTAATTTAACAATTTGGTTCAATAAAATTATTCTTAGCCCCCTTTAACAATAGCAAGCCCAAAAAATAAATCCAATAACAAAGTTAAAAAATTTAGCCTAACCAGCCAATTTTACCAAAAAAAAGCCCAAGCCTTAAAAAATTTTGAAAAAAAACTAAATTATGAATTAAATCTTTCTATCATTCCATCAAATACCAAAAAAAAAAAAAAAAAAAAAAAAACCCTAATTGAGAGAGAGTGAGAGAAGCTGAACTACAAGGAGAGCCAAAGAGGTAGTGTCACCGTCGCATGACTAACTAGCACAGCACATAAACAAAAGAGCAGTGCCCCAACTCTCAAATTTGGTATTTCTATGTCTCTCTGTCTCATTTGAGCAACAAGTAGACAGAGAACTCTATCGGTCTCATTTTCTCAGTTTTCCTTTCACTGTTCGAAATAGAGAAGAGAGAGGGACATGGAGATTATGCCTTTATCTTTCTCTCTTTATCTATTTTAATAATGATCCATGTGCATTTTGCAGAAGTCATGAGTGTCACTGAAAGATATTTGCTTTGCTCTACAATTTTTCTTTTTTTTAAAGTATCTAGTGGATCAAATGGGTCAAAAATTACAATTTGGATATTTTTCCTTGCATTCCATCTAAGAGCAATTGCATCAGTCCTTGGAAAATAGAACAAGTATTAAATTTTACACATTTTTGTTAAAAACTACCCACATCAGTAGGTCTATAATACTGTCCATATACAAAAATATTATAATATCTGTGTAAATATTCATAATTACTATAGCTTTGCATTTGATTATTTAAATATAATTTCTCTCTCCTTTCTCACCCCCTACTCTCTCTCTCTCTCTACCTGATGTTGGTTCGCTCCAAGACCAGCTCATCAGAGCGCCATAGCTTAACAGTCTCATCCAGTGACCCGGTCATCAACAAAGTGGGTCAGGTCTCGGTGGCTGGGACACAAGTGGCCGCCCATACCGACTTGTCGTGGGAATTCTCGATGGATTTTAGTCTTGCGAGCTTCATTGCAATAAAAATTCAGAGAGAAGAGCTTCATTGAAGTGCGTTTGAAGTTTTGGAATCTGGATCCAAATGGGTTTTCATTTTTTTTTTTTTATAAATTTTTTGGGTTTGTGTTCTTGGATCTGAGTTTGTGTTCTTGTTGTTCTTATTCAAGACACACTTAGATCTCAATTAATATGATTTTTAGTTTTTAATTCAGTTTTTAATTTTTTTATTTAGTTAAAATTAATTTTTTTTAATTTAGATACTGATGTGGCATTTTTTAATGCCAAAAATCATTTTTTATTATTAATTTAGGTCACGTGGACATTAATTTAGTATTATTTATTCCTGCCGTTTGCTACGTCAGCTTTCTCCGTTTCTGATGTAATGGTAGGAACTAAAACAGGAAGCATTTTTCAAGATAGAGACTGAAAGCGGTAAAAATAAAATGTAGGGACTAAAATGGGAATCTCCTGAAAATGTAAGGACTAAAAGGTGCTTTTCACCAAAAATTAATATAAAGAGAGAAAAAGTGTGCTTTTGAGGTGGGTTGTTGAAATAATAAAAAAAGAATATAAAATATTTATTTAAAAAAAAAAAGAGTTGGGCCATTTTGGATATACATAACTGTAAGTTTCTTTAAGACTTTCTTCCTCTTCCCTTTGTGTGTGAGTGCTAAATAATTGGTATTCTAAAAAAAAAAAAAAAAAAATAGTGGGTTAACCCCACGTTAGAAAATGAGTGTAAATTGAAGAGATTTAAAGTCTATACTATGTATCCAAAAGTTAGGTCATGTTGGATATATACCACTATCAATTTCTATAAGACCTTCTACTCTCTTCCCGTGTTTGTGTTAAATACTCAGTATTCTAAAAAAAAAAAAAGTAGGTAATAGACAATATGATATAGGTGTTTTTGTAAAATGTCCGTGTAAAATAGAAAAGTAAGGTTCTTATACTAAAATAAACAAAAAAAAAAAATTAGAAAGGCAAATATGAATGCTCTAAGTATAGCAATAAATAATTATTTTTTATATTACAATAATTGTGAGTTTAGACGGGCCCACTACTGTTTGATACATAAGAGTTGTTTAAGTTTTGTTTGGATGAGGATTAAATCAGTGGGTGATTTTTTATTATTATAATATGTCTATATAAATTAAATTTGTTTCGGTGACAAATGATACAGAATATATGAATAGTATGGTGAGTAGTTGTGTCTTTGTCTTTGTTGGCTGTCCATTAATACTAAATGAATGATTATTTGGAATTTCATAATAATTTTTTTTATACTACCGTTTCTTAATTTGAAGTTCTGGCTATGTTCCTGAGTGACACTCTCTTTTTTCATATTCGATTTTTCCATATTATGACACTTTTTAAGTTCAAATCAAATTCATTTTTCTCTTGGCATTTTAACTCATAGTAGTTGGCTAAAATTAAAACAATAATTAAAAAAAACCCGTTACTTTATGTCTTATGGCACTAAATTCTTACCTATATGTCTTCACTAATCTTTTTTCCTTCAGTATTTCGACTTGTTCGCCTTTTCAAGCTTTTGACTTTTGCTATAAACTTAAAATTTATATAATTAGAAGAATAGAAAAAGAATTATACATTATTTTTTTAAAACAATCAAAGCAGTGAGACTGCATATAACATTCCAGGTATTCCTATACTTTTAACACCTTATTATGTACTTAGGTAATCACTTGAATTTATTTTAGGATTAAATAACGTAAGCAAAATAGCACTAAGTTCATTTAAAAAAATAAAATAAAATAAAAAGCAAAATAGCACTAAGGTATTGGACCAATTATGCATTTGTAAAGTCATTTGTAAAATTCTATGCATTTGTAAAGTCATTCTTTCTAGGATCATTTTTAGAACCTTCACCCGTCAATTGTTTTCATGGGTAAAAGCAAAATTAATTCACTGCTTTTAATGGGTATACAATTGACGGGTTTATATAACATTCCAGGTATTCCTATACTTTTTTTTTTTTTTTTTTTGGAGTAAGTATTACTATACTTTTTAAGTCCTTATATACAGTTTCATAGCTGCTTTTGATTGTTGTCCTTATATCCATGCGTTGACATATTATTTACCAGAATTGGTCAACCAAAAATCTAAAATTAGCTTTGTTTGGAGTCAAAGAAGCCCATCAACTATTAGAGTGAATGAATGAAACAATACTACTCTTTGACATTTGATCACAAGTGATTTGAGTCACTTCGCTGAAGAATTGCCATGTGAATTACAGTTTCTTATTGAACCCTTGCCTCCCTCTTTCAGGCTTGAATCAATGGATCGTAAACAGAATCATCAGCCACAATCTCTTTCTTCTCCATGTCGTTGGCTTTTGCCCATAAGAGTACGTACAGGCCAAATATAACCGAAACTGCTCCCACAATGCTACAGATCAAGGAATAAGCAAAACATTTTAATCTATAGATGGTCTTTACCTTATAGTTTCTTACTCAACGTACTTTGTCAAAACTAGATTCATCTTTTATCGCCAAGCAAGTTAATAGGGATAATGCCTTTATTTTAATTGGGATTGGACTTTGGAGTCTTGAAGCAAGTTAATTTGGTATCTTGTAATTTTAAGTGAGATATTTGATTTAGATTAGCCTTAAGTTCTCCTTCTAGGGAAAATTCTTAGTTACTTTTGGAGTATAGAGAAATCGTGTTCTCTCCTTTTATATTCATGGTAAATTCTACCATGAATTTAATGAGTTGACCCAACTACGAATGTAAAAAAATAGAGCATTATTCTTTATGTTACGAGAGTACCTAAAAAGTATTTTCCTTATAGACCTTATTCGTCAATTAGTATAAAAAATATATGTGAAGGCCTTGGCCCATGGGTTTAATGGGCCAACCCCATCCATCATGGGTGGGTACTGGATAGCAATAAAAAAAATGTATATTATATAAAATTTGAGACACTCAATATATGAATATAGACATACCTGCCCAAATGTGCAGAATCTCCCAATACAAACGTTTGTAGCAAAAACGAGAAAACGACTAGAAGTGGGTTAAATGCCGACGTGAACACAGGACCATTTTTCTTAATGGACCAAGTCATCACATAATAGGATAATCCTGTCACCACAATTCCCTGCAATTCCACAACACATGGATCAGTGATTTGTGAGGAAGAATGAAACTTGTGTTGGATTTTTGGGATGATATAAAATGTAGGCTTACTCCAAGTAATATGGTAACCAAGACAAGCCCTCCTTCCCACTTTAGTTTCCAAGATGACCACGATATCACAAATACAGTTACTATAGCAGTTTGGATGGTGCCAAAGAAGCTCATCATTGCGCTTAAGGATAGTTCTGCCGGGTAAATTGAGTGACATGCTTCTGCAAGATTACATGAATATGTCATCCAAATTATGGTCCAATGTATATACATTTTTGATATATAGATAAACTTATGAGGTCCACTTCAGGTCAGCTTAAGGCCTAGGCTTAAGGCCCCAAAAAGGCTCCCAGTAAAAAAAAAATACAATGACCATCTTGTAGCTGAATAATTGGTTTGGAAAAAAAATAAGTCCAATCTCAATTCAAAAAGGCAGCCCCCTAATAATTGTTTTGGTAGAGATAATTTTTTAAAACTAAAATCGATAAAATCCTACTTTTAATTGATTGAGTTGGCCATAATGCCATATTATCAATTGAAAAAGAGGATGTTGATAAAATCTATATCACTACAACTTAATTAATAAATTTGTATCTCATCTCTCAAGAAGCAATAAATATTTAAATATTGTAGTGCCTATTGAGATGCAAAATTAATAATTAATAATAAAAAATGTCCATTTCGTATTTATCGTCTCATGTCACAAATTATATCAAGCTGGCCTTATTCAGTACCATAATAATTATATCATCAAGCCAAAACAGCGATAAATTTCTTTTTGATATGAATGAGATTCAAAGTCAATTCCTTTATTAAAAGGTAAAAGATTTTGCTACTTAAGCAAACTCGAACACACAATAATAGTCCAATATGAACATGATCATTGTGGATGACAATCTCAGGCTTATCATGCGAATGCTCTATAGTCAATACCAAGTTCATGTAAAATCATTGATAAACTTTGGAGAAATTTTCTTACCACCATAATATTCCAAAAGCTTGTTGCAAGCACTCCAACAACGATCATTATTAAGCCAATAACACCATCACTAGTTACTTGAATGTGAAACAACCTAGAGGTTAGCAAAACTGGACCCTCCCACAACACTAAAACCAATGCTCCGGCTGCCGATAGGACTGGACCCCATATCTTGCCCTGCCCATTGATGCTCCAAAACTTGAGATTTTCTTGACGGAAAAAGAGGGCCATTACGAATACTACAGAGGGGACCAAGTTAATTCCAATGCTTTCATAACTCGATGATACAAATTGCAGGGCTATTATCATTAGCAGCTGACAAAGTGTAATCCTAGATAACAATTTACAAAAATTAATATAATTTTAGAAAAAAATGTCGAAATAGACTTGGTTTAAACTGAATCTATATGGAGCGATTCGGCTTTTTCCCATAATTTAAAAATTAATTATCAAGTGCCCCTGAATAAGTCTAGTTTGAGAATTTACTTCAAGTTTCTATAACAAGAAGAAACTTTATACTTAACTGTAACAACCCCAACAGGAATGCATTGCATAGTATCTTGAAGGAGAGAGGAGGCCTTTCGTTCCTGCAACCAAGGACAACTCAGGCATAAATTTTGGATATGGATTAAATATGTTTTTCACAAGGAAAATAAAAGATTAAATAAAAAAGAAAAGGTTAATATGCAAAATCCATCATCTATGTTTCACCAAAATATATTTTAGTTCACTAACTTTGCTTTCGTTCATTTCGGTCTTTTAACTTTTAAGTTTATTCAATTAAGAGTTGTTCATTAATTTTTTTTTTTTTTTTTTTTGTATGTTGTGGTTATTTTTTTAAATTTTTTTAATTAAAAAAATTCAATTAATGATTGAAAAGTATTTTCTAATTTTTTTGGCGAAACTATAATATTAGTCTCTCAAGTTTACCCTGTGTACGCAATTGGTTTCTCAAGTTTGAAGCAAACACAATTAGTCTCTCAAGATTTAAAAATGAGTTATATTAGTCCTTTTACTAATTGCCATTAGTAGTGTTACTTATGTGACTAACAGAACAATGACATAACATTTTTTTTAATGATGTGGCATTTTTTATATTAAAAAATTACAAAATAAATTTACACAAACAATATTTACAACCCGGGTTCTCCACTGTCCTCCGCCTCCTCAATGTCTCATATCTCTTTCCTTCTTTCCTTTCTTGTTTAATTTATTTATTTATCACTATACATACATACAATTGATCTCTTATCTTGATTCTTTTAAGTTACAAAAACAAAAGAAGGGGCCAAGTCCAACGCAACGCAACATAAAAGTTAGAAGCATGGCAGCAAGCTTGTTGTGTTCAAATTGAATACTAGTACTGCATAATAATAGTCTTACTCTCAGAGTAGAAAATCCATTATAACCGAGATCATTCCTATCCCAAGCAAAAAGAAACCCATGACGTGGTAAGTTTTGTGTGGTTGCTCTTACTGAAGAAGAAGAAGAAGAAAGTAAAATCCCTTCATGGGCTAGGCTAGATTCGAATGAGCCTCCTCCTTGGGCTCAAAATGAAAGTGCATCCCATTGGCGGCAAGTCAATCCTTTGTACAATCAATAGAGAATTTTTTTTTTTTTTTTTTTTAAATTTGGTACTAGGTTGTAAGTATTATTTGTGTAAATTTATTTTGTAATTTTTTAATAAAAAATGCTACATCATTAAAAAAAAAATGTTAAGTCATTGTTCGGTTAGCCACGTAAGTAACATCATTAATGGCAGTTAGTAAAAGAACTAATACAACTCAATTTTAAAACTTGGAGGACTAATTGTGCTTGTTTCAAACTTGAGGAACCAATTGCGCACATAGGATAAACTTGAAGGACTAATATTGTAGTTTTGCCTATTTATTTTGGTACAGTGATATTTGTATCCTCAGGACTGATGCTTCTTACATCAAGTAACAATAGTCAATGCTCTCAATCCTAAGAAATAAAGCTTGTACTGTATATTCAAGAGTTAAACCCTTTTGGATATACACCACTGTTAATTTCTTTAAAACCTTTTCCTCCCTCCCCTTGTGTGTGTGTGTGTGTGTTAAAATACTTAGTATTAGTATTCTCAAAAGAAAAAACAGCGGGTTAATTCCACATTGGAAAATAAGTGTGAGTTATAGAGGTTTAAAATTTGTGTTGTGTATCCAAGAGTTAGACCCTTTTGAATAAACATCACTTTTAGTTTCTTTAAAACCTTTTCTCCTCTCCCATTATCTGTGTGTGCTAAAATATTTAGTATTTTGGAAAAAAAATGGAAAAGAAAACAATGAGATCACTTCTTTTATCAATTATCAATACTCTCAGACCTTCGAACTCCAAAACAATATCATTAGGAAGGAACTTTTTCTAATCATCAACTATTTATCTTATCTTTTTTTTTTTTTTTTTTTTTTTTTAAATCCTGTGGCTAAAAGTGAAAATTTTGCGGACTCCATTTTCTTTTCTTATTCAAACAGATATATACAAGAGACCTTTTATTCTATGGAGCATCGTTATTGGTGGAGGCATACAACTGTAATGCTATTTTTGCCGCTTCAAACTACAAAATATTGTGTACATTGATGGTGCCATAGCCAACAAAATTTGGCTACCTACTACAGTAAACAGGTACTTTTTAATCTTCTTTTTTTCTTTCAGCTCATCTCTCTCCCTCTTTCCCGTTACTCCCCTCCTCAATTTCAGACCAGAGCTCCTCTCTCTATCTCTCATCTTAGATCAGACTCACGTCGTGGGTCACGCTTGTGGCCACCCTCACTCTTCACCGACCCATCATACATTTCGCTCCTTGCCGCTGCCCTTGAGTCCATCTCTCTTCTCTCTTTGCTACAATGATCGGGATTGCGATCGAAATTTAAGATGATGGGTGGTTGTGAATGGGGTTTTTGTGTGTGTTCATATGGGTCAGTGTGTGGTTGCTGTGTGGGTCGGTGGTGTAGGTTGCTAGGATTGCAGATGAGGTTTGGTGGTTGTGGGTTTTGGATTGCATATCTGGGTTTGCTGGTTGTGGTTGTTGGAATTGTGGGTTGGTGTGTGGTTTGCTGGGATTGTAGATGAGGTTCTGTTGATTTTGTGAGTTGTATTTTCTTGGCTTGGGTATCTTGAGGGTGAGATTTTAGGGGTTTTTTTTGGGGTTTTTTCTATTTTTCTTCTTTTGGTTGCTAGTTTTACTTTTGCTAGGCTACTGTGATGGTGGTTGTGGTCTGGTTGTGCCGTGATGTTAGTTGTGGTCTGGTTGTGCTGTAATGTTGGTTGTGGGTTGAGGAGAAGGAGAAGAAACAAAGAAGAAGGGAGAGAAAAAATAATAAATAAGGCTCCATTTGGGAGTTCATAAGGGAAGGGAATGGAATGGAATAAAATGATCATAAGGGAATGGAAAGGAACGGAATGGAATGGAATGCATTTAAGCAAGAGAAAGGAATGGAAAAGAATGGAATGGAATGAAATTAAGTAACCTTGATTGGATGTTTTAAAATGAAGGAATGGAATGTAAGTAATTTTGTTTGGGAGCAACATGGAGGGAATGGAATGGATTCATTTTATAACAATATTACTATTAGACCATTATTTTGAAATAAATAATTGAATATACAGGTGTATTTTGGGAGTTTTAGTAAAAAAATCATTAAATCTAATTCCATTCCCTCCCATTCCTCCCAATTTCGAGGGGAATGAAAATTTGAGGTTTTAAGGGAATAGAGAGGAATGAGTGTTCCCTCCTACTCATTCCATTCCCTTCTACTTAAACTCTCAAACAAGGGAATGAACTTTCCATTCCCTCCATTAAAACTCCCAAACAAGGGGAAGGGAAGAATATTCTAAAATTATTCTTTTTATTCCTTTCCATTCCATTCCATTCCCTCCTCCCAAACGAGGCCTAAGTGAATAGTGTTTAACTTTGATGTGAGAATAAAACCGTTGATGTGATGTGAGTTATGAAATGATAAGTTAAAATAGATAATTTTGTGGAGTCATAAAGCTAAAAATTTGATTCCACTCATGTGGATGCTTTAAGACTCTTTTAATAGGTTAGATTAGGGTTGTCCAACAATCCATGGGACCTGACCCACCCGTTCAACCTGAAGGCCCACGTCGGTTTTGAATCCTAAATGGGTCGAGTACAAGTCTTTTAGTCTTAAAAAATTCGGGTGTTCAGTTTGAGCTTGGGTTCCACATTTATTAACCCATATTAACCGACCCAATTCGTGAGAAATTTAAAAAAGAAAAAATAGGGATGGGTATCGAATTTTTTTCTTTCACATTTCAATAACATGTTCCTCTCTCTTTCTCTCTCTCTCTCTCTCTCTCTCAAATCCCTAACCTTAGGCCCCTTCTTACCGCTGTTGTTGTTAAGTCACTGTCCTCATTGCCCTCGCTATCGTTGGCTCGTTGTCCTCGTTGCACTCCCCGTTGTTCACTTGTAGTCTCTCTCTTGCCCAAATCCCTATCTCTTGAAGCCTTCTCTGATCTGCCATTTGAGGCTTTGGTCTTGTGCGTCTGATGGTGGGTCAGTATTTTGGTTTTGATTTCTTCGTTCTTTGGTTGATTTCTCATGGGTTTGGGTTGGTTTTGATTTTTCTGTTCTTTGGTTGATTTCTTATGGGTCTGGGTTTTGACTTTTCTATTCCTTTCAGTCTAGGTTTTGAATTTCTCTATTCTCTTTGTTGTTGTGCTTCAAATTTGAGTCCACTTGTGTTCACCCTATCCAATTAGGTTAAGTGCAGGTCAATCCAAAACTTGATCTGACCCAACCCGTGAACAGTCTGAGGTTAGATATGTACAAAATTATTTAATTCTAATTTGAAAGTGGGGCTTATATTAAGTCAATGGAATGTCTTTCTTAAAAAAAAAGTCAATGGAATGTGAGGATGCCATCTATCGTATCTTTTTATATATAGTCTCCTAACAATTTAGATAGGGTTAAAAACCTTGTTTTCGTCAGTTAACTATTTTGTGGTAATTATTATAAAATTTATTCCAAAAGGAAGGGATAACCCATATTCATAACAAAGATACAACCTACAAGAAGATAACTCTTATTCTTAGAGATGAAGTTTAATACTTAACACGTTGCATGATCCAATTTGGAGCATAGTTTTTAGATTTAGACTGTTCAATGAATTGATAGAGGAAAAGGCTCAAAGTTTTTAAGGTTAGATCAAGGTTCGACCGAGGTGGAATCACAGTAATGTCATAATTGATTTAATATTTAAATAATATAAAAATAAATAAAGGAATATGAAAATTAGAAATATAAACTAAAATAGTATCTATATCTGATTAATTTTATTTGGAATAAAGATAATATATATATATATATATATATATATATATATATTACTTTGAAGTATGTTATCTCTAACAAACATTATTTTGTTTTACATCTATTTTCTGATAGCACTTCCACTCCCATATGTTGCTTTCTTCATCTACTACTTCATCTTAGTCAGTGTTTACTGTTCTTTCTTTTAGAGGTAGGTTGAGCCTCCCGATCATTCTTTTCTGTTTATTATCTCGTGATTACCTGTTTGAGTTAATCTTTTACTTCCCAATTATCTTCTTTTTCCTATCTTTGTTTCTATCCCCACAGTTTGTTGCAAATGTGTACTGGAGAGAAGTATAAGCATGGTTCTGTATCTACCTGTTGCCCAGTAAGTCTAAGAGTAAGTCCAGTTCTGTGTCTAAACTGTTGCCCAGTGAGTCTTAAGTACTGAGGTTGAAGTTGAACCTGAGCCAAACAGTAACCCCCGTGTGAGCCGTTAGCCAGGAGAGCATTAGGCGTTTGGGTATGAGCGGGAAGGTTCGTATACTTCAACAATAGGGAAAAGTGGCAGCCAGTAGTAACAGTATTAATAGAAGGAGTCTAGCGGCAGTCAGTAGTAATAAGGTAGTCCACAGAAGGCGTCAGTATCCTTGTACACCCTGTTTCAGATCTAAGGTTAGATCCAGAAATTGGAAGATAGAGGTAGTCTAGGTTGTAATTGATTTCTTAGGCTTGTAATCCAGGATGATAAATAGGATATTTAGAAGGAGTGATTCATCCACCAGCATTAGATCTAGCAGTACAACCCTCCCTGAGATTCCACAAGATGATGGAACCATTAACTCGGAGTCGTACCAGCTTTCAGATCTAGATCAGAAGTTAGGAGATTGGAACATACCCAAAGTTCCCACAATCTAGGTCTATAAGTCATCATCGTGGTCCTCCAAAAAGAGTTTCAAGACAGACTACCATGTTAGGACTATTGAACAGATCTACAGCATCAACAAGGAGTATGAAACATGCTACTTATTATCCCCTGCAGCCATGAAAGCCCACAGGGAAAATGGTCATAAATTCCTCCACATAGGACTTGTCCAAGTGGGAGTAAAACCATTGATCAGAGAAGGGTTGAACAACTCAATCCTTATGGCCCTTAGAGACACATGTCTACTTAGATTCAACAACAGTCTTCTAGGCACCATGGAATCCAGTTTGAGCGGCGGACCAGTTCACTTCGACTGTTTCCCCAATCTTACTGTATCTCTTGACGACCCTCACATCCTGAAGGTCCTCACCCTCAACATCAAAACCCATGGAACCCTTGTGTTACATGGCACCAAACAGCTTGCTTTTATATACAGAGTGTATTATAAGTGCATGAGGACAAACATGTCCATCCAAGCCATAAATAAGAGAAAGGCAGGAGAAACCACTCTTATCCAAACCCCAGACGTTAGATCCACTGTTCAAGTACCCAAAACCCTGAAATGGTCTGAAGTCACTTGCCCAGCACATTGGACAATTGATAATGAGAACTATCAGTTGTAAATCCAGAAACCTACTAGGAACCTAGATCTAGATTTCATCCAACAGTTAGTCGATGGAATGGTTAGACTTAGCTTTGACCAATCTAGGTTTAGATCACCTTTAGAGTATGATGAACCCAGGCCCAGGTCTTCATTAGATCTGCACCAGGAACCATACCAAGAACCAAGGTCTAAATCCGTAGATCTACGCCAACCCTTTAGGCAGCCAACTATCCAACTTAGAGATAGACCTGCATCCCAGTGTAGTTCTTCTAGAACATGAGCTCCCACATCTAGAAGAGACTTAGGTCCACAGTTTCAAGGTGCCAAAGACCGCTCCCAGTTTAGTACCCCTTGTTACACAGCCAAACAAGACTCAGTTGCTGATCCAGAAGAAGACAACACTAGTCAGGACAGTCTTAAGCCTCCCTCACCATCAGGAACTGATATGAGAAATCTTATTCAGCAGGAAACTGAATATGGCCATCAGCTCTTAATGTTGACAAAAGAGTTCACCCCTGATATGGATGCTCTTGAAAAGGATTTTAACTCTGAGAAGAACAGGGTTAAAAGAGAAGCCTATAGAGCCAACCATACCAAGGAACAAAAGATTGAAGTTTTGGAGAAATGGAAGTTATTCATGAAAGAGGTTAAAAGTGATTATCCTTTATTTGAATACTTTGAGAAACATTTCAATTGGCATAAAAAGAACTGTGTCTAGACCAAACTGCAAGTTAAACCTAACCGACCAACGAAAGTTAGGAATCCATCCCAAGAAGTAGAGAAACCTACCTCTCCTTCACCAGAGGTAAATGTCTTAGAAGCTCACCTATCCTCTAGCAGTTCTAATACACCCTCCTCAGAAGATGAAAAGGAGAAAGAACAACTAGACGACCAGCTTGGTGATACACCCCCATTTCCTCCTAAGAAATGGATATCCAAATATAGAGGAAATGAAGCCTTTAAGGATTTCCATAGGAAGAAAACAGTTTCCAAAGAATATAGAAAGCAGAAGTTCAAGAACAATGATTTCTATAAGAAAGGAAACCCCACCACCATAGAAAACCTTAAACCTAAAGCAAAAGGAAAATGCTTTAAGTGTGGAAAGAAAGGGCATTTCAGAAAAGAATGTCCAGGCATCTCCCCTACCCATTCCTTAGTTTCTGAAGATATCTCCAAAATCTTAGAACAAGAACGCCCAGAAAGTGAGTCTCCTAATAGTTCTATTGACCGAGAAATCTATCAGATCTACCAATCTTCATCCTCTCCTAGAGTTTCAACCAGCGCCTCTAGTAGTCCAGATGAAGTCATACCGTGCCAAGATAGTTGTTGCAGGAACAACACTATCGAAGTTCTTTCTAAGCAGGAAGAATTGCTCCTAGATCTCATAGAACAGATCAAGGATCCAGAAGAGAAATCTCAAAGACTTAGTAAGTTCCACAAAACCCTAGTTAAGGAAACCAGTACATCCAAACCTAGGTTTCAGGAACCCAAAGTTGACTTGGAAAAAATCTACAATAGATTTACCAAATCCAAGAATGAGATAACTATCCAAGATCTCCAGAAAGAGATTAAGGATACCAAGTCTAAGGTTAGAACCCTTAGGCAAGAATTAATCATCCTTAGAGTTGATCACAATCTCATGGACCAAAGAGTCAAAAATTTGGAGTATACTTCTCATCAAGGCAATGAGGACAGAATCTCATTACAGAACCCTTCAGATGATGAAGTTGATGAAACAGTTAATCCTACTACAGATATGGAGCCAGAACCATCGAATGGATCGTTTTTGCAAACCATCAGTAGAATTAACTTCCAGAAGTGGCATTCCAAAGTCAGGATTGTCATAAGCAAAGATTTTGAATTTAAGATAGTAGCCTTAATAGATTCAGGCGCTGATCTCAACTGCATTCAAGAAGGAATCATCCGTTCTAAATACTTCCGCAAAACCAAAGAAAGGTTAACTTCTGCAAGTGGGGGAAAAATGCAAATTGAATTCAAAGTCCCAAAAGCACATGTTTTCCAAGACAATGCATGTTTTAAAACCACCTTTGTTCTTGTCAAAAATATGACAGATAGGGTCATCTTAGGAAACCCATTCATGTGTCTGTTGTATCCTTTCATCACGAATAGTGAAGGAATCACTACCCATCCTTTTGGCCAACCAGTCAAGTTTAAGTTTCTTAGGAGCCTAGGGCCTAAAGACATCAACAGTCTCCAAGAGGTTTCTATCTCCAAAACCCTTAACCTTATCAAAGCCAAAACCCAACACCTTAAGTACCTTGGTCATGAACTAAGTTACAAAAGAATTGATGAGCAATTAGCTTGCAAAAGTTACAAATCAGACGTCAGAAAGTTTGAAGAAAAACTTAAGCAAGAAGTCTGCTCTGATCTTCCCACAGCCTTTTGGCATAGGAAAAGGCACGAAGTTGCACTACCTTATGTCAAGGATTTCCATGAAAAGAACATCCCCACAAAAGCCAGACCTATCCAAATGAGCCAAGAACTCATGAATACTTGCAAGACAGAAATAGAGGATCTTCTTAGGAAATGCATCATTAGAAACTCTAGGTCACCATGGTCTTGTCTAGTCTTTTATGTCTAGAAAAACGCTGAGATTGAGAGAGGTGTCCCTAGACTTGTCATCAATTACAAGCCCCTTAACAAAGTCTTAGAATGGATTAGGTACCCTATTCCCTACAAAAGAGACTTAGTTAACAGGCTTAGTAATGCAGTGGTTTTCAGTAAGTTTGACATGAAAAGTGGTTTTTGGCAGATACAAATCAGAGAGTCTGATAGGTACAAAACAGCCTTCACCACACCCTTTGTCATTACGAATGGAATGTAATGCCCTTTGGTCTTAAAAATGCACCTTCTGAATTCCAGATCATCATGAATGAGATTTTTAATCCATTCTCCCATCATACTATTGTGTACATTGATGATGTACTCATCTTCTCAAAATCCCTAGACAAGCATTAGAAGCATCTCAGAACATTCTTCCAAACCATCAAAAGAAATGGTCTTGTTGTCTCGGCTCCAAAGATTAGACTTTGCCAAACCGATGTCCGATTCTTAGGTTTTGATATAAGACATGGTGTAATCAAACCCATTGATCATGCCATCCAGTTTGTAGAAACGTTTCCTGATGAAATCCTAGAAAAGACCCAACTCCAAAGGTTCTTAGGATCTCTCAATTACATTTCTGATTTCTATCAAAATCTTAGGCAACAATGCAAGCCTCTTTTTGATTGACTTCAGACTAATCCTCCCCCTCGGACACCCACCCATACATTGGTTGTTCAACAAGTCAAAAAATATGTCAAGACACTCCCTTGTCTAGGAATCCCCTCTGAAAGTTCCTTCAAGGTAGTTCAGACAGATGCCTCTAACATTAGTTATGGTGGCATTCTCCTTCAGCGCGCTAGTCCCACTTCCCCTGAACAAATTGTTTGTTTTCATTCAGGAATTTGGACTCCCACTCAACTTAACTATAGTACTATTAAAAAAGAAATTTTATCTATAGTACTATGCATTTCAAAATTTCAAAGTGATCTTTTGAACCAAAAGTTTTTATTAAGAATTGATTGCAAATCTGCAAAACATGTTTTAGAAAAAGATGTTCAAAACATTGCATCAAAACAGATTATCGCACGTTGGCAAGCTATTCTTTCTGTTTTCGATTTTGAGATAGAATTCATTGCTGGAACTCAAAACAGTATCCCTGATTTCCTAACCCGTGAATTCTTGCAGAATCCAATTCAAAATGTCTGGGAAGAAGCCCGTACTACCCCAACCTCCTAAGTTTCCTAAACCAACTACTAGGAGTACCAGTCAGGCACAGAACCCTAGTCCTTTAGTTCCTTTTTCTAGTACACCAAAGACCTTACCTGTGTCACCATCCACTGTTGCTAATCGTTATTTGGTGTCTACTATTCCGAAACCAAATTACCAACAGCCCTAAGGAAAACACAGTTACAGCTCTGCTTTAGCTACACTGCCTCCTAAAACAGTGTCTCCATATACAGTAGAAGACCCCTTCGGCCCAATGGTGCCCAAGCAACCTTCTACTTCTTTTCCTCCCAGAATAGGGAGAGTTTCTTATATCAAGAAACCTTTTGTCCAGCACATCTCTTATATTGAGCCACACTTAGCTCACATAATGGATCCATTAGCATTAGCGATGGAAGTATTGCCTCATGAATGGCATTTCCTTCCCAAAAGCCCAGAGAAGAACATCAAATTCTATAAAGGCATTCTCACTCAAGAAAAGTCTGCCAAAATAGAAGACATCAGATACAGAATTAACCCCTCTAAGGTCTTGTACCATAAGTTCATAATTCAGAGTTTTGTAAGTAGCAAAGATTAGGGACATCCTTCCTCACTTAGAACACTTACCATACTCAAGGGATTAGAACCCCTTTACAATTATAATGACTATATGGATGCCTTCGAGAAGGTTTTATTCTTTCAGAATGAGAACTATGACCACTCATGGTTCATACAGTTTCACAAGAACTTCAAAAGCCAAATACCTTCATAGTTCCTTAAGTGGTGGGAAATGTTTGGATCAATTCCACAAAACTTCCCAGAACCACTTCACGATGCATTACGATATTTCAGCTCCAGATTTCAAGTGGACAAGCATTCTTCCCAGTTTCCGGCCATCTTGCTCATGACAATACAGTACAAGATCCATTGGATTAGTATGTGGAACTATGCTATCAACCAGAATCTACTCGATAGGGAATTCTTTATGAAATGGTGGGATAAGTTCAGACCAACTAACATTATCTCCAAGCTTCATAACGATTTTCCCCCTCCAGTGCCAAGAGCCATAGCTCATTGCACAAGATCACAATCCAGTCTAGACTCTGTCCAGATTTCCGGAAAATCTAGCAAGGAACTCAAAGATCTTGCCCAACCGCTGCTTCTCCAATCAGCACATTTAGAGTCAGTAGAAAAGAATTCTCCTACCTCTTCAGAAGCCTCATGCAGTCATGTCCCTTTTGATCCATTCCAGGATGCTCAAGATCCTTATGATGGTTATAATTTGGACAGCGACTAAGTATTTACAGAACAACTCCCGGATGCTCCAAAACAGCTCCAAAAACCCAAAATAGTTCAAAAATCACCTTTGCAAATCTGGTTACTATTCAGAACAGTACCTGCACCAACAGAGCTGCCAGCAAGCTACTATTCACTACATAGTCCAAAACACTATGCATAGTTACTATTCAGAAAAGCAAGGGGACAAGACACTGTTCATAAACAGTGACCAATTACTGTTCACTCAACAGTGCCCTGACAAAATCATTGGAAGTTACTATTGCTTTCGGCTGAAAAGATATTCACCTAAGAGTAAAAGATTTTTACCTTCCGTGATATCCGCATTCTCCTGAACGGATCCAAGGCCTCCTTCAGCTATATAAGGACCCCTTCGTTCCAGTATTCAGCAGGCTCAATTTTAAGAACCTCAGAGCTCTAGTTTCACATTGTACTAAAACATACATTGTAAACCTCAATGGCTCTTTCTCTTCCCACTTAGCTTACACTTGTACTAGAACTACATTTGTAACCTATTTATGCTTCCGCCCCCAGTGCCCTCTGAACGGCACCCCCTTTCTGTAGCTTACCCCCCTTTTTGGGTAAGCTACAGATGCCTAGACATTCTTTTCTGAAATGCCCTTTCTTTCCACACTTAAATCATTTTCCTTTTGCTTTAGGTTTAAGTATGGTGGTGGGGTTTCCTTTCTTATAGAAATCATTGTTCTTGAACTTCTGCTTTCTATATTCTTTGGAAACTGTTTTCTTCCGATGGAAATCCTTAAAGGCTTCATTTCCTCTGTATTTGGATATCCATTTCTTAGGAGGAAGTGGGGGTGTATCACCAAGCTGGTCGTCTAGTTGTTCTTTCTCCTTTTCATCTTCTGAGGAGGGTGTATTAGAACTGCTAGAGGATAGGTGAGCTTCTAAGACATTTACCTCTGGTGAAGGAGAGGTAGGTTTCTCTACTTCTTGGGATGGATTCCTAACTTTCGTTGGTCGGTTAGGTTTAACTTGAAGTTTGGTCTTGACACAGTTCTTTTTATGCCAATTGAAATGTTTCTCAAAAAGACCACAATGATGACTTATAGACCTAGGTTGTGGGAACTTTGGGTATGTTCCAATCTCCTAACTTCTGATCTAGATCTGAAAGCTGGTATGACTCCGAGTTGATGGTTCCATCTTCTTGTGGAATCTTAGGGAGAGTTGTACTGCTAGATCTAATGCTGGTGGATGAATCACTCCTTCTAAACATCCTATTCATCATCTTGGATTAAAACCTAAGAAATCAATTACAACCTAGGCTACTTCTATCTTCCAATTTTTGGATCTAACCTTAAATCTGAAACAGGGTGTACAAGGATATTGACGCCTTTTGTGAATACTTTGTTACTACTGACTGCCGCTTGACGCCTTTTGTGAAACTCTGTTACTACTGACTGCCGCTTTTCCCTACTATTGAAGCTATGCGAACCTTCCCGCTCATACCCTAACGCCTAACGCTCTCCTGGCTAACGGCTCACATGGGGATTATTGTTTGGCTCAGGTTCACCTTCAACCTTGGTACTTTAGACTCACTGGGCAACAGAGAGACACAAAACCGGACTTACTCATAGACTTACTGGGCAACTAGTAGACACAAAACCGGGCTTACACTTCTCTACAGTACACATCTACAACAAACTTTGGGGATAGAAACAAAGACAAGAAAAAGAAGATAACTGGGAAGTAAAGGATTAGCTTAAACAGGTAATCACAAGATAATAAACAGAAAAGAATAATCGGGAGGCTCAGCCTACCACCAAAAGAAAGAACAGTAAACACTGACTAAGATGAAGTAGTAGATGAAGAATGCAACATATGGGAGTGGAAGTGCTATCAGAAAATAGATGTAAAACAAAGTAATGTTTGGTAGAGATAACATACTTCAAAGTAATATATAACCACAAAATAATGGATAACTATGGCAGTTGTACTGGCCAACTTGATTGAATTTCAAAATAATTACAGTCTTCTTTGGCTGTGTAACAAGGGGTACTAACCTGGGAGCGATCTTTGGCACCTTGAAACTGTGGACCTAAGTCTCTTCTAGATGTGGGAGCTCGCGTTCTAGACGAACTACACTGGGATACAGGTCTATCTCTAAGTTGAATAGTTGGCTGCCTAAAGGGTTGGCGTAGATCTATGGATCTAGACCTTGGTTCTTGGAATGGTTCCTGGTGCAGATCTAATGAAGACCTGGGCCTGGGTTCATCATACTCTAAAGGTGATCTAAACCTAGATTGGTCAAAGCTAAGTCTAACCATTCCATCGGCTAACTGCTGGACGAAATTTGGATCTGGGTTCCTAGCAGGGTTCTGATCCCTTGAGTACGGTAAGTGTTTTGAGTGAGGAAGGATGTCCCCAATCTTTGCTGCTTACAAAACTCTGAATTATGAACTTATGGTACAGGACCTTAGAAGGGTTAATTCTATCCCTGATGTCTTTTATTTTGGCAGACTTTTCTTGAGTGAGAATGCCTTTATAGAATTTGATGTTCTTCTCTGGGCTTTTGGGAAGGAAATGCCATTCATGAGGCAATACTTCCATCGCTAATGCCAACGGATCCGTTATGTGAGCTAAGTGTGGCTCAATATAAGAGGTGTGCTGGACAAAAGGTTTCTTGATATAAGAAGCTCTTCCTGTTCTGGGAGGAAAAGAAGTAGAAGGCTGCTTGGGCACCATTGGGCCGAAGGGGTCTTCTATTGTATATGGAGACACTGTTTTAGGAGGCAGTGTAGCTAAAGCAGAGCTGTAACTGTGTTTTCCTTGGGGCCGTTGGTAATTTGGTTTCCAGGTTTCAAGTGGACAAGCATTCTTCTCAGTTTCCAGCCATCTTGCACATGACAATACAGTACAAGATCCACTGGATTAGTATGTGGAACTATGCTATCAACCAGAATCTACTCGATAGGGAATTCTTTATGAAATGGTGGGATAAGTTCAGACCAACTGACATTATCTCCAAGCTTCATAACGATTTCCCCCCTCCAGTATCAAGAGCCATAGCTCATTGCACAAGATCACAATCTAGTCTAGACTCTATCCAGATTTCCAAAAAATCTAGCAAGGAACTCAAAGATCTTGCCCAACAGCTGCTCCTCCAATCAGCACATTTAGAGTCAGTAGAAAAGAATTCTCCTGCCTCTTCAGAAGCCTCATGCAGTAATGTCCCTTTTGATCCATTCCAGGATGCTCAAGATCCTTATGATGGTTATAATTTGGACAGCGACTAAGTATTTACAGAACAACTCCCGGATGCTCCAAAACAGCTCCAGAAGCCCAAAATAGCTCAAGAATCACCTTTGCAAATTCGGTTACTATTCAGAACAGTACCCGCACCAGCAGAGCTGCCAGTGAGCTACTATTCACTGCACAGTCCAGAACACTATGCAGAATTACTATTCAGAAAAACAAGGGGACAAGACACTGTTCATAAACAGTGATCAGTTATTGTTCACTCAACAGTGCCCTGACAAAATCATTGGAAGTTACTATTGCTTTCGGTTGAAAAGATATTCACTTGAGACAGCCTAGAAAGTGAGTCTCCCAATAGTTCTATTAATCGAGAAATCTGTCAGATCTACCAATCTTCATCCTCTTATATATTTTTTCTTAATTTATTACTAAAGTTATATAAACATTATCTTACTATTAGATTAAATATTTTGACAAATCCATACTTATAACAATATTCAAAAACTTTAATTTGCTAATATAATTGAAAAAGCTGATAGGTAAAAACTTCATATTCAAATGATATGTGAAACCAATACATAAATGTAATTAAGAAAAGAAAAGAAAAAGTAAACTAATGAGATTATGGTTGCGTTTGAGATAAATTTATATTGGGTAGTTTATTTTACTATTTAATTTATTTTTTCTACTATTCATAGGTTTTATTGCATTTTTAATACTATTCATAACTTTTATTATACTATTTGAACTAACTTTTAATTTTATAGATAATATTTTTAATAAAAAAATTTTAATTTTAATTAAATAAACTTTTTCCAAACGAAACTCAAATTGCTATGATAAAGTGCAGAGATTTTTATTTAATTTTTAAAAAATTCCAATTCCCTAAAAACAAAACCACTCCGGCACTCCTAATGTGTCAGACTTGAGACTTTTTTCCCATCTCATTAAAAAATTTCAGACGTTAGAAGTCAGAACTCAGAAGCAGCCTTCTCTCACTCCTCTCTTTCTCCCTCTCTGTCTTTCTTGCCCCATTCTCTCCAAAACAAATCTAAACCTCCAAAATGGTAAAGATCCAGGGACTGTGAGCTATTGGAGCTAATATAAGAGATTCATGGGGGCTTGGGCTTCAATCGGAAACCAACAAGATATTGCTTTATGACTTCATCCGACCAAAAAAGGGCTGTCTATCGGCAATTTTTCAGAGAAGATTTTTGGGGCAATCTTTGAGGTCTAATCTGTGAACTCATGCCCGATTTTGAAACTTGGACTGTCTACTCACAGGTTAAGAGGTTCATAGCAAAAATTTTAATTTTCAGGTTTTCTAAATTTAAAAAATCGGAGTGATGATCGCTTTCTGGTCAACCTGGTCCAACTGTACGGTCTGGTCGAGGTTTCAAAAGTAAGATATAACCCCCACAAGAAGATAGAAATCATAACTTGGACTTCAGTTCAAAATTCTTCCTCTGATGAAATACTTCAAAGTTTGTATATCCTCTATTTTTTTTTCATGGGCTGAAATTCACTTGAGTTTCGGTGCTTCCTCACTTTTGAAAACAAAATTCAACTCTCGTATGAGTTCCTCTAATTCCAATTTTTTAATATTTAGTAATTTAGATTGTTATTAATTATATTAAATTGAGGTTTTTGTTTAAATATGTTTTCAATTAGTTTTTTGATAGTTTTCAATTATTATTTAATTCAAATTTTTTTCATATAAATATATTGGGGTGATTGCTCGAGCCTTAGAGCATTCACATTTTAACTATAAGAACTTACTTTTATTTTATTTTACATTTTTTTTTTAACACTGACATCAAAATATTCATTTTACATTATATTTTATTAAAATAAATAAAATTTTCTTAATTTTTTTAATTGTTTCTTTTTTTTCATGTTTTTGGTCTCAATTTGCACTCGTGTATGTGTGTGTTAACGTTTGGCAATGGTAAATGGCTCTACCAGTTTTGAGAATATTGGAGTACTACAACAAGTGAAAATAAAAAGCCTAACATTAGTTTTTAATTATTAATTTCATGGCAATATATATATATATATATATATATTTTTATTTATATATTTATGTGTGTGTTTGCCGCACGTGTTTGTTTGAGATTTAAAGCACAATACTTTTTGCAATTAATATTATCTAAAATAAGTTATTGGCTTATTATTTTTCAATAAAATTATTCTATAAATTTATAATTAAACTTGGGCAAACGCATGAGCTTGTATATATATATAAAGGGAGTGTGCTATCATTTTAGTTTGAGAGCCTAGAGAGTTAGAGAGAGTTTTACATATATTTTGTTAATTGTGACTGATCTATCAATTCATGGTTGTGGTTCAACGATTTGATGAGAGAATAGACTGGATTTGAGGATTGTAGTGGCTTGACGGCGATGACTCACTTTTGACAATAGTTACTGGATGAAAGTGAGGGCAATGAAAAAACGCCAGAGATAACTATAGATATCAAAAAGTCAGAGCAATAGCTCTAATACTATGCTAAGAATATACAGTGAGAGAGAGAAAGATTGAATAGTCTGTATATTCTGTGTGTATAACACTGTACAATAGAGAGCCTTATATAGCTAGGCTAAGTATGTGTGAAGTACAAGTAATATAAGTGTATTACAAGTATAGTATACTGGGTTAGACCCGATGAGTTAGACTAAACTAAGCTATATACTAACACACATTGTGATATAGATGGTTGCTAATTTCCAATTTTTGGTTCTATTTTGGTTAAGGACTAAAGATGTTATTCCTTTTCTAGTGAAATACTTATTTAAAAATTAAAAAAAAAAAAAAAAAATCTTGTATGAGTTAATTATCCAAAAAAAAAAAAAAAATTACTTGCATGAGTTGTATCTAGTGGTGCAAGCCACTAGAATTGATCGAATCATGGGTTTACAACCTCAGTACTCACTTTGAAGTCTGAACTGATCTTCCACTCCTTTTTGTCATCCCATCAGGTGCAAAAACTCTTCAATGCTTTTTCCTATTATACATGAAAACAACAAAGTTTTTCATTATGCCGAGGCTCTTGGTTTCTGATGAATATATTTGATGCCATAAGAAAATATTAGTTGGTGGAAGTTTTTAGTTTGGAAATCATTTTTGGGAAGCTTAAGTTTTTGGTACTGCGGGTTGACTTATGTGGGGGCTTGTTTTTGTGGCAACCCAATAAGAATGATTAAAAGTTAAAAAATATTTAGAAATCATACTACTGAGATTTGGGTATTTATCTCAACCAACAAAGAAGAAAAGATTATAATTTGCATTGAATATACTCTGATATACACCATTTCAATATCTTCTCTTGTCCATTTGATTGTGAGATAATGTAGGGAAAATAATTCAAAATTTTGATGACAGGAAGTGTAGGATCCAACAGATATAATCTCTTAAACCTCACAGAAACCCAAGAAAGAGTATCATATGATACTACTTGGACCCCATTAGGACTTAAGTTAAGCTATAATTGAACCCATCTGATCAATTAGTTTCTCATCCGTCTAGGCCCCTTAGGCATTGGTCATCAGTGGATAGCTGCTGCTATGGTCACACCTAGGTTTGGCCTTCCATGGACTAGTTGCCCCCACCCTCTTGAATGAGCTTTAAAAATAATTTTTTTTTTTTTTTTTAAAACCCGGTTGTGTACATTCACTTCCTTAATTTGTCTTCTTGATGTGTAATGATTAGAAGATCTTGTTCTTCAAACTTGATTGTTTCTGGCCAATTGACTGTATGATGTAACCCTTTGTTTTGGTGAATTATGATATAACCCTTGTTTTAGTCAGCATTATCCTAGTTTATAGTTAGTAGTATTCTAGGTTGTCTGGTACATGCTGGCAGTAGGATCAGATCATGATCAATTTCCCATGTGCTTATTGTAATTCCAGCATGTGTATAATCAAGAATTGACATGTGAGTTGTTAGTGTTAGAGTTAAGTTAGTTTACTAAGTTGTTATGGAAGTTACATTCAGTTAGCTGTCTAGCTTATGATATATGATTTGTGGCTTCTGGATATCTTTTGTGTGGGGTTGTCTTCCTTAGCTGGATGAATCACTACTTTTTCCTTTCTCTTTTCATCAATAATATTACTCTGATTATCAAAAAAAAAAAAAAAACTCTGATTATCTATAAATAAATAAAAAAATCCAATCGGCATGTTCATGTGAACTATCTGCAAAGCAGAAATAGTTACAATACTAGCATTAGTAAAAGAATGCCAAAATCACTATGCTTCGGAGGAAAGTGAGTCTAGGTCAGAAAGGGAATGTTTTATGCTTTGGAGGTAGAGATCAACCCTCTTGGTTTAGAGAGAGGGTGAGAGGTGGAAGGAGGGAGAGAAGGGAAAGAAAAAGGAGAAGCATTTTTTGTTGTTGGTTTGAAGGAGTAGTGAGGAGAGTGGGTTGGTTGGAAGTAAATATATGTGTGTGTTTACGCGAGTGAGAGAGAGAAAGAGAATGAAGAGTGTGTTTGTCAGTGTGTTGTTGAAGACCAGAACCACAGAGAGAGAGAGAGAGAGAGAGGGGAAGTAGGCAGAGTGTTTAAGAGTAATACAGCTCCATTATTAGGATCAGGCACCTTCAATTTTGTATTTCTTTGTTTTTCCATAGATAGCATAAATGTTTTGATTTTGATTTTGGAATTTTTTATTTAACTTGTATAATTAAACTACAAATCTAGAATTGCTACTTATCACAAAAATGGCTGAATTGTTATTTACCCCATTGAAGTTGACTCTCTTGACCAATGGAAATGCTAGTTTAAACATGAATTTGAGTTTTGATGATTAGATAATTGACTCTCAATCTTTAACAGTGGCTATACTTGCATCTTTCTTATTTTGTGAGTCCGTTGGGTTTGTTGGATGCGCAGGGCTTGTACTTGGTGTCATAGGACTTTTACTCCTTAAGGTAAACATTGATGTTCCTTCTTGTAAACGCAAAATGCTTTTGAGTTTAGGTTTGTTTTTCAATTTGTCTATTTTGGCGTCAAATATCTCCTTTAATTGCAAACTAGTCATAGGAGGAGTAGTGTTAGGCTTAGGCATTAGGCAACTCTGATTTAGATAATTTATCCATCACATGTGATGAGGAAGTCAATGATAACACTTCCTCAACTATAGAAAAACTTTTGATAAAGCCATATGTTTTTAAATTGATATTTCTTAGCTGCTGAGTTAAGTTGATGTATTTCTCATTTGCTAGACTCCTTGACTGGAAGTGGAAAACATTTACTATCCTTCAACCTGGTCTATGCATGTCTAGACATAGAGTATTTGTGCCAAGTGCTTGTGGAAATTACCCAGAGAGTAAAAAATAAATTAAAAGGAAAACAAAGAATAAGAGATTTGTGGAGTAATTAGTTTATAGCTCTAATAGTTTAGATTTAAGTTGTAAATGGATGGAATTTCCAGGAACTAACTTGCGGACAATGGATATGTTCAATGGTCTTTTGGAACTAACTGAGTAACATATTAGTTAGAAGATGGAATGGTGGTTTTCTCGATTTCTCAACGCATGAGTCATGCTTAAGAATTTTCCCACAGGTCACTGTTCAAGGTCACACATGTGGTCTGGTCTTGGTCTAACTAAAAATTACAACATGTGTTACAACTTACAAATTTAAATTAGAAAAAAAATAACATTAGATAGAATTACTTTTTTTGACACAATCTATAGCTATTACTTTTTTTTTTGATGCTATATGTGTAGAATATGGCTTGAATTAGGAGTTCGACTCCTTGTTTGATTTGGAAAAGGAAGGAAATTTATTCCTTTTGGTTTGAAGTTATCAAACTCTACTAGAAGTCTTGTCTACTTCTTGTTTTGGAATTCTTTTTGGAATAGGAGTGATTCTCCTTTTGTGTGTGGAAAAGAAGTCTAGTTCTTCTTGGTTTTGAATATGCTAGCCTACTCAAGTCTCCTATATAAGCATAGTGCTACTACAAAAAATTAGAGAAAAAAAAGGGAGAGAAAGTTGTGTTGGTGTGAGAAAAAGAGGCTCTCTTTTGTTTGGTTCTTTGATATTTGTGGGTTGCAATTTGGAATAGTGAGAGAGGTTTGTTGCCGCTTGGTTTTGGTTTCACGGTTTGGTGATTTGCTCTCTCTTGGTGCATTGCAACTTTTGGATTTGTTTTGTGGCTCCCTCTTTGGTTTGTATGCAATTCGTATTTGGTTCTTTGGTTTTGTATTTGTGAGAGAGAGTTATTTGGGTGTATTTGGGATTTGGGTTTATGAGTGTACCTCTACACCAATTTGTATTATTCCAAATTTGTTATAGTGAAATTTGTTCATCGTCGCCCGTGGATGTAGGCTATTGCCCAACCATGTAATTCTTGGTGTCTTGTGTCTATTTTCTTTTGGATTAATTTTCTTCGTTCCTATTATTAGTTTGGAGATCTTTCACAAGCCTAAAATATTTTCACAATCAATCTTGGTCATTTGAGCTTCCGCTATTTTACAAAAAACTGGTATCAAAGCCCAGGGTCGTTACCTAGGCGTTTGGATTTGTTCTCTTTGGAGATTTTGGTGATTGGTTCGTGGATCTGATTATTTGGGAGAAAGATGTCAGGTTATTCCTCTACAAAATCTTTGGCGGATTCTTCTGGAAAATCTTTGTTAGAGTCTTCTGCAAAACCTTTGGCGATTAGGATGATGGTTGCTAATGCCAAATTTGAAGTAGAGAAATTTGATGGAACGAATAACATTGGCATGTGGCAATGCGAAGTTATGAATGTATTGGTCCAACAAGAGTTGGATATTACTTTGGAAGACAAACCTGAAGGGATGTCAAACAAGGATTGGGAAAAGATTAATAGACAAGCTTATGGCACTATTTGTTTGTGTTTGGCCAGGAATCAAAAGTATTTTGTTATGAGGGAGATGAATGCTAAAGAGCTTTGGAAAAAATTGGAGGACAAGTATATGACCAAGAGGGTGGAGAATAGTCTCTACTTGAAGAAGAAGCTCTTCCGTTTCCAATATCGTGCAGGTATTTCTATGTCTAAGCACTTGAATGACTACAATAAAATACTTGTTGATTATCAAAATTTGGAAGTTGATATTAATAGTGAGGATAAAGCTCTCTTGTTATTGAATTCATTTCCCAATACCTATGATCATCTAATTAGTACACTCTTGTATGGAAAAGATGAAATTAAGTTTGATGATGTGTCCAATGCTTTGACTAATAATGAGTATTGTATGAAAGATAAGCAAGCTCAAAGGGACATGATGACTGAGGCTTTGATTGTTAAGGGCATGTCTAATGATAAGAAACTTGAGAAAGATGAGTGTGCCTATTGTCACAAAAAGGGGCATTGGAAGAAAGATTGTCATTTGTTGCAAAACAAAGACAAGAAGCATTCTAATGGAAATGTAGCACATGATTGTGATGAGGATTCTAATTTTGCATTGACTAGTTCATCATTTGTTTGCCATTCAAATTAGTGGGTTTTGGATTCAGCTTGCACCTTCCATATATGTCCAAAAAAGGAATGGTTTTACAACCTAGAAGAGTCGGAACTTGGTTTAGTCATCATGCGTAATGATCAAACTTGTGAGATTTTGGGGAAAGGTAAAATCAAGCTGAAATTGCATGGAATAGTTCATTTTTTGAATGACATTCGATAAGTACCTGAATTGAAAAGGAATCTCATCTCAATTGCTTTATTAGAATCCAAGGGTTTCAAGATTGCTATGGAGAATGGAACTTTAAAGGTACAATATGGTGCTTTAGTAGTGATGATGGCCACACATCGTAGGAACATATATTTCCTTAAAGGGAGTAATGTTGTAGGTGGAGTAGTGGTTGGGGAGGTTACTTTAGACACTATTAGACATTTGGAACATGCCAATGATAATACTTTGTTTGAGAGTGCCAATTGTTAAGGACATATTTTGTGTAATTGGCTAATCCTTTGACAAAACGCACTTTTCTTGTAATTTGGTAGATCTAAGATGTGTTTAATACTTCAAGAAACATGTTGTTCAAGTCTAGTATTAAAGCCATGAAGATTGGACCAAGAAACAAGTGAAGAAAAGCTGTTCATTAAAGCTGGACAGATAGCTCGACACCTGCGGATAGATAGCTCGACAGCTGCTCAACACCTCTTGACAGTTGCGGACAAATAACTCGACACCTCTCGATAGCTGGTGGATCGATCGAGAAAGCTTCTATCTCCTCGACAGCTCCTCAATAGCTTCTCGATAACTGTATCTGTCGAGGTTTAAATCTCGACACCTGCTCGACACCTGCTATCTATCGAGGTTAAGGAAGTCAGAATTTTCAGATCTGATTTTTGGGCCAGGCTTTTGTATTTGTGTAGGGTTTCTTTTCTCACAACCCTAGACCTATATAAGGCTTATTTTAGAGGCCGTCACATAAGGGAATACAAGGAGAACATATGCAAAAGGTGACCAATGCCTTATTCTCTCTAAAAGAAGCCACTGTGTCTTTACGCCTTAGGGTTTTGTAACCAAGTGCTTCTTGATCTTCATTGTTGATGAAGTGAAGAACTTTATAGCTAACAATCTTCTTCTAGTTGGTGATTAAGTCGTGTACTGGGATCCGTGCAATTGGTTAGTCACGTACTGGGATTCGTGCATCAAAGGGTGGCGTTCATATATTAAAGAGTTCAGAGGTTCTGAAGCGGTAGAAGGTTTCTTCTGTGAGTTCATCTACGAGGATTGTAGAGTCTAAGGACAAAGGTTTTGTACTAGATCTAAAACTTCTCTTTACTATAGTGAATTGCTTTCTGGGAAGGTTTCCCCCTAGGTTTTTTACTGTGAAACTGGTTGGTTTCATTGGTTTTCCTGGGTCATCATATCTTGTCTTATTTATTTTTCCGTTGCATGATTTTTGACATGATATTGATGTTTATTTGTTTTAACAAGTTTTATTCATAATAAATATAATTAACAACTTGGGTTTAAAACTTGTTAATTCTATCAACTAGTGTCTAAATTTCCCAACACCACTAACTACAAATTTGAAGTTTGTGAGCCTTGTGCTTTGGAGAAGCAAAATAGGGTCAATCTTGGTACAATAGTTCATCACACTAAGGTTTTGCTTGATTATGTACACACTGATGTATGGGAGCCTATTAAGGTTGCTTCTTTTAGTCGTTGGAATCACGATGTTAATTTTGGTGGTGACATGGTGATTAAGCCTTTGCACAAGTTCAAGTGTTGCTTGGACCTGTATGGTATTTGCAATTTGAATTAGCTCGTAGGGGCTTTGGTGGTGGCGACGAAGAAGTTTCGTTTGTGGTGATATGCACTTTGTTTTGGACTTTTACTTGGATTTGGCACCATCTTTAGGTGCATTTGGTGTCTATTGGCATATTTGGAAGTGGTTTTGGATCATTTGCACTTTTCTTTTTTTTTCTTTTTTTTTTTTTTTTTTTTTTTTTTTTTTTTTTTTTTTTTCGGTTAGGCTCTGATTTGATTGAGTGCTTTGTATTTTTGGTTTGGGAGATGTCTTGTCAAGGTGGAGACTTGTTAAGGATTTGTATTTAGTGGTCTGCAAACGTCATTTGTGAGGCTTGATGGAATTTAAGCCAAGGTGGAGATTTGTAGAATATGGCTTGAATTAGGAGTTCGACTCCTTGTTTGATTTGGATAAGGAATGAATTTTATTCCTTTTGGGTTACTATTGTTTAAAGTTATCAAACACTATTAGAAGTCTTGTCTACTTCTTGTTTTGGAATTCTTTTTGGAATAGGAGTTGATGATGTTGAGAATTTGTCACCAATGGGTCACACCGTACTCGCGACTCAAAATCGAACCTGCACGACAGAAAAACGATCGAGAGAAAACCTATAGAGAGCACCGGTGTGGGGCCGGCCTAACACTCTCCGAAGGTCAAGTCAGAGTTCGTCCTTTCCCTTTTTAAAGCGTTAGAGAGGGGTTAATTAATCTTACCTTGATTTCCGAGAATGTCGGCTCTTTTATAGTAGTGGAGAGGTGGCTCTTTACCTCCAGATCTTTCCAATGTGGGACTATAGTGGTGGAGAGTAGGCTTTTCTTCTAAACCTTCAGATCTTTCCAATGTGGGACTCTGGTAGCAATTTTCCAAAATGTAGTGAGCAAGGACTTCCCTTTTTTGGGCTTTTCTAGGTCATTTCGGACTATGGGCCCTCATATGTCCCCCAGCGATGGTCCTCCAAGGCGCACAGGATCACCTCTACATAGGCCCAACAGTTCATATCCGTCAGGCCCATTAAGGTAGGCCCGTTGGGACTCATATTTCATCTTCAGTTGCCCCCTTCACCCCATGGGTCCGTCATCATTTTTTTTTTTTTTTTTTTTTTTTAGGTTGAAGGATCAATGGGGTGACGATCCAAACGAAATGGCGTGACGGATATTTTTGTGACGGAATGAGAACCATAAGATAAAAGAAGATTAAGCCTATAGATACAACGGGTTGACGGTTTCATGCAAGCAAGGATGACGGTGCGAACGAGACGTCCGTCGATCACGCCTACTATGTAGGCAAGCTGTACGAACGTCATTAATGATGATGGCACGTGTCACAAACCGAATGGCTCTTATCCTGGATCGAGGCGACGCTTCGACTTCCGTGCATCTCACTTATAAATAGGGGAGTAAATCCTCTCATTTCTACACTTTCAGAAGAAACTAGCCTGTCAGAGCACATCCGTCACTCCTGTCAGAGCACATCCGTCATATCCAGCCGATCCGTTTGATTGCTTTACCCGTCAGTGCCATTCTTCCTCAATTCGTTGGTGAAGTTGGTAAGTGTTCTTCTTAAGGCCAATATTGTTTTAATTTTCCTTACACTTGGCACTTGTTATAGACACATAGACCGTCAGAGTCTTAGGCTCTTGTCGTTTCATGTAGGAAATGTCTAGTGCGTCGAGTAATCGATCGGTTGCTCGTGACGGGTTGGATTACGAGGGAGTATATCCGTCCGGTCATCGAGAACAAGATAGTACAGAGGATAGGAGTCCGTCCTCCTCCTCCTCGTCCTCAACATATGAGGATCTGGAGGTGGTTGATCAAGACGAGGGACATGATGACGGTGAAAAACAGATCGTTAAATCCGTCATTGGTGCTAATGGGCTCCGGGAGTTCGTCATGGTACCAGAGTGGACGGTGAATTTCTTCACATCCGTCATCAAAGAAAAACATTTTAAGACACTTAGGGATAATTATCAGATTCCAGAAAATGTTGTCATCCGTCTACCTTACAAATCGGAGAAGTGTTATTATGACGGCTTAGAGGGAGTAGGGGTATACGAGCAAATGTTGAAGGCCGGACTCAGATTCCCACTGAGTTCGCTTCATCGTGAGCTCCTCCGTCAACTTGGGCTATCCGTGAATCAGATTTCTCCTAATGCTTGGAGAGTTTTTATAGCGATGGAGATATTGTACGGCGCCTGGTCTGACGGGGAAAAGAGATTGACAGTAAGGGAATTCTTGCATTGTTACCGTCCGGACGAGATTGATAAATCTAGAGGGATATATAGTTTCGTCCCTAGGAGTTCGTTGTTGAAAGTCATTTATGATACGCCGGACTCAAACAGGGACTGGAAGAGAAGGTACTTCTTCCTAGAGGGTGACGGTTGGATGGGACACCCAGGGGACACGGATTTCATGCCCGTCGACACTACTTGGGGGATATTACACCCGTCTAGTATGGATCGTTCTTAAAACCTTGACTTGATTTTGTTGAGTATAGTCTAACCGTCCTCTATCTTCTTTTGTAGTGAGACGTCGCCCCCAAATTGACGTTAAAGAATTTGCTTTCCTTGAGAATATTTTCTCGAAGACCAAGCCGGAGGAAAGGACCTGGGCGAAGCTGGTAACGCTTAAGACCATTCATTGGTACTGTGACGGACCGGAACCGACAGAAGCAGCCGTCAAGTACGAAGCGAAGACAAGGAGGCGTAAGCTCGTCACCCTATACCTTAAAAACTGAATTTATCTTATTTACTAACTCTCCCGTCCATGTTTCAGAGATGGATGACGCTAAGAGAAGGGCTCTGATCCGTTCAAAGGCCGCAAAGAAGACGGATGATGCAGCTGCCCCTGCGACGGGCCAAAGCAATCCGTCTGCTAAACGGAAGACTCTGCCTAAAGTCGACCGTCAGGCCAAGAAGCCCAAAGTGTCCCTAGAACCCGTCATTGGACTTATGGCGGAGCCTCCTCAGACGGCCACCCCAATCGTGCACGGGGTTGGCAAGGGACTAATGAAGGGCCCGTCGAAGGATCAGGAGAAACCGCCCGTCCTTCTTCGAGAGGATTCTAAGCATGCCTTAGAACAGCTTTCTTCCATCATGTCGGCGGAAGATTATGAAGACTTAGGAAATCACTCGACGGAAGCCATGGGCGAGACGGGCCTGTTTGCGATTACACAGGTAAGACAGCCCGTCTTCTTTTTTTTTTTTTTTTTTTTTTTTTTTTTTTTTTTTTAATGCAAATTAATTCCTCTTTGCCCGTTGCTTGTTCCATAACCGTCGTCATTATTTTCTAGGCAATGGTCATGATGAAGGGGTTGATGGGACGGTGCCTTAGCCATGAAACGGCTTTGGATCGTGTACGGGCCAAAGCGGAGCAGACGGAGGAAGAACTTCTTCAGTTTCGAAACTGGAAACCAAAGATAGAGAAGAAGCTTGAACTTTCGGAGAAGGCAAGGAAGATCCTTGAAAAGGCGACGGAGGAGGCAAAGAAAGCTCTGGAGAGTAAGGGTAAGGAGATAGAGGAGCTGAAGAACGAGGTCCGTCAGGCTAAGGATGCGGCCGTTCGTGAATATCGTGACTCCGATGCCTTAATTACCGAGCTGGGTGATTCTTTCCATCAGGGCTTCATGGATGCTCTCCGTTAGGTGAAACAAGCTTGCCCAGACTTGGACACTTCGAGGTTCAAAGTCGAGGATCCAGTTCAAACATCCGTCGTTCCTGCTGACTCGGAGGATACAGACGACCTTTTTGCTGTCGATGATGCCCTTGGTGACGGGGAGTCGGCACCGGCAACAGTTGATCAAGCTAAACCCGTCACAGAAGTAGTTCCTCAATCCGTCGATGATTCGGATAAAGCTCAGTAGATAAATTTATTTCTACTTATATATATATGTATTTCCTCTTCTTTTTTTTTTTTTGTGGACAATTCTCATCCGTTGTCGATGATAGATGTAAACATTGCCTTTTAATGGCCTATTTTTTTGTCAAATGCTTCCGTGCACTTTGTTTTATATGCTGTTTGAATTTTCTAATTTTGCTTCTGAATTCTGTCATTGCTTGGCTTATTTGCATTTGTTCAACTTGTTAATTACTTCCTGGATCCGGCATGTTTTTTGATCCTTGGAATTTTATTCTTTGGGCACTGTAGGATGCTCCGTCCTCTTATGGCCGGGTTTACGTTACATCCGTCCATTTCTACGATGACCCGTCTACCTGATGGATTCTGTTTTATCGTAAAGCAGTCCGTCCATTTCGTGGACTTTATTTGGTCACCTGGTACGTGATCCGTCCGTCTTATGGACTTTATTTTGTATCCGTCCACTTCGCGACGGCTATACCGTCCACTTTATGAATTTGTAAAATTGTTCACCTTTTTGGGTGATCCGTCCGCTTTGTGGCGGCTGTATCGTCCACTTTATGAACTTGTAAAATTCTTCCCCGTTTTGGGGTGATCCGTCCACTTTGTGGCGGCCATACCGTCCACTTTATGGACTTGTAAAATTATTCATCGTTTTGGTGATCCGTCCACTTTGTGGCGGCCATACCGTCCACTTTATGGACTAGTAGAATTATTCACCGTTTTGGTGATCCGTCCACTTTGTGGCGGCCATACCGTCCACTTTATGGACTTGTAAAATTATTCACCGTTTTGGTGATCCGTCCACTTTGTGGCGGCCATACCGTCCACTTTATGGACTAGTAGAATTATTCACCGTTTTGGTGATCCGTCCACTTTGTGGCGACCATACCGTCCACTTTATGGACTTGTAAAATTATTCACCGTTTTGGTGATCCGTCCACTTTGTGGCGGCCATACCGTCCACTTTATGGACTTGTAAAATTATTCACCGTTTTGGTGATCCGTCGGACATTCATCTTGTGAATTTCGAGTAATCATCTATGTAGGACGGTAACATCTGTGTAAAACGGTCCGTCCATCTTGTGGACTTTTAGCTAGCATTCGTTAACTTTGAGGACAATTGTAATGACATCCAAGTAGAAGAAGATCATAATTGTATCTAATTATAGAGATGCGTAAAGGAAAAGTGCCTGCCCCCTTGGGCTTAAAAAAGGCACGACAAGATTGTAGCAACAGAAACACAGTTTAAAGAAAAAACTTATAAATAATTCATAAAAGCCAAATTGAAAATTGGTTGCCGTCCGCCGTGTTACTATCACTGGTAGTATTTCCTCAAATGCTCAGCATTCCATGGATGCGGTAGCTTCTCCCCTTCTGTAGTCTCCAGGTGGTATGTTCCTTTCCTTTTCCATGACGTGACTCTGTAAGATCCTTCCCAGTTGGGGCCGAGTTTTCCCTGTGTAGGGTCTCTGGCTGCACCCATGACCCTCCTGAGTACCAGGTCTCTTACTTGGAAATCCCTGTGTCGGACCCGGGAGTTGTAATGTCTGGCCATGCGATCCTGGTATCTTGCGATCCTTTGCTCCGCCGCCGACCTTACCTCATCTATCATGTCCAGCTGTAGCCTCATAGATTCGTCGTTCCTGCCTTCGTCATGGTTGTGAACCCTGTAACTTGTGAGGCCAATTTCTGCGGGGATGACCGCCTCGCTCCCGTATGTCAGTCGGAATGGCGTCTCTCCTGTCGGAGTTCTCGCCGTTGTCCTGTACGCCCACAGTATGCTCGGTAATTCTTCGGGCCATATTCCCTTTGCCCCCTCGAGCCGAGTCTTGATAATCTTTAGCAGGGATCGGTTCGTGACTTCAACCTGGCCATTGGCCTGAGGATGGGCGGGCTATGAGTAGTGGTTTTTTATTCCCAGCTGCGTACAGAAATCCCGGAAGTGGCCGTTGTCGAACTGCCTCCCGTTGTCCGAGACAAGGACTCTAGGAATACCAAACCTGCATACGATGCACCGCCAAACAAAACTTCTAATGTTCTTTTCTGTAATGGTGGCCAAGGCTTCCGCTTCTACCCATTTTGTGAAGTAGTCAATACCCACTACCAAGAACTTTAACTGCCTTACCGCCGTCGGGAAGGGTCCCATGATATCCAGTCCCCACTGAGCGAACGGCCATGGAGCCGTCATAGGGGTTAGCTCCTCAGCTGGCTGTCCGATAAAATTGCTGAACCTCTGGCATTTGTCGCAGCTTTTAACGTAAGACTCAGCATCCTTTTGCATGGTTGGCCAGTAGTACCCGGCTCGCACCAGTTTGTGCACCAACGACCGCGATCCAGAATGATTCCCGCATATCCCTTCGTGTACTTCCCTCATTACGTAATCGGCCTCTTCAACCCCGAGGCATCTTAGGTAAGGGCGGGAGAAACCTCTCTTGTAAAGAATGTCTTTTATCAGGACGAATCTTGCCGCTCGGACTTTCAGCTTCCTCGCTGCCTCCTTCTCTTGTGGCAGTAACCCGTCCCTCAAGTATGAAGTTATCTGGGTGGTCCAGTTTCTTTCAGAGCGAATCTCCTGCATATCGTCGGGGTCTATTAGTGGAGAGAGTTGAACAAAGGAAAGTACATTACCCGGTGTCGTCACATGCTCTGCTGAGGCGGCTTTGGCTAGCCGGTCGGCGAGCTCATTTTCTCCCCTGGGGATCTGGACGACCGTCGCTTTTAGCTCGTTGACTCTTGTCCTCACTTGATCAAGATATCTCTTCAACCTTTCTCCCTTGCATTCGTAGTCTCCGTTTACTTGATTGGTGACGACCTGAGAATCGCAATGGACGGCCACACTTTCAGCTCCGGCGGCTTTGGCTAGGTCTAGTCCTGCCGCCACCGCTTCGTATTCTGCTTCATTGTTGGTAATGGGGAAGTCGAGACGGACCATACATTCGATCTTGTCTCCTTCGGGTGACAGCAACACTATGCCGGCCCCTCCAATTCGCCGATTGGATGACCCGTCGGTGTAGATGCTCCACTTGGGGGGTTCCTCTGCCCCCTTGTCCTCGTCACGCGTAAATTCTGCTATGAAGTCGGCTACAGCTTGTCCTTTAATGGCCGCACGCGGACGGTACTTGATATCAAACTCACTCAACTCTATTGCCCACAGCGTCAGTTGACCTGCAGCTTCAGGATTACTCAGTGCCCTTCGCAAGGGCTTGTCTGTCATTACGTTCACGGTATGGGCTTGAAAGTAAGGTTTGAGCTTGCGAGCCGCCGTGACCAATGCGAAGGCGAGTTTCTCCATAGGTTGGTATCTTTCTTCGGCTCCGCGGAGTGCCCGGCTGGCGTAGTATACAGGCTTCTGTGCATTATCCTCTTCTCTAATCAAGGCCGCGCTGACGGCGACAGGGGAGACAGCCAAGTAGAGGAAAAGTTCTTCACCGGGTTGCGAAGGGCTCAATAGGGGTGGTGAAGATAGGTATGCCTTCAATTCCTCGAACGCTCGCTGACATTCGTCCGTCCACTCGAAGGATTTCTTCAATGTGCGAAAGAAGGGCAGGCACTTGTCCGTGGCTCTCGACACGAATCTATTTAATGCCGCTATCTTGCCGTTAAGGCTTTGTATCTCCTTCACATTTCGCGGTGGGGCCATTTCCACTATGGCTCGGATTTTGTCCGGGTTAGCTTCAATCCCCCTCTGGGATACCATGAACCCTAGGAATTTGCCTGCCGTTACGCCGAATGCGCACTTTCCTGGATTGAGTTTCATGTTGTAGGATCGAAGCGTACCGAACGTTTCCTTAAGATCTTCCAGGTGGTCTTCTTCCTTCCGGCTTTTTACCAGCATGTCGTCGACGTAGACTTGAACATTCCTCCCGATTTGCTGCGCGAACATCTTGTTCATTAGCCTTTGGTATGTTGCCCCCGCATTCTTCAGGCCGAATGGCATTACTTTGTAGCAGAATAGTCCTTGGCTGGTTACGAACGAAGTCTTTTCTTGGTCGGCCTCGTGCATGCGGATTTGGTTATAACCCGAGAAAGCGTCCATGAAGCTTAATAGTTGGTGTTGTGCCGTCGAGTCTACTAGGACGTCAACTCTTGGAAGGGGATAGCTATCCTTAGGGCACGCTTTGTTAAGATCGGTGAAATCCACACACATCCGCCACTTGCCGCTCGCTTTCTTTACCATTACCACATTCGCTAGCCAATCGGGATAGTAGACTTCCCTGATGAAGCTTGCCTCTTGGAGTTTGCGGACCTCTTCCGCTATTGCTTGGTCTCGTTCCGGTGCGAATACTCTCTTCTTTTGTCGGACGGGTGGAAACGAGGGCAATACATTCAATTTGTGCACCATGACGGAAGGATCGATTCCCGGCATATCGTCATGGCTCCAGGCGAACACATCCTTATTGTTTCTCAAGAAAGCTACGAGCTCTTGACGGATTGCGGGTTTCGCAAGCGTTCCGATCTTGGTTGTTCTGTCCGGATTGGAACTGTCAAGGGTGATCTCCTCGAGCTTCTCTGTCGGTTCCGTCACCGTTCGGTGCTCTTCTATGTTCAATGCCTGGATTTGGTCTTGTATCTCCATCATAGCTACGTAGCATTCTCGTGCGGCAACTTGACTTCCGCGTAGCTCTCCTACCCCGTACTCCGTTGGGAACCTGATCATTAGGTGGTAAGTTGATGTTGCCGCCTTCCACGAGTTGAGCGTAGGTCGTCCAAGAATAGCATTGTAGGCGGACGAGCAATCGACCACCAAGAATGTCACGTTCCTGGTGATTTGTTGGGGGTAATCTCCTACTGTCACCGGCAACGTTACCGAGCCCAAAGGGAATACCCTACTCCCTCCGAAACCAACGAGCGGGGCGTCCGTCGGTATTAGCAGCTCCCTGTCAATCCTCATTTGCTGGAATGCTGGATAGTACAAGATATCAGCCGAGCTGCCGTTGTCGACCAACACTCGGTGCACGTTGTAGTCTCCTGTCCGCATACTGACGACGAGGGCATCGTCGTGTGGATGGTGTAGGCGCCGTGCATCCTCTTCCGTGAACCCAACAATAGGGCCTTCTCTGTCTGCTATCCTTGGTACTCTGCCCGTTAACTGGACGTTCTGTACCATCCGAAGGTATGTTTTGCGAGCCTTCTTTGACGATCCGGTCGCAGTTGTTCCTCCGATTATCATTCTTATGTCCCCTATTGGGGGTCTTGGTCGCTCGTTTTCTCGGCGGAGCTGTTGTTCCTGCGGGGGTTGATCCGTTCTTCCTTTGCTGACGAACTTCTGCAGCTTCCCTTGTCGGATAAGGGCTTCGATTTGCTGCTTCAAGTCGTAGTAATCGGCCGTGTCGTGGCCGTGGTCACGATGAAAGCGGCAGTATTTGTCTCTGGACCTTTTGCTGGGGTCACTTTTCAGCTTTCCTGGGAACGTCAGGGACCCTTCGTCCTTAATCTGCATTAGGACTTGGTCAATCGGCGCGTTTAGTGGGGTGAAACTTGCGAACCTTCCGCCCATGGGTTTTGGACGTCTGTCCTCCCTTCGGTCTCCCATCCTTCCTTTCTTCCTCCCCTGGTCCTGTCGGGGATCCTCCTGTCTGTCTCTTTTCTTGGGTCTATCTTCTCGCGATAATAGTGCGTCCTCAGCGTTCATATATTTGGTGGCCCTGTAAAGCACCTCCGACATGGTTTTGGGGTCGTTTTTGTATAGGGAGAACAAAAACTTACCCCCCTTCAGCCCATTCGTGAATGCTGCTACCAATATCTTGTCGTCGGCTTCGTCGATCGAGAGCGCTTCCTTATTGAAGCGTGATATGTAGGCCCGCAGCGTCTCCTCCTCTCGCTGCTTGATGTTCATTAAACAAGCCGTGGACTTTCTATACCGATGTCCGCCGATGAAGTGCGTAGTAAACTGAGCACTTAGTTCCTTAAAGGTGCCGATGGAGTTGGGTGCTAGTCGGCGAACCAAATCCGTGCTGCGCCCTTTAGGGTTGTAGGGAAAGCCCTGCACATAATCGCGTCTGCCACTCCCTGAAGGTGCATCAGGGTCTTGAAGGTCTCTAGGTGATCTAGGGGGTCCTTGACTCCGTCATAACTATCCATACTCGGCATACGGAACTTATTCGGCAGGGGGAAGGAGTTGACGGCTGTTGTGAAGGGCGAGTCAGTCCTGTTGACAAGGTCGTCAAGATCACTTGACACTCGGCCCTTGAGGGCGTTCATCATTACATCCATCTGTTCCTTAATTGCCTGCATCTCCATGATTATGGATTGGGGAGTCGTATCCGTCGGGGTAGGGATGTTAACGTCCCGTCGCACTGGTCTGCTCGGGGCGTTACTCTCTTGTTGTCCGTCTTGATCTCTCCTTTCAGCGCTGGTCCCTTCCTGATCCGCTCCTTGGTTATTGACCGCTGCATTCTTTTGGTTCAGTTGCTCCTCTAGGTCGTGGTTTTGTTTGGTTAGGCGCTCCACTGCTGCGGCGAGCGTCCTGACCTGTTTCTCAAGGGCAGTCGTAGGGGCTTCTTCTTGAACGTCATGCGTGGTTGCCATTGAGCGCGTGAGTACCATGTAACTCTTTTGTCTAGGAAGCGATGAAGTGCCACACGTTCCCACAGACGGCGCCAACTGATGATGTTGAGAATTTGTCACCAATGGGTCACACCGTACTCGCGACTCAAAATCGAACCTGCACGACAGAAAAACGATCGAGAGAAAACCTATAGAGAGCACCGGTGTGGGGCCGGCCTAACACTCTCCGAAGGTCAAGTCAGAGTTCGTCCTTTCCCTTTTTAAAGCGTTAGAGAGGGGTTAATTAATCTTACCTTGATTTCCGAGAATGTCGACTCTTTTATAGTAGTGGAGAGGTGGCTCTTTACCTCCAGATCTTTCCAATGTGGGACTATAGTGGTGGAGAGTAGGCTTTTCTTCTAAACCTTCAAATCTTTCCAATGTGGGACTCTGGTAGCAATTTTCCAAAATGTAGTGAGCAAGGACTTCCCTTTTTTGGGCTTTTCTAGGTCATTTCGGACTATGGGCCCTCATATGTCCCCCAGCGATGGTCCTCCAAGGCGCACAGGATCACCTCTACATAGGCCCAACAGTTCATATCCGTCAGGCCCATTAAGGTAGGCCCGTTGGGACTCATATTTCATCTTCAGGAGTGATTCTCCTTTTGTGTGTAGAAAAGAAGTCTAGTTCTTCTTGGTTTTGAATATGCTAGCCTACTCAAGTCTCTTATATAAGCATAGTGCTATTACGGAAAATTAGAGAAAAAAAAAGGGAGAGAAGGTTGTGTGAAAAAGAGGCTTTCTTTTGTTTGGTTCTTTAATATTTGTGGGTTGCAATTTGGAATAGTGAGAGAGGTTTTTTGCCGCTTGGTTTTGGTTTCTCGGTTTGGTGATTTGCTCTCTCTTGGTGTGTTTCAACTTTTGGATTTGCTTTGTGGCTGTCTCTTTGGTTTGTGCGCAATTCGTATTTGGTTCTTTGGTTTTGTATTTGTGAGAGAGAATTATTTGGGTGGGTTTATGAGAGTGCCTTTACACCAATTTGTATTATCCCAAATTTGTTATAGTGAAATTTAAAAGCTCAAAATGTGTGAAAACACAAGAGCTTGTTTGGATCCCCAATTCAAATTATAGCTTGATTGATTTTACACTAACTTAATACTAAGTGCGGAATAGTGTAAACGCAAGGAAACAAACAAGAGAGCTGCTCTACTTCATAATTAAAGCAACACAGTAGTAAAATGAAATAAACAAGAGTAGGGAAGAGAGATGCAAACACAGATAACACTGAGATGTGTTATTGAAGAGGAAACCAAAGAACTCGACGAAAAACCTCTCCACCGCCCTCCAAGCGAAAATCGATCCACTAGACAATCATTTGGGATACATAGGTAAGCAAGAGACCCTCCATACCTATGCCTTCCAAGCTTCTACTCCAACAAGGCTTCTCGGAACCGTGTCTTGTCTAGCTCTCCAAATCCCGCAACAAGCTCCATGTTGCATCTGTCATCCTTGGCTTCTTCCAATTCTTCCCAGCAGTACCAAAAACTCACTGGACACTCTCATAGGGTGTGGTAAGTATTTGGGCTATCAACCTCTCAATGATATAGAAATGGAGAGGTAGGAGATGAGGAAATCCCATAAACAAAGGTGTAGAGAATTGTTAGTATAACAATTTCTAACTCTCAAGTGTTTTAGTTAGGGTTTTCTCTTAGAAGCTCTCCTTCACATTTGTGGGTAATATGGGTATATATAGCGTGGGTTTGGATTCAGCGTTTGCTGAATCCGCGTCCACGTTTTTCCTTTTTTTTTTTTTTGCTTTCACAAGAGACAGATTTTACTGTTTAGAGACAGAATTTACTGTTTATGTACTGTTTATCACTGTAGCGGTACTATTTATACATTAAAAAATATTAAAAATGGGTCCCACGATACTATTTACACATTTAAAAATTATTTTGCTACAGTGTTTTCAGTTTTCAGTTTTCAGTTTCAGCAACAATAAATTCAATCCAAACGGACCCATAGTGAGGATACAGAAAGTGTGTATCAAGCAGTACAGACTGGCAGAACAGAATGTCTCATGTGTGTTTTGCGAGAAGGCCTTACCTGCAAGATACTCACAAGACACAACTGTCTCCATCTATACAGACTCTTCACATAAGGCACATGCTTCACTTCGCGGGAAGCTTAGTCGTGAGACACCCGCGAGAATTCTTCTAGCTTCACTTGCTTCAGTCTTCACACACTCTCTCTCTAGCACACAACCCTAATGGCAAAACTCACTCACACCTAATCTAGAAACTGTGAAGCACTTGTAGTTTATACGTGTAACCTGAAACACTCACACATAAACAAAACTTTCATTAAGCTTATGATAAGTTGACCACAAGGTATGAACAAGAGCAAGCAAAGTGCGATCAAGTATTTAAACAATAGATATCATGGAAACAAACACTTGATCAAACAAGGGCAGTCATTAAAGAATGACTCCAATGAACATATAACAATTAAATGTTCATCCAAACATGTAAAAGGAAGCAATCACTTATGATTACTTGCATGTCCACTCACACGACCAATGCAAAATACACGAAGTATATGCATCTAGGAACAATCCTACCAGGGCACAAGTGTGAAGTACTCAAGCCATTTTAGCAATATCTAAAAGTACAAAAAGAATGCTACACAAGCATTGAGAAAGTCACAAAATACAATATTTTAAATAGCTAAGCATAATCATGAACTATGAGCAAAGCAAACATAGTTAATGTAGCACAAAGCTCTTTCTCTCTTTCTCCACCTATCATATCACTCCCCCTATCATGAATCTTAGGAGCTCTAATGAACTTGGAACATATATACCTGTAACCTGAAACACTTACACAAAACACATTAGACCCTCAAGTTAAAGTAAGTAATAAAAGGACAAGTATAATGTAACAAGTAAATTGCGATCAAGTAAACATGATGTGAAACATAAGAGCAACTTGATCATACACCAAAACAGTTACATAGCAAAGCAAATGATCATCCGAACAAGCATAAGGATGTATGCATATAACACATAAACACGATGCGATGAGAGCAATAAAGCAAAGACCACAAAGCACCATAAAACACCAAGAAACCAAGCATAAGGTAAAACAAGGTTTTCTCATAAAAGAATGTCTTCTCCCCCTGGATATATGCATCTCCCATATGGATTTCTCCCCTTACGAATGTGCACAAGGTAGAATTTCTCCTCCTAAGAATGTGCACAAGAGTCATAAAATCTTCTCCCCCTTTTTGTCACGAATAGACAAATGAATCAAGAGGAAGGAGGGAAAGAAAAGAAGGAAAGAAAAGAAGATACGAACAAGGGTGAAAGATGATGCATGAGGGGTGCAAGATGAATGAGAAAATGAAGCTCAAACGATAGACAAAAACATCTAAAAAAATGCTACAAAGCATAAAGATCATGACATGCTAAGGATGATGGAACATGATGTAAACCTAGGCATGACATAGACACAAGAATATGTTAAGTGCTAAAAGGTCTAAAAAGAATTAACTAGCATGAGAGAAGTGCAAAACATATCAAGTGTTAGAGTGTGTGCAGTAAGGTGCATCTAGTGTACATGTGAGATGAATGATTAATGCATGAATAAGCACTCACAGGGCAAAGTGCATTAAACACACCACCAATGATCAAAACATGATAAACATGAATAATTATGGTGATCCCCAAAGTTTGGTTCTCATCAGAGTCCAAAACAACGAGAAAATGCCATTTGGGCATTTTATTGAACACTTAGAGTACACTCACTACACATGTATGCAAAACAATGCATGAACATATGAAAAACTTGCTTAAAAACATGTTATTTTTGCTACAAGGGGCCAACATCCAAAGCAAATCATCATTTAAAACAAAGCCCAATAAAAAAGATTGACAAAAATTAAGTTTTCCAACTCCCATTTGAGAAAATCCCAACTATGAACATAAAACCCCCAAAAACATAATCTAAAGATCAAAATCAATGAAAAGTGTTAAAGATTACCTTAGAGATGTTAATGGAATGGAAAAAACTTGAATTTAGTTGGGTTTTGATGTAGAAACATTAAAACAGGGGTTTGGGAGAAGATGGGAGACGTTTAAAACAAATGACCCATGAAATGCCCTTTAAAAAGCTGATCTGGAAATTTTCGCTGGTATCTCACTGGTTAGCTTTCTGCAAAAATTTCGCTGGTATCTCACTGGTAAGCTTTACTCATGAAATAGTCGCGAAACAGCCGCGAAACTCTCTGTGTAAAGCAGAAAAACTTGAGAATTGGACCATTTAACTCCCAGCTGAGCTTACACATGAAATGGGTCACAAAAACACCCAGAAAAAAATGTTTTTCACACAAAAACAATTTGCAAAATTTGAAAAATATGGGTGATACAAATCACTTCCAAAAGCAAACAAAAAGAACAAAAATCTTTTTGGGTTGATCTACATATGGTTGAGCATACACACATCACATTTGAACATATACAACCACACAAATGAAATAGGCATTCATTGAACAATAAACTTGTTCGTTGTGTGTGTGGATCAAGTGTGGAATAGTCCTTAGATTAGAGTGAAGTTTCAATAATCAATTCAATTAAGTCATACATAACTGATATGAAATCAAGTAGTCTATCTTAATTATAGAAATGAGCATATATGACCTCCCATAAGAGAATGATTACAAAATTTAGAAGCTTTCCATTTGGCTTCTACATAATTCATGGCATTTGATTCTTTTTTAGATAATACATCTCTTTTTGAGATCGGTGCTTGAAATTTTTGATATTTCAACATTGTGATTTAGCCTTTGGCTTTTAAGCACCTTTTCATTTTAATTTAAAAGTCACTTTCCCTTTTTTCTAGTCAAATACTAGTATGTGTGACAGGCTTTTGCAGCTCAATATCTCTTTTCATTTGGAGATTTATATTTGGTAAGGTCTATAACAAAAACATAAAAAATAAAGTCGGAGGAGATATAGGCACAAGTCGATGCAAGTATCAAGACCATCAAGATTATTGACCAATCATTCATGACAAGCTTGAAGATCTATTTACAACAATCATACATAAATTTCAAGATTTCTCTCACAAAGATTTATGTGCATACAGAACAAGCTAGGCTCATAAATTCACTACGCCATAAATACGAAGGTACTAGGTTAAACTCACATGTGATATGTGCTCAAAACTTATACGATCAAACATTTTGAATTTTTCACTTTTATGTGGTTTTGGATTTTTACACACACAGAACAAAGACATAAAAGTAAGATCAAAATAAAAACAAAAAAATGCATATAGAGAGATGCATGATGCACAAATGCATGACAATGAAGCATCTAATGCATGAAGGGTCCTACAAAGATTGAAAGAATTAAATCAAGGACCAAATGAGCAAAAGCTTAACCATAGGAACCCTTCCTCATCCAAATGGAATGATTGTTTGGAATGAGTGTCTCATGAGAAGTGAGACGAGGGTTGGAAGAATGTGAACCAGAGATGCATATGGACAAGGAGGTAAGAGCATTAAACACTTTCTTTAACAACATGCTATTATCACTCAAATCCGGTTTATCCTTTTTAGCACAATTTCTAAGAAGCTCAAGTTTCTCTTTTCTTTTAATTCTTTTAAGAGCTTGAAACTTAGAGCAATGAGGTCTTAGATGACCAAAGGCACCACAATGGTGACAAACAATGGGTTTAGGTCCACTAGGCTTCTTAAGGAGGGATCTAGCACCATGGTTTTGTTCTTTCTTCAACATAGGGCATTGAGGTCTTATGTGACCGATCATACCGCAATGGTGGCAAGTAGAAACAAATTTAGATCCACTCAATTCCTTAGGATAGGACCTAAACAGAGGCTTAGGCTTAAGAGCCTTTCTCTCCACTTTTTGATTTCTTTCGTGTGGAAGAATGTACATTGATTTGTCCTTTGAGGTAGAACACACAATAGGCACACAATCAGGTACCACAACAGGATTGCAACATATATTTTCTTCCGTTTTAGCAACAGGTTCAGCAATCAAACACTTGGCATGCATCTTAAGAGATTCATTTTCAGATTTAAGATCATCAACAAGTTTGTTAGACAAAACAAGTTTAGCATCCAAGTCCATATTCAAACATTCAAACTCTTTCAGCTTTTCAAGAGAAATTTTAGCAAGATTCTTATATTTCTCAACCAATTTGTTTGATTCATTGAGCTTAGCAATCAAATCATCCTTTTCACAAAATAACTTGCTCAAATTCTTTTGAAACTTCTTAGCCTTTTTCTTCAAGAGTTTTTCATTTGGAATATTAACAACACCCAATTATTCAAGCAACATGTCATCACAATCATGAGGATAAACACTCATAGAGGCATTTTCACAAACACGTGGCATGCTGCAATCATCAACATCCAAAACATGCATAGAGGCATACAAAGTACTATCCATGGCAAATAACACAAGGGGTCAAGGATTACACTTAGGTATTTAAACCAAAACTAGAGTACCCACTCTGATACCAATTGAAAGCTCGAAATATGTAAAAACATAAGAGCTTGTTTAGACCCCCAATTCAAATTGTGGCTTGATTGATTTTACATTAACTTAATACTAAGTGCGAAATAGTGTAAACACAAGCAAACAAACAAGAGAGCTACTCTACTTCATAATTAAAGCAACACAATAGTAAAATGAAATGAACAAGAGTAGGGAAGAGAGATGCAAATACAGATAACACCAAGATGTGTTATCAAAGAAAAAACCAAAGAACTCGGTGAAAAACCTCTCTGCCACCCTCCAAGTGGAAATCGATCCACTAGACAATCAGTTGGGATACATGGATAAGCAAGTGACCCTCCAAGCCTAATGTACCATCTGTACCTAAGGCCTCCAAACTCCTACTCCAACAAGGTTTCTCGGAACCGTGTCTTATTTAGCTCTCCAGATCCCGCAACAAACTCGATGTTGCATCTGCCATCCTTGGCTTCTTCCAATACTTTCAAACAGCACCAAAAACTCACTGGACACTCTCAAAGGGTGTGGTTAAGTGTTTGGGCTATCAACCTCTCAATGGTATAGAAATGGAGAGGTAGGATATGAGGAAATCCCACAAACAAAGGTGTAGAGAATTGTTAGTATAACAATTTCTAACTCTCAAGTGTTTTAGCTAGGGTTTTCTCTCAGAAGCTCTCCTTCACATTTGTGGATAATATGGGTATATATAGTGAGGGTACAGAAAGTGTGTATCAGGTAGTATAGACTGGTAGAACAGAATGTCTCGCGGGTGTCTCGTGGGAAGGCCTTACCCACGAGATACTCGCGAGACACAGCTGTCTCCATCTGTATAGACTCTTCGCATTTCAGTCATGTGCAAGGTACACGCTTCACTTCGCGGGAAGCTTAGTCACGAGACACCCGCGAGAATTCTTCTGGCTTCACTTGCTTGAGTCTTCACTTACCAAAATACCCATAAATCCCAAAAAATGACCAAAATACCTCCAAACCTATGAAATGACCAAAATACCCCCAAAACCAAAAAATGACCAAAATACCCCTGAAACCCAAAAATTACAAAAATATCGCCAAAACCCCAAAAATGACCAAAAAAAACCCCCAAAACCCAACAAATGAACAAAATACCCCTGAAAACCAAAAATAATCAAAATACCCCCCGAAACTTAAAAATGACCAAAATATCCCCAATGTCTAAAAAATGACCAAAATACCCCAAAAACCTAAAAATGACCAAAATATCCCCAAAACCCAAAAAATGACCAAAATACCCCTGAAACCCAATAAAAAGACCAAAATACCCCCGAAATCTAAAAATGACCAAAATACCCCCAAAACCCACAAAATGAGAAAATTACATCTAAAACTCTAAAATGTCAAAAATATCCCCAAAACACAAAAAAAAAAAGACCAAAACGCCCCCTAAACCTTAGAAAATGACCGAAATAACCCCTAAACCTATTTTAGAGGTTTCATGGGTATTTTGCTCATTTTAGAGATTTTGGGGATATTTTTGGATGTCCATGGGTATTGGTAATTTTGGAAGTGTAAGGGTATTTTCATCATTTTAGATATTTAAGGGTATTTTGATAATTTTGGAGGTTAAGAGGGTATTCAAGTAGTTTTAAAGGTATTTGGGTCATATTGGTTAAATGGGTGGGTTACTAATTAAATTGGTTGGGTTGGTAATGGATAATTAATTTATATATAAACGGGTTATAAATGGATAAATGGATAATTACACACCCAAACTATTTATGACCCAACCCACCCATTTGCCACCCCTACCTATAGGGTATTTGGTTCATTTTTAGCTGTTAGGGGTATTTTGGTGTCTCGGCCATTTTTGAGTTTATTGTGGGGTAGGTTGGCCTTCTTTTAGTCTTAGGGGTATTTTAGTCATTTTCGCTGAATAATAAATTATATTTCCTTCAATTTTGGTGTTTTCTTAGGATTCAAGGGTTTTGTGGTCTATTTTTAGGCTTCAAAGGTATTTTAGCTATTTTTCTTGTTTTAGGGGTGTTTCAACCATTTTTTGGGTGGTAGGGGTGTTTCAGTCATTTTCTATGGTTAAGCAGGTAAGTTGGCATTCTTCTAGTTTTAGGGGAATTTTAGTCATTTCATAGTAATATTAAATTATATTTTAATTTTTTGGTCCTCTAGTCTCATCTTACAATTTTTTTTCTAGTTATTACATCATATTTTAGTAATTTGTAGCAAGGAATTATATTTTATTAATTTGAAGTATTAAATTAAATTAAATTTTGTTTATTTGAATTATAAAAATTTATTTCTATTAATTAATATATTTCATTTTATTAATTTGTAGTGTTAAATTATATTTTATTAATTTGAAGTATTATATTAAATCTTATTAATTATTAAATTATACTCAAATAATTTGTAGTATTAAAATATATTTACATAATTGGAAGTATTAATTATATTTTTATTTATTAGTAAATTATATTTTATTGACAATTGTAGTATTAAATTGCATTTTAGTAATTTGAAGTATTAAATTATATATTTGTTAATTTGTAGGATTAAATTATAATTTTTTAATTATTAAATTATATTTTATTAATTTGAAGTATTACATATTATGTTATTAAAAAAATCCGTAAAGAGATATTAAGACGGGCTTAATTTTCGCCACAAAAAGTTATATTCCCGTCATAATAGACCTTAGCCTACTCTTTCTTTATTGCAGCAACTTTAAAATTCTAAATATTGTCACAATAGGTCAAAATGTTGTCACAATAAAAATTATGAATTCCCACTAAAACTCTTCAGTTCCCACCAAATCAAACCATCGAACTGCCCACCCAAACACTCTCTACCTCATTCTCCCTCACTCTCATCTCCATAACCTCACTGCTTGGACTGCTGAGCCACCATCGTCCTCCACGCCGCCGGTCCAATAGTCCTCCGACAACCTCGTTCTCCCTCACTCCCTTCCTCACTCTCCCTCACACTCCGTCAGCCTTGCCTTTTACCGCCAACACCACCACCTCCGACAACACAGCCACCGCAGCCATCCTCAGGATCCTTCCCTCCCTTATCACTGTCTTTTCATTCAGTTGGTACGGAAATAACGTTAGCGGGTTTTTTTTTTTTTTTTTTCCTTTATAAATATGAATTGGTTTGGTTCTGATGAATAACCGTTTTCTGGGTTCTGTAGATTTGAATCTCCCTCTATAAAATTTTGAACTTTGACAGTGTAAGTCATTCTTTCTTTCTAATGCCTCTTTCCAATAATTTGTTAATTTTCTCATCTGGGTATACTTTGTTATATACTAAATTTGATTCAATTGTTGTTGGTCTTTCTAGGTAAATGTGGGAACTGAAATGTGTTTGAATATGATTTCTCTGTGTTTGTGATAGTGATAGTGATAGAGGAATGATTGTTTTGATCCAAAGAGACATATGGTCATTTAATTTTGTTATTGCTTTAAGCTGAATGTTCTATGAGATATGAAAGGGTTCAAACATTTCAATCCTTGAATTTGAAAGAGGCCATTTCATTTCTCCCATTCCTCTGGTTTGACATATTTTCATCGGTTTATTTGAAATAGAAAGTCATAAGCTAAAGTAAAGATGCATTGCAACTTTTTATTCAGTGAGATTTCATTCTAAGACCTACCCCGCCTCCAAAAATCACTTTTATATCAAAGATTGAAGATAGTTCTATTTTCTTTCAAGAATATTCTGTAGTATTTTACTTCAATTGTATCAATGGTTGTGAATTAATTGGTTCTGAAAAATAAACTGCATTGATGGTCATGAACTGAATTTTTGTGACAAATTTGATTGTTTTATAATTACATGGTCATTGTCATTGAATAAGCAAGTTCATTTAGATTTTCAATCTGAAAGTTGATTGTCTTTATGGTTTGTGGACCATTTCACTTATTCTTTTATAGAATGTTCTGAATGTTTAATTCTTAATTTTTTGTCAAATGTGCTTGGTTCTTACTGTTGGAAGTATAGTTTGGAAAATTGTCCAAATTGATTAACAAAGTTACAAAGCAATATCAATAATATAACAATAAAACAATATATGCTCAAATTAACTTATAAGCAAAATAAAAAAAAGTACAAAAGCGTATAAAATTAAGGATTATGTAAAACTTATTGCCGAGGCACAGAACTAAATCTGTTGTCCTTAAGAAGCGATTTTGCCCCCGTTGGAATGAATCTGTTAGTGCAAATGGCTCAGGCGGTCACTCTCCAGGATACAACAGCAACTCTGTTAATGTGCACTCACAAACAGAGTTTCAAACTCGTCACAAATGCATAAGAAAAAATTTTCAACAAAAACAAAGTAGCTAGAGTATCAAAAGTAATATATGTTTTTTTTTTTTTAACTAATATCATATATGCAGAATTTTGATAGTCTTAGAGCTCTAAAAAAACGGAAGTAGCTAAAGATGATTAGAGTGAAAAAGGGAAAGGCAAAAACAAAGGAATTTTATTTTCCCTTGATGTCACAAGCCACTATATGTATTTTCTGCAAAACATGGGAAGGTGCGACTAACTATTTTATAAGGAAATATGAGAAGATTGAGGGTTTTGTTAGCTGCCAAAATTTCCCACGCCAGCCAAGGAAAATTCTAGAGCATGGGTTTGGGCTTTACAACAAAATATCATGGGTTTAAATTTTAAAACATACCCAACACTTACTCTTATTGTAACTGAAGATCCAAACTCACCTCAAAATGCAAAGTGGTTCTCTTCTAAATAACTCTTTCAAAAACTTTAAAGTGATGTGAAAGCTCTACTATCAATTAACTTGTAACACATGCCCCACTTCTCATGTGCATGGAGTACATCTCACACCATTATGTAGGGGTTTTATTTATTTATTTTATATATATATATATATATATATATATATTTATATTTATATTTATGTGTGTGTATCTGAAATAGTAATAATATAGTAGAGAGATGAAGAGAGATGCACGGCCTTATCAATTGTCATGGGGGCATGTATAGTTGATGGATACTGATGTAGGGTAGGAATGCTGGCATATTAAGGCAGGATCAGTTGTCAAGGTGGAGTGGGGGGCAGTGCATGGTCATACATGAACTAAATCGAGTCCTATCCAATTGAGAATTAAAAATATACTTCTCTAGAGGGCTGGAGAACTGCTACTATGGTGCATTTGCACTGGTAAAATATTGTTTATAATTGTATATTTTATTTGCACTAGTAAAATCCAAATAAAATATACAGTCCTTTTCTTTGTGTGACGGCATATTATTAAGCTTATTAATTCATACTAATTATGTCATGTTGCAAAAATTCTCTCCTTTTTCTCGCTTTATATCAACTTTCAAGTAAGGTGTCCTCAATTAAAAAATGGTTACAGTCTAAAATTGCCCCACTTATTGTGTATTAAAGTGGTGCAACCTCATCATAAAGATGTGGTGCCCTTCATTGTTGATTTCTCCCATTCTTAAATTTTTTTTTCTTGCTCTACTGATTTTAGGAGAAGGGGAAAAAAGGGCTTATAGAAGGGGGGTTGGGGGGGGGGGGGGGGAGGACAAACTCATAGTATTTGAAATGCATTTTTTTTATAAAAACTTAATTCATGTAGTGGTTGAATGGATATTTGCTTATATGACATTAAGGAGTTATTTGACAAATTGATGCTATCATTAGTCAACATGGTGGCGAAGGACGTAGTGAGCATAAAGCAAGTAGGCATTTGAAAACTGAGCTACTCATACAGAAGATGATTGTTGGGTGCAATTTTAGAACAATATGGCTAGGAGTAGAATTATTTAAGTTGCTGTTATGCTAGATATGAAAAAAAAAAAAAAAAAAAAACAGAGTATTGCAAAAACTCTATTGCTGAAACTCTATTTCATCGCAATTTTTATTTCTTTTTCGGATGTTACAACTTCATTTACAACTCACATCTATATATAGATGTGTTAGGAGTTTAGGATGACTACAAGCTTCAAGAATACTACAGAAGTTTGCTTCATTTCTCTTTAATTGACACTTGTCCATGAGGTGTCTACTTGCATGCTTGCTTGGTGCTGGATTCTTCATTTGTTGACAGGTAGATTTCAGTTGCTTCTTTCTTTGACACATAGGGAGCCACTTGTCAATTACAAATTACATTTTAACAATGTTTGTTTCTTAGAGGTGCAACGCCTTATGTGTAACTGTGGAGTGTGGACACGTGCATTCATACATATATTTTGACTATTAAACATTAAAGAGTAAGATAGTTTATACAACTTTCAAAAGGATGTTGGAGGATTTATCTTCTTGTGGCCAATAGCACCCTCTTCATTTGTTCATTGCATTTATGTTAAAGAGAATTATTTTATAATAAAAAAAACGATTTTTTTTAGCCAACTTTATCCAAGTAGCTCAATTATTACTATTGAATACTAGCATTATTGTAGTGGGATCAAAGTACTAGCATGCATGTCTGATACAGGCAGCAGCAACCCCACGTTCTATGTTTGCTTGTTGGTTTTTGTAGGATGATCATGGCTATTTATCACACTAGTAAAGCTTTCATTCTAGGGCTTGGGATATCAGTCATGAAGGAAATTCAATGCTAGATTGCTCTAGGACACTAATGAAATTCTTTACATTTGTTATCCCTTAATGGAATTGTTATCTTGGTTTGATGCCTTTCGTATATTAAAAAAAAAAAAAAGTTGTTTATAATTATGCAGGAATAACAACGTATATGTCATATGCTCAATTCTTCTGGTTAGGGAGGGGAACACATGTTTAATATTGAATGACCCATTATTAATTTGGAATTAGATATTAGAGACCAATAGACCATCTCTTATATTAAAGACTAGCACATTTAATCATAATATATACATAGTTCTTTCTACATCATCCAAAATTTTGATTCCATTGTAAAGATAATCTAATAAGCTTTCCAACAATACCTTATTTGCACAAATCTGAGGTTTGGAGAGCCCTCACAGAGCTGACCAAAGTTTGCTTGCTAATAAGAAATTACAAAAAATCATTAGAAAAGATGAAGTACAATGAAAAAAATTTATTTTATTTATGGATAAAATGTTATAAAGAGTTTTAAAGTATCTTCCCTGACACTTTCAAATTCTTATAAATTATGAAGCAACACACCATTTTGGTATCAAATTCTCTCTCTTTCAAATTCTTCACTCTTTATTACTTGTTTAAAGCTTTATGTAAGTTTGTTATTATGTTGAAAATGTGACATTTGTTAATTCAACTTTACACATGGTAGGCACGATGGATAATTCCTGCAGACTGCATCCCACCTGCCAAGCAGAGGAAATGAGCACTGTTACGGATTGGGAAGTTGTGAAGGGGCCACAAAGCAGAGTTGAAGGAGAAGTACTGCAAGTCGGGCATTCCTAAGGAAGATTTAGTTGAGCTATCACCTTTGGAGGTTGATGACAATCAATTTCATGTCTTGGTGGAGTACTGGTTTTTTGAGAAAGGCATGGTAGTAATAGTTACAGTAGTATAGATGTTTTGCTTTTATAGGTTCCATGCTCAAGAGTATTATATATTAGCTTGTTATTGTAATTGGTAGTGACTTTCTTGAAATGTTTGTAAGAGCTGTCCGAAGATAACAAAAAGTGGCGTGGGAAGCAAACGGAGTTGCATACGCTAGGATCTAGAAGCTTTGCCCAAACGGTGGATGGTTGTAAGAACAACATTATATATATTGATAACATGCTTAAATTGACAAAGCTTACATTATTTTGCGTTCTAAAGTAGGAATAAATGTGGTTTGATGCCATCAAATCGACACCCTCACTTTAATATGCCGAATGTACTGACCATGTTGTACGTAAACAAGAAAGGCAGGCAATTAGAGAGAGGTGGGATGTATGAAGTGGTGTATTCTCACCGTGATGGTGTTACTGTGAATGCAACTGTGGAAGCAAACATTGTAAATTTGTAACAAATTAAGTTAATCTAAAGGCATGTATAACACACTATGAACACATTGACTTGAATGCAACTATAGGTACTTCAAAACCCAGCATGGGAAAAAAAGATTAAGAACACATGGTTGATGGTACTAAGTCCAAAAATGGAAACAAAAATTGAAATCCAAGCACTGGCTTGAGGAAAAAAAAGAGTAATAAGCCAAGATCATTAAACATCAGCAACTAGTATTCTTTGGCAATGATTTTGTGGAGATCCCTTAAGAAGATTAGCTTTTAGTATCTCTGGAAAGTTTCCTAAGTCCTACATGCAGCTCATGTAGTTATGAGTCAATCTTTTGTCATTTACTTTATGTTCAACCGTGTTTGTCGTTTTCAATATGGTTCTATATATATAAAAGCAATGTTTGCATGTTGGCATGTGTATTATTGCCCTTGTTTCTAATATGTTGTCTTGTTTATTTGTGAGTACTAGGCGAAGATGAGAGAGCTTATGTCAACAGGGTCACAATTGCGGGGAGACGACATTGAGGCTGGCATACTTTGGCAGCCCGACAATGCATTTGGACAGGTCATCGATTTAGAGAAAGGTGGCCGTGTTAGAGGGGTAGGCTTTGGTCCAACCCCGTCTAGCAATTGTGCAAGTTCAATGGATGACAATATGCCACCTCCAACATCTATTACAATCGACCAAAGGGTTCAAGAGTTGTCTACTCAAGTAGAAGCAGTGAGGGAGAAATGCACTCATTATGATGCCATTGAAGCTGAAGTGAGGCTAATGAGGAGGTTGACCCAACTGTGCCCATCGTTTCCCACTATGCCTATGGTAAGAAGTTTGAATTACAATGTATGTTGTGTGTCATATTTATTAGATATATGCATGTACATGTTTATAAGATATGGTAATGTAGATTGTGGCCCCATGATAACGGCAAACACCATGCTTTTCTTTCCTTGAAAACATAGTAACATCTTCAATAACCATAAATCTGTACCATGTAAGTGGAATGCCTCATTGAACAACTCATTGAAGATTGTACCCATGAGGGTCAGATATAGGACATCACATGTGTGCCTCATTGTACACCTAATTGCAGACCACCCAAATGTCCCCTACTACATGCCTTAATCACTTCACTCACAAGATGTGTAGACAATAGCAAGCATGTCTCTTTATCTTAAACTTAATGTTACATAAAATTTTGATAATTTTCACTTGAATTTTAACAAGGGAGTCATCAGATGGCTCAACATTCAGTGTGCAATAAAAAGATGGTTACTCTTGTATCTCATACATTATTCTTTTACCACTATATATATATATATATATATATATATGTATATATATGTATGTATATGTATATATTTAGTTATTTATCTTTATTGGTGAGAGAAGAGAAAGTAAAAGTGAATATGTTTTTTGTCAATTTTTGTCCAAATGACATGTTGTGATGGAGAATGTTTTGTAATTGGTGTGCTAAAATCACAACTAATCTCATACAGTAGTTCTTGGGCTGTTCTATTAAGCTACACACATTAGGGATACATACTACACATATAACCCTACATCCCATTGACATATATGTATAAAAGTTCATATATGAGCCCATGTCCAGAAATTTAAAAAAAAAAAAAATTGATTAGAAAGCTAAGCCAAAGCATTAAAGAAAAAACAGTAGTTAGAATAAGAAAATGCAATAGACTTGCAAGTTACAGTACAAATATCAAATTAACTATATCAAAAGTTGATCTTTTATGAGTTCATCCCCTCAATTTTTTTCTCATGCACTTGATGATTGCCTCATGTATTGGGGGTAGTGTCCGTTACCATCAGCCCTTTTGACTAGAAATTGTCTAGATGCATGAGGCTATTGCTTTATGCCCCTGCCTATGATTTTATGAGTGAACTAAATAAGTTGGATAGGGCAACCGGAGAGTGACCACTTGAAGGGAATAAGTTAGAAAGATGAAGGTTATTTAATTGAACTTGAGTTTGTTTTAATTTCTATACTAGTGATATCGTGTCATTCAGCACTCTTTTGGAAATGACCTGGTTTACCTATAAGAGAAATGCAAAGTGTAAATTGTAAAGTGTAAAGTGTACTTGAGTGTGTTTTAATTGCTAATGTGGCACTTGGTAATAATAATAGTGATATTGTATCATTCAGCTACCAACTCTGTTGTTTAGTACACAAATATATTGTGTGTTTCTTAATTAGTAAGATGGTGACAGTAATTCTACAGTGGATATCCAGTCTCCCGGTGCTCAGCGCTTATCATTTGACAATATGCATTAGGCAATACTGTTGGCTCTATTTTGGAGTAGTTACTATGACATTTTGATATTATAATAAAGTTTCAAACTTTGATATATATACACATCATAGTTGGAAACTTTATTATAACATTCTAGACAATTGGAATGTATTCTTTTGTGCAAGACATTCTACATAGTTAGAATGTATTCTTTTGTGCAGGACATTCTACATAGTTGTGTAGAATGTATTATTTTGTTCATAACATTCTAGACACTTGGGATGTATTATTTTGTGTATAACATTCTAGACAATTGGGATGTAATTATTGATATGGTGTAATTAAATATATTTAGTTTGTTGGTTTAACGTGGTATTGTACTTGCTATTGGAAAATATGAATTGTGGTTCATTACAAGTGCTATAAAATATGTCTTGGAAAATATGTATTGTAGGTACATTATAGGCACACAAAAAAAAAAAAAAAAAAAAAAAAAAAAAAAAAAAAAAAACCTATAGCAGTGTTTTAAAAACCGCTGGAATAAGGTATGGGCATATGCCCTATACCGATGATTTTTAAAGCGTTGACATAGGCAGAACCTATTATTTCGGTTTAAAAGCGCTGATATAGGTTGTATTCATATTATATCCATTAAAAACCTATACTAGTGCTTTTGAAAGCGCTGGCATAGACAATACCTATTCTAATGTTTTCAAAAGCGCTGGTATAGATTGTATTCATATTATATCCATTGAAGACCTATACCAATGCTTTTGAAAACGCTGGTATAGGTTATATTCATATTTCTGTAAATACCCTGTAAGGGCAGTTATAAAAGCATTGGTACAGGTTTGGTGACCCTACACCGATTGTCATTGCACGGCAGTTTGAAATGCTGGGATAGGCAGTTTGGGCCTATCCCAACGCTTTCTAGGGCTATCCCAACAGTTTTACAAACGCTAGGATAGCCCCTTTTTCTGTAGTACCTCTTATGTGCATTTGTGTGATGTATTCACCATTATGGATAAATAATTCTCTTTGTATATGCGTAGCATAAATTAGTTTTATTGTATGTACATATTAATTGTGACATGAATGTAGATGCATAACTTAGTACAAGATATGTTACATTTTTTTTTTTTTTTTTTTTGTATTGTAACAAATTTAGATATTATTATGAGATGCCTTTGTGGTAAGACTTTTGCCAAAATTGTAGAATTTGATGTCAATGGAAAGAAAATTAAATCAAAGGACATGTATAAAACTATTTAAGGTAGCAATAGACCAAAAAAAAAGGACTAAGGTGAAAGATTATCTAAGTTTGGACAAAATCTCAAAATTCACGAAGACCAATTGAGAAATTCCATGAAGATGTATGCTTGGCTATATGAAGAAATTGAATTTGGATAAAATATGAAGAAGACCAATTAAATTGAATTGAGTTTTCTATCACAAGTCCTCTCTCTCCTTCTTATTGTTTTGATTTAACTTTTTTTTTTTTTTTTGGGAGCTAATACTTAGTTAAAAAGTTTAAATTCTAGATATTCAAGAGGAGAGAATTCTAAAAAGAAAATCTAGTTGTTGAAAAAAAAAAAGCATAATCCAAAATCTAAAACTAAAAAACCAAATTAGGAAAACATAAAGTAATATAACATAATTTAGAGGAATATGAACCACCTAAAAAATGGATAAATATCAATCAAATATACCCAAAAATAATAGAATGATATATTTGTATTTGTAGAGATATTGAGATGAAAAATAATTTTAAAAATAGTTTAATTTTTGAAAAATGCTACATCTACAACGTTTTCACAACAAGTCATAATTGATAAGTTGTTATCGGTTTTAATTTTAAACCTATCACTAAAATTACTTTTTTGTCATAACATTTCTCTTAATTTTGTGAAAGTGTGTAACGGTTATGAAATTATTGTCGACATAACATTTCTTTTAATTTTTTGGTAGAGCAAATTATTTTTAACAAATTTAGGAGAACAAATAATACTTATATCAAAATTACAAGGTAATTATCTATTCACATTCACACGCATTGCATGAGTCTGTAACTAGTTAATATTAAAATGCACCACCACATAAACATGCAAGTTTTTTGTTACAATACTTAGAGCATCCAGAGCAGGTGTTGTAAAAAAAAAAAAAAAAAATCCTATTTTCACACATCAAAAAACTACTTTTTTCCATTTTGACACACTATTTTATAATACTCCCTACATCATATGTTCTATTTTACAATTTAACACATTAAAGTAATATACAGCATATTAAAATAATATTAACTAAAAACTAGACCAACCCAATGGGCAGCGGTCACCAAGCAGCCGCCACCACCACAACCAGCAGCCACCACCAAAAACCACCAAAATAAAACCCCAATATCAACTTACCACCACCTAGATCTTCCAAATTAAAACTCCAAAATCAACTCACCACCACACACAGCCTGCCAGTCATCACCTCCCACAACCCACCAGCCACCACCACCACCCAAAACGTCCAAATTAAAACCCCAAATTCAACCACCACCACCCAAAACTACCAAAAATAGTATATATATAACATCCCAACATATTATAGAACAAACCATCCATCCAAATTTAGTCTTGGCGGCTCTCTTCAAGGACTACACCTTCAGCTTCAGTCACTGCATGGGATCGCAAAGGGAGTTTCTCAGATTCATGGGAGTCTGCATTTGCGGCCGTTTTATTCTTTAAGTGCAAAAAGAAGCTAATGGCAGTGGCTGCCATGGCCAGTTTTCTTTTCAGTAGGGAGGAAGAGACACTTCTAGTTGGCAAGGATTCGGTTAAGTCATGGCGGCTCTCTTCAGAGACTACCTCTTCAGCTGTATCCACATGGCCCACATTTCTTCTCCTTAGGGAGAAAGATACGCTTCTAGTTGGCTGGGCATCAGTTAAGTTATCTACCAAGATTTCCGCTAATTCCTCACCCTCGTTTGCTTCCTCATTCTCCGATGCACTTCCCATGTGGACAGACGTCACTGAAAATGAAGCATACACATAAAAGACAAGGAACACAGAACTCAGTATTGCTAAAGCCAGATAATACCGGTCCAGATGACTTGTGTTTATGGAATCCTTGAACCATCTTCTACACAGTAAAACAAATGGCATGCTGATGAAGTTTCCAAAACCTAATACACAATCACTGAAAGATGGGCCATAACTCCTCATTGATGTAGCGACATGGTTATAGAAGAATTCCTGAAGTCCCTCATCGGCAAGTCCTTCCATTAGTCCTAACCAAAAAAATTGTGGAAATAAGCAGAGGACATTCATGGGGATAGTCTGATTAGGATCGCTAGGATCAATTCCCTTTTCATTAATTATTTTTAGTCTGACAACCTCCACATCCCGAGCTCTAAGGCAACATATTATGGAACAAACCATCCCAACAGCAATTCTTATCCTTGTAACACTTTGTTCTCTTGCTTTCTTCGACGAAAACAAGAATGTTATTATGAAGCGTATAAAGGACCTCAGTATAAAGAAGCTAACTATAGGAACTTCGACATCAACGGCAATGTCAAAATTCATGTTGCTACTTTGTTCAATAAAGAAAGTGTTTCCAGTAGCTCGAACCAAACAATAGGCGAAAAAAGTTATCCAAAGAGGTATCAATGTAAGAACGCCCTTGACTTCCGTCACTTGTTTAACCGTGCATAACCGCCCTCTATTTTCTTCATCTTCTGGATTGGTTCCTTCATCAATTATTGCAGCTTTGTCCAACCACCTGTATTAAATATTGGAATGGTGATACTACAGATTGTACTGCATAACATATACAACCAATGTGGTATCAATGAAAAAAAAAAGTAATTTAAATATTTAATTATTAAGTTGCTTTTAAGTCCACGAGTCATATTCATGTGCTCACCTCAATTTGTACATTTAGAAATTTAGGTAATAATGGATGCATGTGATTGGAATCACCTCTACAACATATAAATATCGAATTACTTTTTTAAGAGAAAATACTCTACCTGAAAAATCGAACTTTTGGCAACAAAAATGTTTGACCAATACCATCGTTGTAGAATTGACTTGGTGTATCATTTTTCCAATGAAACCCTTCTTCGTTAGGAGGGTAGTTGAGATGTCGATTGGATATAGCTGCCTTGAAAACTCCAACAATAATTCCTAACGGACTCCCGTTTGGTATTTGGCGGTTGTAAAATTTGAAGCCGCACAAGAATAAGAAAAGATTTGCTCCCATCACTATGGCGGAAACAATGAATTTGTTTTCCCAATTAACCTCTGAAAGGTAAAAGAAAGCAATGATGGCTCCAGAAAACCAGGCAATCCGCCACCAAACACTTGTACGAACATCTATTTTTTCCTGCTCTTCTTCGGTTGGATTTTCTTTGTTGCTCCACTGATCAGCGAGAAAGGCATTTAGAGGTGGGTTCCGACCAGATTTACCCACTGCCAGAGTCACTGCTGCAGGACAGAATACTACAATTTCTGTACTGGGACTGAGGAACTTGGCTGAGTACCATAAAAGAACCAATCCCTGCTACAAAGAAGGGCAATATTGAATGTGATACAACGTAGGCTTATGGAAGTAGAATTTGTAACATACAATAACAAATTTTTTTTTCACAAAACCAACTCATGAACCCTAGGGTAACAAGCAAAAAAGAGAAGGAGAAGACCTCTCAAAAGAACTTTTTTAATAACAATATAATAATCCTCCACCTCCCTAGATGGAGTATTTGTAGGAAGATATTTTCTCCTATTCCTATAAGGAAAATAAATAATATAGTCATACTTCTACTAGAGAAAAAAAAAAAAAAAAAAAAAAAAAAAAAAAAAAAACAAATTATCTAGAAAAAACAAACAATATAAGATCCAAATTCAACTAGAACAGGGGAAAAAATCTTCATTCAACTAGGAAAGGGAAAAACCCGTCCTCAATTTTGGTGGAAATCTTCCATGATCTATGAAAGTTGCAAATAATTCTTTCCATCAAATTCTTTTTTATAGGACTAGATGAATTAATAAGCAATTTATCAGTCTTTCTCACTTGTAATAAATCTTGATAATCGAATTATAATTCTTGACCTCTCTTTCCAAAGTGTAATATGGAAAGCAAATTCTACAGAAGAATCCATGCATGCATCCATAAAATTCATATCGCCCCCCATCACAAAGTTAACACAAAATCACTCTTCACATCTCTTGTTTACCTCTACTAGTTCTCGTTGAAGAAAATCTTCCTAAAAAGGATTAAGAACGTTTTATGCCAGTCTTTCCAAAGTAAGACTAACCTTATCACCAAGAAAATAAGAGAAAAACCTATCAATTCCAATGAAAACATAGATATCAATGTGTTCAAGCTTCGGGAAATTAAAATCCCAATAATCAATAGAGTATCTTTCTATTGGTAAGCATACTAATTGTACCGTTGAATGATTTCCTCTTATAAAATCAACAACCACTTGTTCTTGAACATAGAAAGCCTCAACAGTGTGGGTTATGAGCTCACCTTGTATGTATATTACTTAATCCTCATCAAGCTCAACTTTGTCTCCTTGACTATGCTCTTTAGGATAGTTGTTATAAATTGGTAGAGAAACCCTATCTATAGCACCAACACATTCAATGCATTCATCCATGTCTTCAACATCGCAATCCTCCTTGACATCGATATCGTCCTCCTCATCCAAATAACATAGATTTGGACTGAAATTTTGAGGTTGATTTTCAATGTCTAAGATAATGAGTTACTTTGACAGCATGTCAAACCAATTCTCCATTCATTGAAAGAATGCCTTTAGTTGCGCAATGCAGGGGCTAGAGCAATGTTATAGGGTGGGGGGCCATGGATCCCCAAAATTTTGAATTTTTTTAATATATATGTATATATATAATTATTTTAATGCTTTCGAAATTTAGTATAAAAAAATTAAAATTGGCCCCTCCAAATATTTGAATTAATTTAATGATGCTCTTAAAAAAATAATTAGTCTAATAGTTATAGAGGTATAACTTTATTTTTCGCAATTCTAGTTATTTTATTGTAAAATATGCTTGTATATCTGTTAAATATTTGATAAACTTTGGCATCAAACATGTTTGAATCTATCTTTTTCAACCCGTTATGTGGCGATTAACTAGTTACTGACTCATTAAAAAAATCTTGTCACTAAAACTACACATTAAATATCTTTTAGTTGCCACATAATGGGTTAAAACAAGATAGCTTCAAATTTTTTTAGAGCTTAACTTATTCCTCCAAGGTTTGAATCATTCAAAGTTTTGAAAATTTCTTTAGTTCAATTGAAAGATTTTTTTATAATTTGATAATTTGTATTGAAAATGAAACTTTTTAAAGAATTTTACTATGACAATGGTAAAAATGAATTTTATTTTATGAAAGATTGTCATCGAACATAATTTTGATTGAAAATACTATGTTTTTTGTTTTTTGTTGGGTGTGCACATATATATATATATGTGCGTGTGTGTGTGTGTGTGTTTGCGCGCGCGCGCTCGTGCGTGTATAATAAAAAAGCGTGTGTGCGTATATATGTGTGTGGGAGTTGTCTTGATAAATATTAATGCCACAACTTGCCCCCCCCCCAAACAAAAATTTCTGGCTCCGCCCCTGGTGCAATGCATGCAATCTGATCACGTTCAAACACATCATCTACATCATGTCTTTCCCTATTTGCTTCTATTTATGCTATGGTAGGAACCTAGTTTTGCTCTGATAGCAATTGATGTAGCATAGGTATATATAAGCAAAATTTGTAACACACATTAACTACAACTCTTCCACAAAACTTAAGTTCAACAAGAACCCTGGGCTAGCAGGTAAAAGAATAGAGAAAACCTCTTAATTCTCTACTCCTTTTAAGAAAAAAAATAAAATAAAGGTAAACTCCTACTAGAGAAAGGAAAACATCTCAATTAGGAAAATTCAAACAACTAAGATCCTAATTCAACCAAAAAGGAAAATAAAATCTTCATTCCACAAAAAATAAAAAAATAAAAAATAAAAAGAAGAAGAAAGGAAACAACATAAAATATGAAAAATCATTCCTTTTGCCCAATCAACCAATCTGCATCAAAGCTTCATCACTAATATTGTGAAAAGTGCCTCTACTCTCACCACGTGGATCTAGCTCAAATAAACCCACTTCGGTCATACAAAAAGATAAATGAAAATGTTACCTTTCAGACACAAATCTTGTTATTGTTGGGTGAAAAAATAAATAGTGGGCCTACATAAACCTTTTTATTGCAAGGGTAACGCTTTGTAATTCCTCTTTAATATGATAGATTCATCCCCATTGTCCATGGAGATAATACCCTCTCGCACAACAAATATTTTAGCAAAGGATTATATAATACCTACAAGTTCTATCATTTACGCCATTAAAATTCCCATATATATATATAATTTCCATATTTATGCAACTTATTTTGAAAATTTCCAATAAATTTTAGTTTCTTATCCTAAAACCTTGAATAATATGTTAAATAACACCAACGTTCTCTTGACTAAAAAAATAAATTAATAATTTATTTTATATCTTCAGATATATACTTTGACTTTTGAAAATAAGAGGCGACTCCTTGATTTTTTTTCAAACTTCATGGAGAGGTATAATATATCTATGATTTCAATCATGGACTTACCAAAATATAGGCAACAGTGGTAAAGACAACCATTTGGAAACGACCTATACAGGAATCTGCTACATGAGCGAGAACAACTGCTAATACGGTCGTTACGCCTTCTAGGAGATTTATAATTGCTACAGCTTTTGGTAGATGTTGCTTCTTCCAAATACCTGTGAGATAATCTATCAAGATGAACATAACAGTATGTTCGACCAGGCTATGGCTCAAAACTAAACCTGAAGTTCAAAAAGGGAAAGAATATCAATTATCTGCAACTCCGTAAAGTTTAAAGGCAACCAAAAACGGTTGCAGGAATTAATATTACCTGAAATGAACAGAGCAGCTTTTGAGAAGACATTGTGATGGTCATTCCATTTTCTGACTGCTCTGTAGATATTTGACAAGCAGCTACCGCTCATTTTCTTATCAGTAGAAGTGAGTCATACTACACTACTAAATCGATGTGGATTGTTTCTCAAAAAAAATCGATCTGGATTGTGACAAAGTATGGTTTGCCATTGTTTATCAAAGATAGGGAAGAAGAGAAAAAATTTTCATGCGTCTGGCCCATAAAACCATTCTTCCACTAAGAGGTGGGTCTCACTCTCACCTGTGTGGGTGAAGCCCACCTGTCAGAGAGAGAGTGCGCATGAGATACGGAAGATACTAAACTAAAGCGAACTTTTTTTTTTTTTTTTGAGAACCGAACACAATGTTTTATGCTATATGGTTTTAATTAGAGTTTTATCTACTAGGATTATTTACTTTAGGGACTCAACCACTTCCACTGTGAACAGGAACAGGAGACACCTTTTATCCATGTGACCTACTACTTTTCATCAATAATTGGACGAATCAACAACTTATCAAAAAATCCCATCAAAAAATAAAAAAAAAAACTTATCAAAAAAAAAAATTTTTGGACGAATCAACAATTTGTAAAATTTTCTCATGTCCGAGGAAGTAGACAACACGGTAAGTGAGAAAGACAAGCTGAATTGGTTTTTTCTTTTTTTAGAAAAAGCTGAGTGGTTCTTTGTCGGTCAGCAAAGGCAATTTGTTTTTATTGATGAACAGTCAGAGAAGGCAATTGAGCGTGTTTCACGCCAAGAGAGTATAATAAATTTTCTCACGCATTTCAACTCCCAACGATCTTTTGCTCCTAAAAATTTAACACTAAAGGTGTTGGGTTTTGTGGAGCTTAGTTTTGTTTGATCTGATTTGTCAACTTGATCCGACCCAAATAATATTGCGTGATTTTTAATGAGAGATTTATTGAAGCTTAATTCATGGAGTGGAGGCTTAGGCCAACAGGCCCAAGTCGGAGCGCTGATGGACAAGCCTTTGGGGGTCCAGGGCCAACACCCCCAGGAAAATTTTTTTTAGCTCGTTTATCCCATTGTGGAACCGCCTTTTGTAATTAGGGTTTTTTAGTGTGGAGTCGATTGCCGTGTTTTATATATAGAGAAAATATTGTAGCCGCATGTTATATTGAATTCTTCCCTGAAAATAGTGAAATTCCTGCAACTTCGTGGACGTAGGCAAATTGCCGAACCACGTAAATATTATCTTGTACGTGTGATTATTTTTCTTTGGCATGTGTTTTTCTCTATTTTTTGTTTCTCACAGGTTGGAATTTTGGCTAAATTCCCTACAAAAGGGCATTTGAATTTTGATGTCACCCTGTCCATCTAGTCCAAGATTCTCATGACGGCTTTTTGATTGGATCTTCACATGGAAAAAATTGATTTATTAATTAATTAATTAGACATATTTGGAATTAATTTTTTGTACTTGAGGACCAAGAAAATTAGAAATGGAAATTAAAATTCAGAGGAAATAAGGTTTGAATTTAATATGCAAATAGTTGAAATGAAAAAGGGAAGAATCTAGAGCCAAGTGTTGATCGGCACTTAGGTCAAAACCTTCCAGAATTCCTTCCTCCTCAAGTTTAGCTTACTCGACACTTAGTTTGACTTTGCCCCTACAGTTTTTGCTCAAAAAACCTAATTTTCTAAAGTCCTACATTGCCTTAAAACTCAATCTTAGTTCTCCCACTCATAGTTTAAATACCCCCCCCCCCCCCAACCTCCTGTTCAAAACATTGGAAAAAAACCCCCCCAAAATCTCAAAGATTCCTAGCAAACTGAGAATTCTCTCTCTACCTCATGAATTGTTGTCTAGCTTGGAGTGTTATGTATATAGGTTTGGTTTCTAACCCTTTCCTTTTTTATTATGCCCTAGCTTTAGATTCAAGCATATTTTATTTTCATGTTCTTAGTTAGTTCTTGTTTGTTTATCATGCTAGATCTAGATTTTGCTTAGTTTATCATATTTTCTATGTTTCTAGGGTTTTTAATTCAAATAGTATGTTAATATGTTTAGAATTAGGGTTTCTCCTAATTATAAATATGTTTCCATGCTATTAATAATTAGGTTCAAGCACAACTTTATTTCTAGATTTTCACATGTTCTTGATTGCTAACATGTTAAATCTAGGTTGTTCTTAGTCTTTGCATGATTAGGGTTTTTAATTTAATTAACCTGTTCACATGTTCTAGATTAGGGTTTATCACACATCCACACATATTCACCGTGTCTTTCAATTTCAATTATTTGCATGCCTAGGATAGGTTTTTAGCATGCTTATTAATTTTTGTTTCACTCTTCAATCACTTGTTCTTGGATGATATAAACTGCTTGAATGATATGATATGACTTTGGTCATCAAAGTATAGAAAATAGGTTTCACCGAGCAGGTTGGGGTTCTTAACACCTTCCAAATCTTGTAACATAGCCTCCAAACTTAGATAAAGAATCAGTATATTGGACTCATCCTTGTAATCTTCTCTTTTTAAATTGTAATTAGGAATCAAAGCATTATACTTTGTTTTAGATTGTATCTAGGACCAAAGTAATGTAATTTTTGGTTATTATCAAAGAGATGTACATTTTCAATTCATCAATAAGAATGATGCATTTTTCAATTTGGTTTTGAATTAAATAAGTGGAAACTCTATTGTAATACCCTTGACCTATTGGAGAGAGAACAACAATAGTATGATCCTCCTAACTATATCTTGAGAAGCAATAGCACGACTCCACCCCTTTTGTGTTGAACAATTTCTGTATGTGCAAGTTAGATTTTTAAGTGTTCAGAAGTGTGTGACCTAAAATCCTAACAGTACATTTGGGTGTTAAAACTTGGTGAGTAATAAAAATGTAAACTTTAACACCAAATCACCAAAAGGAAAGCAATGACAAGGTAGAAAAGTAAAGGAGAACAAACATATACGTGAAAAACCTATGTAAGGGATGAAAAACCACGATGAGTAAAGGACAAAATATCCTTCACTTTTAAAAGACTATGTAATAAAATAGAAAGTTCAAGGTTACAATGTGATGTTCTTCCCAAAACCTATTCCTTTTGCTTTTCTTTCCTACCCGGATTTTCTACCTCTACCCTCTTTGATCAGCAACATTCTCCTTTTATAGTACGAGGAATGTTGTTGGATGTACAGTAACAGGTGTCTCATTCTCATTCCTCCCCACAAGTCCTAATACAACTACTGTACTATATCATGGTTAGAGGAGAGAGAAAAACCACTTCTGCTAGGGTAGTAGGATGAAAGGTGGCTTTGCTACATTGAGAGGGACAAGTATCAACAAGGAAATGGACTACATGGATGCTGAGGGCGTTGCATGTGTCTTTGGCAGTGGTCTAGCTTGGTACTAGCCAATGAGGATGTTCTACAATCCCTAACCAACAAGAACTGAATTCCCTTTCATGGTAGTGCTTGGTGTCCATGCCAGATTTTGCATTTCTCTCCCCCTAGCAGTGATCATGTTATTGGCATGAGCCAAAGGTGCAACTCCCTTCACCAATATCTTTCTTCTTTCATTTCATGGTATGTCCATGTGTAGGGTTTAGATGTAACTAGGTCATCGCGTTTACTTACACTGGCTTGTGTACTATATAAGTGCCATAACCTACAGTTTTTAGGTATGGGCCAGGGCACGACCTCTCATAGCCAGTCATGGAACTTTAGTGATATCATTGTTGGGGAACCAAATATTTGTTTTGTCAAACCTCATCCTGCTTGACAAACCTTACATTTATCTAATTGTACAACATATATTTTTGTTACTTTTTAAATTAATTCTATTATTCATTATAACATTTGTATGTGTCTTTTGACTTTTTATGATATAAGTTTTTTATATTAAGTTAATTTGTACAACTATTTTAGAATTGTTATGATATAATGTTTTTGTAATTAAAGTCTAATGTTGGTTTGTTTCAAGGACAATTAAAATAATTATCCTACGACTAGAATTTTATTGTATTATATAGATAGAATACCCACAAGTGGGACAAATGAGTAGCAGTACAACAAGTGTTGGACGAATTTTAATATATTGCTATGTTAAGTTGAATGTCTTCTAATAATTAAAATAATCTTGTGCATTGCGCAACTTAAATGCTAGTAATGTGATTCAAAATACATAAATGGTTTTATTATGAATCGTCACATGTTAGGTTTAAACCACTATGAAAGAAAACTTTAGCATGACTCTGCAACACCCATTCAAATCAAAACATGGCTCCAGTTTTAATGAAACATTTAATTTAAACATGCCCAATTTCACTTGTAGATAAATTATGCATGGTGGCAATGAAATTCAAGAGCATGAGATAGTTAAACATGCAAGTTTTTAGCGACAATATTTTACAAACTCAAATCAAAAATTTTTTTTTTGGGGAAGTTTTCTCTGCTAGACAACTATGGGCATGGATCATATTTACCCTGTCCATCCATATCTAGTCTAGCGGATCTCTTCAGAGACTACGTCTTCAGGTTCAGTCACCGCATGGGGTCGCAATGGGAGTTTATCAGATTCAGGGGAGTCTGCATTTGCGGTCATTTTATTCCATAAGCGCAAAGAGAAGCTAATGGCAGTGGTAGCCATACCCATTTTTCTTTTCAGTAGGGAGGAAGAGACGCTTCCAGTTGGCAAGGACTCAGTTAGGTCATGGCGGCTCTCTTCAGAGACTACCTCTTCAACTGTATCCACATGGCCCACATTTCTTCTCCGTAGGGAGAAAGAGATGCTCCTTGTTGGCTGGGATTCAGTTGAGTCATCTACCAAGATTTCCCTTAATCCCTCATCCTCGTTTAGTTCCTCATTCTCCGATGCACTTCCCATGTGTTCATACCACATTGAACATGAAGCATAAACATAAAAGACAAGGAACACAGAACTCAGTATTGCTAAAGCCAGATAATACCTTTCTAAATGACTTGTATTTATGGAATCCTTGAACCAGCTTCTACACAGTAAAACAACTGGTATGCTGATGAAATTTCCAAAACCTAATACACAATCACAGAATGATGGGGTGAAACTCCTCATTGACGTAGCGACGTGGTTATAGAAGAATTCCTGAAATCCATCATAAGCAAGTCCTTCCATTAGTCCTAACCAAAAAAATTGTGGAGCTAACCAAAGGACACTCTTGGGGATAATATGATCAGGATCACTAGGATCAATTCCCGTTTCCTCAATTAAATTTAGTCTGAGGACCTCCAGATATCGGGCTCGAAGGCAACAAAATATAGAACAAACCATCCCAGCACCAATTCTTATCCCAGTAACACTTTGTTTTGTTGCTTTCTTCCACGAAAACAAGAATGATATCATGAAGCGTATAAAGGACCTAAATACAACGAAATTAACCATAGTAAGCGGGACACCAATGGTAGTGTGAAAATCCATGTTTCTACTTTGTTCAATAAAGAAGGTGTTTCCGGTAGCTGCAACCAAGCTACAGCTGAAATAGGTTATCCAAATAGGTATCAATGTAAAAACGCCCTTTACTTCCCTCACTTGTTTAACTGAGCAAAGCTTCCCTCCAATTTCGTCATCTTCTAGATTGGTTCTTCTATCAATTATTGCAGCTTTGTCTAACCACCTATATTCAATATTGGAAAAGAGTAATGTTAAGAATAATAAAGATGGTGGTACTAACATAATCCATAAAACTAACGTATCACCAATAAAAGTAAGTAATTCAAATATTTATTTATTAGATTGCCAAGTATTTTCATTATCAGGCATTAATTTGTGCATTTAGATATTTAGGTAATAATGAATGTATGTGATTGGTATCATCTCTACTTCATATAAATATTGAATTACGGTACTTTTTTTTTAGAGAGAGAGAATGTTCTACCTAAGAAATCGGACTTTTGGCAACAAAAATGTTTGACCAATATCGTTGTTGTAGAATTGACTTGGTGTATCATTTTTCCAATGAAACCCTTCTTCTGTAGGAGGGTAGTTGAGATGTCGATTGGATATAGCTGCCTTGAAAACTCCAACAATAATTCCTAACGGACTCCTGTTTGGTATTTGGCGGTTGTAAAATTTGAAGCCACACAAAAATAAGAAAAGATTTGCTCCCATCACTAGGGCGGAAACAATGAAGGCTTTTTCCCAATTAACAGCTGAAAGGTAAAAGAAAGCAATGATGGCTCCAGAAAACCAGGCAATCTGCCACCAAACATTTGCACGACAATCTATTTTTTCCTGCTCTTCTATGTTGGGGTTTTCTGTCTTGATCAATTGATCAGCAAGAAAGGCTCTTAGAGGGGGCTCTCGACCAGCTTTGCCCAGTGCTAGCAACACCGCTACAGCATAGAACATTTTGATTTCTGTACTTGGATTATGGACATTGGAGTACCATAAGAGAACCAATCCCTGATTTAAAGAAGGCCAATATGTAACGTGATACAACATAGGCACGTAAAAGTAGAATCAGTAACACACAATTAACGACTTTTCCACAGAACCTAAGCTCAACAAGAACCCCAGGCTAACAAGCAAAAAAAACTAGACAAAGCCTCTCAAAAGAACTTTTATTGATAACAATCATCTACCTCCCTATATGAAAAAAACTTCTACTATTTCTTTTAGAAAAAGAAATAATAGTCATACTTCTACTGGAAAAAGAAAAACAACTTAACTACAAAAAAGATGAACAACATAAAATCCTACTTCTACTAAGAAAAAAAAAAACTAATTCCACTAGAAAAGGAGAGGCAACATAAAATATTTACAATTACTTTTTGCTCAATCAACAAATCTGCATCATTCTACCCGGGTTTACTCTTGATCTATTGTAATTACAAATAATTCTCTCTATCCTATTCTTTTTTGTAAGCCAAGACGAATTAATAGGCTACTTATCAATCTTTCTTTACTCTTGATGAACAAATTATAATTCTTGACCTTTCTAGACAAAAAATAAATCAATAATTTATTTTATATTTTCAGAAATAACACTTTGACTTTTGAAAATAAGAGGTTACTCCTTGATTTTTTTTTCGAACTTCATGGAGGGGTAATATACCTGTGAGCTCAATCATGGACTTACCGAAATATAGGCAACAGTGGTAAAGAAAACCATTTTGAAACGACCTATACAGGAATCTGCTACATGAGCGAGAACAAATGCTAATACGGTCGTTACGCCATCTTGGAGTGTTATAATTGCTACAGCTTTTGGTAAATCTTGCTTCTTCCAATAAACTTGGAGATAGAGTATCAAGATGGACATAACAGCATGATCGACCAGGCTATGGCTCAAAACTAAACCTGAAGTTCAACAAGGGAAAGAATATCAATTATCTGCAACTCCGTAAAGTTTAAAGGTAACCAACAATAGTTGCAGCAATTAATATTACCTGAAATGAACAGAGCAGCTTTTGAGAAGACATTGTGATGGTCATTCCATTTTCTGACTGCTCTGTAGATACTTGACAAGCTGCTACCGCTCATTTTCTTATCAGTAAAAGTGAGTCATACAAAGCTACTAAATCGATCTGGATTGTTTCTCAAAAAAAATAAAAAAGATCTGAATTTTGACAATGTATGGTTTTCCATTGTTCATCAAAAGATAAAGAAGAAGAGAAAAATTTTTCATGCGCGGTGCATAAAGCCATTCTCTCACTAACAGGTGGGTCGCACCTGTATGGATGGAGTCCTCCTGTCAATCCACATCGCAAGTCTCATCAGTGGGAGACAAAAGGAAGAAGGTCCGAGGAGGAACTCCTTCTTGGACACGGCAAACGCAGACCATGTGTGTACTCTAGCAATTGAGATGCGCCCCCTGAACACGTGAGAGAGAAGAAAATTCAAAATATCTAAGGAAAAGCTGTCACCATTACATTAAATGCATTGCAACTACTTTTCTAGCCACATTAATGTGGAGAAGACCCCTGAAGAGTGTTGTTTTAGCTGCCACAATTCATAGAGGGCTGAAAGGAGTGTCTGATGGGATGGGTACTCAAGTGGAGATCCAGATGATCAACAAGTGTAAGGTCCAGATGATCAGAAAAGAGTTACTCCTTCCGTCCCATTTTGTTTATCCTCTATTCCATTTTGAGATGTCCCAAAATATTGTCCTGTTTCTAAAAATAAAAGTAATTAATTTATTAATGTTCCTATTATACCCCTATTAATTTACTAATTCAATTTTTTGATAAATTTATTTAAGGGTAGTTTTGGAAACTTATATATTTTTAAAAGGTAGACAAGACAATAAATGATGTTCCTTTAAAAAGTTTGACTTTTCAAACAGGACAAACAAAGTGTGATGGATGGAGTATATAATATGGAAGAACGCCCATGAAGTAGAGGCAGAAAAAGAAGGGGAGAGATGACGGTAACATGCTAAACAATTTTAATATTGCGATTTATATATACGTCAAATTCTGATCTCCTTGGACGGAAAGTCCTTTGGCAATGATAGCATTTATTTGTGTTTGATTGATTTTTAACTCCATGCTAGCCATTGCCCAAATTATCTAGACCTAGTTTTTTGACCCATACTCTACAAAATTCATTGTATTGGGTTTACTGGGCTAGGACTCCATACATTTGGGCTTGGGCTCCAAATCTTGCCCTTACATTACCTTTAATAGGAGCAATAGCTCAAATTCTTTATATTATAATTTATTATTTTTAACAAAAATCAATGTATAAGTAATAAATTTTAAAATTTATTATATAATAAATTCCATAATATGATATTATTTTAAGTTGAACTCTTATGTTTTAGATTCCCAAATAGTTACAATATGACTTAAAATTGTTATGATTTAATTATTTTATATTTTAAACAAAGTTCAAGATAATTTGTAGTTGAGGTTTATTTATTTACTAAAAGTCATTACATGAAACTTTTTTTTTATGTTCATTTTATACAACTTACTTTTGAAAAATTCATACTACTTTCAATTTATCCGAAATTCATGAAAAATATTGTAAATTATACCCATCTTTCTCTAGACTAATTTGAAAATATATCAATAATTTAAAACATATTTTCATAAATAAAACTTTGAATCTTGATTTAATTTGTTTAATTAATTTTCATTGTTATCTTGCCAAACTAAACATTTTCGATCAAAAAATAATATTAGATGTGAATATTTAATTTAGAAAAAAGAATATTTTGTCAGAATTTATAATGACACCTCAAGAACTGTAATACGGATCATACAAGTTATGAGATGGAGTGGTTTTTGAAAATAAGAGGTTACTCCTCGATTTTTTTTCAAACTTCATGGAGGCTAGGTTTAGTATACCTCTGACTGTGAGCTCAATCATATATGGACTTACCAAAATATAGGCTAAAGTGGTATAGAGAACCACTTTGAAACGACCCATAAAGGAGGAATCTGCTACATAAGCGATAAAGAGTGATAATACAATTTTTACGCCATCTTGGAGATTTATAATTGCCACAGCTTCTGGTAGATGTTGCTTCTTCCAATTATCTGTGAGATAAACTATCATGGTGGACCCCGCTGCATATTCAGCGAAGCTATGGCTCAAAACTAAACCTGAAGTTCAACAAGTAAAAAAGGAGAAAGATATAAATATCAGTTATGTTGAAATCCAACAAAGTATTGTTAATTTGTCGGCGAAAATTAAAATTAATAGCCAACCAACTTTAGTTTCAGGAATCATTACCTAAAATGAAGAAGGCTTTTGGGTTGAAGAAAATATAATTGTGCAACCATTCCTTGACTCGACGGCATCTACCCCTCATTATCATTTTCCGTGGGAGTCAGTACGGCCGGTATTTTGCCCAAAAAAAGAAAGAAGTGCTGGGATTCTTAGAAAAGCCAGTAACTTTTTTGGTTTGACAAACTAATTTCCGTCTCTCTCTACTTATCAGACTTGCTTGGCAACAACCGCTGGGATATTTTAAGTTATTTTTATGTATTAAGAGCTTTATATGTTAAGAGGGGTCACAAAGTTAGTTATAATTTTAAAAAATATCAAAAATATTATTAATTTAATTAGATAATCTTTATTCTTAAAAATAAAAAATAAGGTTAAAATTATAATTTAACAAAATTCAAAAATAAAAAACCTCCAGAAAAACTTTTTTTTTTTTTTAATATTAGCATACACTCTATTTAAATATATCTACTCACATGTGATACATTTTTTTCTTTCCTAAGGGCAATCGGGCTTAACTATTTTAAATGTCAAGCCCTTGTAGTTCAGATGAACTTTTACCATTAAAAAAAAGGGAGATTGAGTTTTTGGCCTTGCTTTCATTAGATCAATTTGTTCATTAATTGACTTCTTTCCTCAGTCAAGCTGGCTTGCTTTTTCTTTTGGACAGTCTGGGTCCATAGTTTAAGACTTTATCCACATATGAGAAGTTGCACATCAGTCCTGAACCACACCTCTAAATGTATATTCTCCTTCAATCCAATCACTACACTACTGTTTTTCTAGGGGCAACTGGCAAGTGGGAACGCATCCCGATATTCTACATCGAAACCCTTCACGGTTCCTTTAATTAGTGCAGCTGTGGTCAATAAGTTCACATATATTGTAAAGTTCACAGCTCTCTTCAGATTTTTCATTTTTGATAGCTTCAACATCTTATGGCATCTCCTCCTAATTTAATGTTATTGCTACTATATTTATATGATAACTAATAGTTGAAATGTTTGACTTTCTGTTGACTGCGTCTTATTACACTATGTGGCTACATAAATTTATGCCACGCATCTACATTTAAAAACCGAATAATTGTGTCTTTTCATTTTGCAGAATAAGACACTAAAACGTTTGACTTTCTATTGACCGCGTCTCATTACACCACATGACTACATAAATTTATGCCACACACCTACATTTAAAAACCGAACAATTGTGTCTTTTCATTAAATACCCAAAAAAGATAGGATAGAACATGAAGTCTCGCTCACCATGGTGCCTTTACTCCATATAAATGGTGTCTCAACACTTGAATCAATGGGATTTGAGAAATGTCACAATTAAGTAAAGAAGCTTCTGTCTAATTGGCTTCCACTACCTCTTAGACTTAGAAATAAAAACTACAAAACACTAATAAAGCATGTTCCTTTGTTTTGATCGGCACTCTATAGCCCTAACTTTTTCCCCCCTTCAGTATGCCCTACATATAAATAGGAACAATCCATGATGGGGAAGTGCTGCACTAACATTGGTAGGGCATCATCTTCTTTTTTTTTTTTTTTGTATGCTTTGGTTAGTTTTTCCAATATTTTCTAGAAAAGGAAATTACATTGAAAACTAAACATAATGCTTCTTTTCTTTTCCCTTAAAAAACTTAAAAACAAAGGCTTACTTTGAAGGAGAATAGTTGAGAACCACTTTTCCTTCCTTTTCTTTTTAAAAAATACTTAATTTTATGCATTTAGGGTCCATTTGGAAATAGCTTATTTAGTTGAAACTAAAATTTTTTTGCTAAAAATACTGCAAATAAAGTTAAAGTTAAAGTTAAAGTTATAATCAACTGTGGGACAAGCATTATAATCAAATATTAGAACTATATTTTGCCACGACGACATGAAAGTTTCATCTCAAAAAAGTTTGAGACCACTAAACGTAAGATTCAGTGGGGGGAGAAAAGGCGTCATACAAAGATACAAAGATAAAGTTGGACCCATCATTTCTTTTTCTTTTTTGATGAAAGGACACATCATTTCATACTTGTTAATTTTACAATGTACACAATAATCACTTCTAGTTCTAGACAACAATTATTCAATATATATATATATATATATATATATATCACTACAACAATTCAACTCATCCTACTTCGTCAGAGCTTTCTCGCATATTTTTATCACTTTGAAATTTTTGGTGGTATTTTGACCATGTATTTTTTAGGAGTATTATAGTAATTTTATACTCTTTTTTTTAATATTTTGATCATTTTAAAGATTTTTATTTTGACTATTTTGAAGTTTTCAAATGGTATTTTGGTCATATGAGGTGCATTTCAGATGTATTTTGAATAGTTTGGAGCTTTACAAGGTATTTTGAAATTTTAAAAGTTTTAGGAGGATATTTTGATCATCTAATAAGTGTTTGGTGTGGACTTGAAAACAGAAAATATTTTACATTTTTCTTTTGTTCACACAATATGAGCACATCCACTATATATGTACAACAACTAATGGAAAAGTCAGAATTTCAGTTCAAGAGACGAGATTAAAAGCAAAATTAATATGAAAAATATTATCGATATTAATAATAATAATAAATAAATAAATCATTCTAAACTAATGTAATTGTCATACAAAATCTAATATACATGTAAATTGTTATTAATTTTTCCTTCCTAGTTTAATTTACTCAAATTAAATCATTCCATGATTTCTTCATTCCCAATAATCTTGAATATACTTGAAAATTTGTATATATGTCTCAATGCCTTGAATGCTCTTAAATAAGATAGAATTCAGTATTTCTTTCTATGTTCTTCTAGGTATATTGAAATTTTGGGTTGATAGGAAAAACCTAGAGTGTGAAACTTAAAAATAAAATAAAATAAAATAAATCCAAGAGATGGATCATGGAAGAGAAAAAATATAGTGGAGGCTTTAGAGGTTTTGTGTATTACAAAGATAGTAAGTAGTTTCTTATTATTATTATTATTATTATTATTATTATTATATAAAATCGAAGCCTTTGAAACTCCTACAATTTTTCACATCATCATTTTAATTTAAAAAAATTTTAATTTTTAAAACTAAATAGTGAGAGAGTCCTAACAAGAGTCTCTTTTATATATATATATATATATATAAGAGACAAAATCTTTGAAAACCCTAAAGCAATCTCCTCTGTCCGTCTCCACTAAGAGAGAAAACCCTAAGCTTCAATTTCATTAGTACGCTTGCTATTACTTTTTCTCTTTTTGTGAATTAGATTTTTTTGCTTTTGTTTTGTATGGAGTAGTACTTTACAATATATAGTATAACTACAAATATTGTAGTAAGTTTGCTAACTTTTTGTGTGGTTCAAAGATGCTATATTCTATATTATTTTAGATTATATAACCTTAAGATTTACCTTATGGAGACATATGTACAAGTTTTCAATTCCTTTTGTGTGGATATTTTCTCACAGCTGTGGAGTAAGGTATATGCACTATATGTTATCTTATGTTTTCTTTTATGGTGTCATGCTTCTTTGTTTATTAATTAAAGATTATGTTGGAAGCCTATATTATTTGCACCTTCAAAGTGTTCGACAATGTTTGAACCAAATTTTTCATCAATTAGGAAGAATTGGATAAAAAAGACTTAGAAAAGCTTTCTATCCTTACTGAAATTGTCTCGCAATAATGACTTTTTTTTTTTTTTTTATAATTTGTAGGTTCTGAATGTTTTGATTTTTAATTTTATTGTCTTTTGAAAGTTTGACCATCTAAATTTTTGGGTTCAATTTTTTGCAATATTTGAAACAGTTTAGCAAATTTCAACTGTTATAACTATGGATTATTCTCTTGAAGGTAACCTATCTTTCTCTTATATTTCTCTATTTGGTAGTCATATATATTTTGTTTTGTTTCAATAATTTCTAAGCAGTGCCAGTAAATTTTCTGATTTTTTTTTCCCCTTTCAAACGTTTTAACATCAGAACTTTTTAGTTTTTTTTTTTTTCAATATCTAAATTTGGCTTATTCATCAAATTGTAACTCAAAAAGATAGAAGCAATTCACGCAATAGTATAGTTTCATAATCAATTTAAAATTTTATAAAATTATTTTAGTCTATTATAAATAGGTAAGTTCCCGTGCGTTGCACGGGTTTCCGACTAGTTGTTATTATTATTATTATTTTGTGTATAATATGGGATCCACCAATTGAAATGCCGTAAGAGAGGGAAAAAAATTGGGGGATAATACAATTTATATATATATATATATGTGTGTGTGTGCTTTTATTTTTTGGAGTTAGATAATAAGATATTCTTTTAACTTTTAATTGACTTGTTTAGTTTAAAAAAAAAAAAAAAATTTGAGTGCTGTGAAAGAGGTGGGTCAAGAAAAAGCTAGGAAAAGGCTTTTAAGTGTCTGGTTGGTTGAACCTAATGTATCTACCGAACCGTACTGACTCCAGACCCTTGGCCCTTCGAAAATTTGGATTGGCAATCTTTTCGAGTTTCTATGATCAAGTTCCCATCCCAGGATGAAATTAGTAAAGCCTTATTTGAAATGGGCTCCTTCAAAGCGCCATGCCCAAATGGTTTTCAGGCTCAATTTTACCAAACAAGTTGGCATATTGATCTTAAGGACGTCTCTAAATTTACCCAAACCATTTTCGTAACGGCGGTAATTCTACATCCTTTAAACCACACCCAAATCATTCTCAGAGAATTTTAATTTATAGCGTCCGCTCTTAATAATAGTTTTTAATCATTATATTAAAACACTGATCGGTTTTTAGTGTAGGTAGGGATTAAATTTCAGATCTTTTATACAACCATGAGAGACCAAAACACCCAAATCATTCTCAATCTTAAAAATAATATTAATAGCCTAGAGCTTGTCACTCATTTTTGGCCCATCAGCCTATGTAACACATCATATAAAATCATTACCAAAATTATAGTCAACCGCACTAAACCTTATATCACTACTTCCATTCATGCAGCCAAAATTAATTCATCACATCAGCCCTAAGAAGGGGAAACAGGGTTATTTTGCAGCCAAAACTCATCTTGATAAAGCCTTTAGTGTGTGTTTGTTTCCACTTTCTTGAGCCAAAACGTGCTTTTTGAAACTAGAATTTTAAAATGAGCGTTGGGTAATGTATTAGAAATTAAAATACTTTGAAAAAAGTTACATTTTAAAATACAAAGCTTCATTATAGGTTTGACTTATCTCTAGTACTTTTTTATTTGGAATCTCATTTTATTTTAATGAGAATCTGCCATATCACATACTAACTAAATAAAATGTGGAGATTAAAACTTATTACCACTTGCCATTTTATATTTAAAAAACAAAAGATATCTAGTTAAAAAAGTATTAAAAATAAGCCAACCCCTTCATTATAACCATCTTCCACATCCCGAGTTGTACCTCCCATTAAGGAAGTCAATTCCGTACCGTACCGACCGGTACGACCGGTATATATCGTACCGGTCAGTGCACCGGTACAGATAACCCCCTTGTTTCATATTGGAAAAAATACTGACCGTATCAGCCGCGTACCGGTTGTACTGGCGAAATCTGACTGTTTTGGCTGGTAAATGGATACCGGGCCGAAACACGAAAAGTCTCATTTGTAAGGAAAGAAAACAGAGAAGAAGGAGAAAAGGAAGAAGACGACGATGAAGCAGGGAGGGCGCCGTGAAGCAACTGCTTCTTCTTCTTCTTTCCTTTTTTTCTTCTTCTTCTTCTCTGTCAGTCTGTCCGTCTCCTTCTCTTTTCTTTTCTTTTGCTGAACCTTTTTTTCTTCTTCTTCTCTGTCGGTCTGTCCGCCTCCCTCTCCTTTCTTTTTTTTGCTGAACCTTTTTTTTTTCTTCTTCTATGTCAGTCTGTCTGTCTCCCTCTCTCTTTTTTTTTTTTTTTTGCTGAACTTTGTTATGTATGTGGTCTAGTTTCTCACTTTCTCTTTCTTTGTTTTGTATTTATTTTTTGAAGTTTCCTAAGCTCTCCACGTGACTATAGTACACTGACACTAGCTGCCAACCATTGGAAATATTGAAAGCTTTTAATTTTTGAATAAAAGATGAGCTCTCAATCACTTCTTTTCAGCTTTGGCCTTTGAGTCCAAATGATGTGACATAATGTACATGTATTGCCATATTGTTACGGTATTGCAACAAATTTATATTTAGAACAATGCTAATATTACAACATTTTAAACAATTTTTGTCATAATTTGTCGTGTGAGGAGTTGTGAGTGATGAAAATGTGAACCCACATACACTCACAATTTTTTTCACCCTCACAACTTATCATATAAGGAGTTGTGGTAAAAGTTAATAACTCCATAAAAAAAATATAAAAAGTTGCCAATGTGATATATTAAGTTATTAGAAATATAACTTTGTATATTGTATAAAATAGTAAAAAATAGCGGTAAATCCGAAACGATACACCGGTATTAACCGGTATCCAAAATATATCATACCGTTGGCCAAACCAGTATAGCCTCCGATATGGTATTAACTTCTTTACTCCGATGTGGACATGCCTCGATGAAGCATACCAATAAATGCAAAGGAACACGGAACTCAATATTGCTAAAGCCAGGAAATACCTATCTAGATGACTCGTGTTTATGCAATCCTAGAACCATGTTCTAAACAGTAAAACCAAAGGAAAGCCCCTCATTGGCAAGTCCTTCCATTAGGCCGAACAAAAAAAAAATTGTGGAAGTAACCAGAGGACCTGCCAAGCTGCAATGCAACATAATATTAATATAGAACAAATCATGCCAGCATCAATTCTCATTGTGTAACATATTGTTGTCTTGCTTTCTTGGACCAAAACAAGTATGGTGTTTGTTATGTAGCGTATAAAAGGACCGGAGTACAAACAAATATCGCATACAATAAAGCAAAAATGATTCATTTCATAAAGAATAAATGTATTCATATATAGTTTTAATACACCCACGAAAATTCAGTCAAACCATAGTATATCCATGCGCTGACAAAAAAAATTACTTACATGACATTATTTACCAAAATTGCTCAACCAAAATCTAAAATTAGCTTTGTTTGGAGTCAAATTAAGAAGCCCATCAACTATTAGAGAGAATGAATGAAACAATACTACTGTTTGACATTTGCTCACAAGTGATTTGAGTAACTTAGCTGAAGAATTGCCATGCGAATTACAGTTTCTTATTGAACTCTTGCCTCTCTTTTTCAGGCTTGAATCAATGGATCGTAAACGGAATCATCAGCCACAATCTCTTTCTTCTCCATGTCGTTGGCTTTTGCCCATAAGATTAGGTACAGGCCAAATATAACTGAAACTGCTCCTACAATGCTACAGATCAAGGAATAAGCAAAACAATTTAAATTAGAGATGGTCTTTACCTTATAGTTTCTTACTCAACATTCTTTGTCGAAACTAGATTCATCTCACCGAGCAAGTTAATTGGAATAACGCCTTTATTTTAACTGGGATTGGACTTTGTAATCTTGAAGCAAGTTAATTGGTATCGTGTAATTTTTAGTGAGATATTTGATTTAGATTAGCCTAAGGTTCTCCTTCTAAGGAAAATTCTTAATTACTTTCGAAGTACAAAGAAATTGTGCTCTCTCCTTTCATATTTGTGATGGATACTACTATGAATTTAACGAGTGCAGCCCACTATAAATGTGAAAGAAGTGAGCACCATTCTTCATGAATTACTTTCCTTTTAAACTTTATTCTTCCATTAGCATTTAGTACCATGTTAAAGTAAAAGAGAAATATGTGAAGGCCCCTAGCCCATGGGTTTAATGGGCCAACCCCATCCATCATGGTGGGTACTGGGTAGCCATCAATATATATATATATATATATATATATAATTTGAGACATATATTGTTTATCTAATTTTTTACTGAAAATTGTTTGCTAAAAGTGTGCTAAAGTATATTTGTACTTCGAAAATTTTTTTTAAAAAAAAAAAAAAAAAAAAGTTTTAAAAAGCTATACATAAAAACTAAAAAGCTAAAAACTGAAATTAATGCCAAACAGGGTGAATAGACATACCTGCCCAAATGTGCAGAATCTCCCAATACAAATGTTTGTAGCAAAAACGAGAAAACGACTAGAAGTGGGTTAAATGCCGATGTGAACACAGGACCATTCTTCTTAATGGACCAAGTCATCACATAATATGATAGTCCTGTCACCACAATTCCCTGCAATTCCACAACACAGGGATCAGTGATTTGTGACGAAGAATGAAACTTGTGTTGGATTTTTGGGATGATATAAAATTTAGGCTTACTCCAAGTAGTATGGTAACCAAGACAAGCCCTCCTTCCCACTTTAGTTCCCAAGATGACCACGATATCACAAATACAGTTACTATAGCAGTTTGGATGGTGCCAAAGAAGCTCATCATTGCGCTCAAGGATAGTTCTGCTTGGTAAAATTGAGTGACATGCCCCTGCAAGATTACATGAATTTCTCATCCAAATTATGGTCCAATATATATACATTTTTGATATATAGATAAACTTCAAAATTATGAGGTCCACTTCAGGACAGCTTAAGGCCTAGGCTTAAAGCCCCAAAAAGGCTCTCAGTAAAAAAAATCAATGACCATCTTGTAGCTGAATAATTGGTTTGAAGAAAAATAAGTCCAATCTCAATTCAAAAAGGCACCCTACTAATAATTTTTTTGGTAGAAATAATTTTTTAAGGGTTTTACTAATGTACGCTCTTAGTGCAAACTATTTTAGGAAAATTTTTATCGGAAATTAAAAAATAGATTGTTAATGTATGCCTTAAGGGTATACATTAACTGAACCCATTTTTTAATACTAAAATCGATAAAACCATACTTTTAATTGATTGAGTTGGCCATAATGCCATATTATCAATTGAAAAATAGAATGTTGATAAAATCTATATCACAACAACTTAATTAATAAATTTGTATCTCAACTCTCAAGCAGCAATAAACATTTAAATATTGTATTGACTATTGAGATGCAAAATTAATAATTAATAATAAAAAATGTCCATTTAATATTTATTGTCTCATGTCACAAATTATACTGAGCCGGCCCTATTCAGCACTATAATAATTATATCATGAAGACAAAATAGCAATAAATTTCTTTTTGATATGAATGAGATTCAAACTCAATCCCAAGCCAAACCTATTCAGCACTATAATAATTATATCATCAAGCCAAAACAGCAATAAATTTCTTTTTGATATGAATGACATTCAAACTCAATCCCTTTATTAAAAGGTAAAAGACTGCTACTTAAGCAAACTTGAACACACAATAGTCCAATATGAATGCTCTATAGTCAATACCAAGCTCAGGCTTATTATATGAATGCTCTATAGTCAATACCAAGTTCATGTAAAACCATTGATAAACTTTGGAGAAATTTTCTTACCACCATAATATTCCAAAAGCTTGTTGCAAGCACTCCAACAACGATCATTATGAAGCCAATAACACCATCAGTAGTTACTTGAATGTTAAACAACCTAGAGGTTAGCAAAACTGGACCCTCCCACAACACTAAAACCAATGCTCCGGCTGCCGATAGGACTAGACCCCATATCTTGCCCTGCCCATTGATGCTCCAAAACTTGAGATTTTCTTGACGGAAAAAGAGGGCCATTACGAATACTACAGAGGGGACCAAGTTAATTCCAATGCTTTCATAACTCGATGATACATATTGCAGGGCTATTGTCATTAGCAGCTGACAAAGTGTAATCCTAGATAACAATTTACAAAAATTAATATAATTTAAAAAAAAAAATGTCGAAATAGACTTGGTTTAAACTGAATCTATATGGAGCAATTAGGCTTTTTCGCATAATTTAAAAATTATCTAGTGCCTCTGAATAAGTCTAGTTTGAGAATTTACTTCAAGTTTCTATAACAAGAAGAAACTTTGTACTTAACTGAAACAACCCCAACAGGAATGCATAGCATAGTATCTTGAAGGAGAGAGGAGGCCTTTCGTTCCTGCAACCAAGGACAACTCCAGGCATAAATTTTGGATATGGATCAAATATGTTTTTCACAAGGAAAATAAAAGATTAAAAATAAAGAAAAATTATATTTTAATTCCTACATTTTGGGCTATAATTTTTTTTTTTAATTTATGAAATTAAAGGGTATAACACACACATATATATATATAAATATATTTATTTATTTATTGAAAATCACAACAAACAACACAAATGTGGGACAATTACTCATCATCTTTTAATTTAATAGCTAGGCACTTTGGGCTTAATTTTTTATCTTTAAGTTATTCATTTATTTTCTAAAAAAAAAAAAAAAAACTTATTTATTCATTTTATTATTACTGCTATGATACAAGTTTCATTATTTTGTGGTTCTATCCTATTCTTAAAAAAAAAAAATGGTCCTAGCAGTAGGCACTAAAGAAGAATATATATAAAATCTTTTTATGCGGTCAAATGGCAATGACCAAATTGGGCAGGGTCAAAGTTGCCAAGCCCATGACCCAATTCAAATGGGTCTCAATGCCACCTGCCTAGGCCCACCGATGACCCATTCTGGAGTGAGGAAATGAAAAGAGGTTATACCACTTCTTTTTTTTTTTGAGTAGAGGTTATAACACTTCTAATTTCTATGATGAACCAGAAGTGTTTAAATTGTGACTTTTTGGAACACGTGGAAAACTGTATAAACACAATTAAGCACCATTCTAACCAAAACTGAATAAATTGTGACTGTATAAACACCATATTTCTATGATAAACCAAAACAGTTATGCATGCAATAAACACAATTCTAACCAAAGTCTCTCATGACAGTCTCCATAGAGATGAAGATGAAAGCAGCACTGACCTTTCGAGGAAGAAAGCGAGAACTGCCAAGAGAATGGTGGCAATGACATGCTCGTAGACCACAATGACAAGGGCACTGACTCCACTTGAGGTAACTGATTCTATTAAAATCATGAACACAGCAAGGAATAGTTCGTTCAAAGCCAGGAACAAGTATGCCTTGCTTGCCTCAAACCCCGTCAATAAACACCTTGTAATCTCCATCCTTCTTTCTCTAAATGCCTACCAATGTTCTTCTTCTTCTTTTTTCGTTTTTATTTTTCTTTCTTCGTGTTAAATAGCTCTGCAGATAGCTACTAATGATCTGCTCCTTCTGTCTCATCTCCATTATTCAGATAAATGTTTCAAAGAGGTGACATGGAAGAGGTAGGCTGAGGATGCCTCGTTGAATGTCAGATTGACTATTAGATGTTAGAAGTAGAACTGAGCACGTGCTGGGTTTGGTGAAGGATATATGCTTTTATTTTTAATTTTTTTTGTGGAGAACTGCATTTTTTTTTTTGGGGGGGGGGGGGGGGGGGGAGGAAGTTTGATTTATGCAAAGTGGCAATTGTAACCACTAAATATGATCACTAAATGCCAGACTTAAAATTTCTTGCGACTTTAATTCAAATTCAGAAATTAGTAAAGACTTACCAAAGACTTTTTTTTTTTTTTTTTTTTTTTACCTCTTCTAATATTACATTATCTTCTTTTAAATTAGTTTCAACTTTTAAAGATGTGGATTCCAGTTAGCTCAACAGGTAAAGTCTTTGTTGATTGAATAAGAGATCCGGAGTTCAATTCTCATCTATACCAAAAACTTATTGCTGTCTTGATCTGATAATAAAGAACTATCATCAGAAGCAGATATTATAGGTTGAAACTCTCTTTTTTAAAAAAAAAAAAAAAAAAAACTTTCAAAAGTTTATTACATTATTAAGCAAATTTGGGGTGGGTGCATGGGTCGCAGTTAGGTATCAACCAAAAAAATCACACAAAATTCTATTACACTCTGCACAACAAATAAAATCAACACATAAAATTCAATTACACTTTATTTTATAAGAAAAACAAATCCTTCAACAACATATATGGACAAAGAAAAAAAAATCTTTTATCATGAATTTTTTTTTCTTCAATTCTTTGGGATCATTCTGGTAATTAGTTTATGTTTGATGACAGGATTGCATATATTTAAAGACCATTCAGCAACACCTTGCGGTTGACTTGCCTTTATTTGGACAATGCTTTGGCAATTTTTTTTGTTTGGGCCAAGAGTTGAAATAATTAATGAGCACCAAATTGGAGAATAAAATGGTTCCTTTGGTCCAAACAAAAACTAGAGCTATTAAAACTAGATTAATGAAGTCATATTAGAATGAAATGGTGGAGCAGGGTTCCGAATCTGTATAGTATGTTGAAGTGAAAGGTCCAAAGGCTTCTTCTTTTTTTAAAGTCCAAAGGCTTTGTTTATTTGTTGCAAGGTCCAAAGATTTAAACTGGATTCTAATCTACATATATTTATATAAAATCTAAAATATATATAGTTATTAAAAAATAATCTTCTCCTGAGGCTCTGCTATTTGTCAAATTTGGAGCTTCCATCATATTATATATATAGTTAAAAAATAATCTTCTCTTGAGGCTTTGCTATTTGTCAAATTTGGAGCTTCAATCATTTGAAAAATATCATATGACAAACAATGATTTGTATTATTTTAAAACGAGGACTTAATAAAAAATTAAATTATAAATAATAAATTTACTCTATTTCTTTTATAAGTGTTAGTTCAGTTAGATTTTACATTTTTAATTTTGTGCCATGTGCGGCTTCCATTTAAAACTACTTCAAGCAACATTAAAGCTAACTTTTAGTCCATCAAAAACAAAGTTAAGCCCTTCTATTTCTATTATTCAATAGTTACAATAATGTGTCAAAACAATCTTTTGTGACTAGACATGGCAAAACGGGTCAGAATTTTCTGACTCGACCCAACCCGAAAAATACTTGACCTGAACCCAATTTTTTTGACCCGAAACAAAAACGGGTTGACCCGTGACCCAACCCGTGTTTTTTGTGGGTCAACCCAACCCAACCTACGACACAACCCTAACTCAAACCATTTTTTTTTAAAAAAAAACTTTGTTTGGTAAAAAAATAATAAAATTAAGACAATATTGGTTTAATTGTTTGTTGTGAACTTTAAGGAAACAATTGAGACATTTACATAACTGCATGCAAATTAATTGAAAGATGAATGGTTGAGCATTCTGTAATGAGTAAAGAGTTTTAGATATCAAATAGCAAAGTACATACCAAGATAATCTAATTACAATAGAGTTAAAAACATAGATTTAAAATTGTAGACATGTATGAGAAACATTCACAAGTGTGAAAATAGTGAAGCCAAAGTATCAAATTAGCATAAATTATGAATGCTTAGACCTATTTTTTAACAATTTATGTCCAAAATAAACGGTTTTTCAAAATAAATTATGATATTTCCTAGAGTATGTGTTGCTTAACAATAATATGATATTCATAAAAGAGACCATGTATAAATAAGTAAACAATCAAACTTTAATGTATATCTCAAAATGAAATAGAGTGTCAACCACAATTGATAATAGATTATAAATTAATTTTCAAAATCATAAATCTCTTTATATATTTTTATTCTTTATCAAATGAGTTGTCCAATAAATCATTTGTAATTTTGTTTTATATTTCGGGATGTTGATATTGTGTAGAAATAAAACTTGTGTATTTTTTTTTTATGGGAAAAACTTGTGTATTTTTTTTACTTATCTTTGTATTATTTTGTTTTAGATAACAAAGTTAGGATTTGTATAATTTTAAAATTATTGAATAAGTATTAATAAGTTTAACTGAGTTCATTCTTGATATAAATGGTGAATTTAAAGTAATGCATTTTACATCAAGTAATTTATTGTATGACTTTCCAAATGACAAATACATATTGTTTTCTTTATATATATATTAAAAAAAAATTCATGTCAAAAATACGGGTCAACTGACCCGACCCGAAACCCAATTAACCCGAATCCCTTTTTAACCCGCTTAAAATGATCCTTTTTTACCTGCAACCCGTTTGACCCAACCCGATCCGCCCATTTTGCCATGTCTATTTGTGATCTTGCTTGTCACATTAGATAGTAAGTCAAGATCACAAATGATTGTGTCTAGGTAAAATCTGATTGTAGGCTTTGTAAGTTTTTTCCCTTAATTTTCATACACTTCGGTCATACAATAGGACTAATCACAGTTGATTGTAACTTTATCACGTTTAATGGCAACGATGCTACCCCATTCCCTTCACCCCCCCCCCCCCCTCTCTCTCTCAAATTCTTGATTTCGAGGAAGATTGGGAAAATTAGGCTAAACCGCGAAGTTTTACTACAAAATATGAAATTCAACCCAAGTTCAGCAAAAATATTTGATTGTTTGATCGAAGTGAACATTTGACCTACACGTATTTATTTCATATCACAAAAATACATATAATTTCACAACTTGCAAATTGATTTCGCTTTGAGTGTTGGAAAGTTTGACTAAATTTTAGCCACCTTTGGTAAAACAACATCAAAATCGCTAATCAGGATCGTAGGAAAGCTTGTGTGACAAGCTTCGTTTCAAGAGGTCATGTACAAGAAAATTATAAAGAATGTGCCCGAAATAATGAAAACAAAACATTAGAACATATGCATGTGGGCATGTTCTCGTGATCAAAGCTCAACAAAAAAAAATTCCCCTTCCCCTATATATGTGTGTGTTTCTCAAAAAAAAAAAAAAAGCTCAACAAAAAAAATTGTGTTTCAAGCTTTCCAAAGACACCTCGTTTGCTCAATTCAAAGCTCGAGAATGCCTTGATATGCTTGCCCAAAATGGAAAGTTCTTAAGCTGGAAAAGTTACTTTTCGGTGGATCTCGACCAATTATTGTTGTGATGTTTTGTAAGGCACCTATCACCTTTAAGTATGTAGCTTCCTTTTTGAAATTGTACCACGAGAAGCGATAATGCAGAAAGTTCAAAACATATTCACAAGTGTAAAATGTGAGTATGTAACAAAATAAATTATTGTGTCTATGAAATTTAAATAAAGTTGATTTATATTTTAGTATTTTTATAAAGCCATATACAAGAAAACATTTATAATGTGTTTTATATTTAAAATATATAAAACAATGTGATTATCATTATTTGAGTTTCATACTATAAAGAAGACTTTTTCCCCCCATTTGGTAAAAATACGTTTATATATACAGGCATATATGTATCTATGGTACGTATATTTACAATGATATTTCCTTTTCAACTCAGTCACCAAGTATTTAATGATTGATTTGGGTAAATTCAAATTGTTTGCGTATTGCGTATTGCGTATTGGTAGGTAGGTTATATGTATGTAAATATTCGTAGCTTACAACCATGTAACTAAATATTCGTACGTAGTTTACATCGTCATTAGTGATTAGTGACCGACAAATGCAATTACTCTTTTTTTCCATATGAACCCAAAATACAATAACTTAATTGCTTTATAATTAAATTTTTGTAGCATAAATTACATTCTAAACTTGGTGGAAAAGAAAACCTTCTCCCCAAAAGAAAACAAGTCCCCTATAAAAGGAGAATAGGGAAATATAAATCTATGTGGAAACCTAAACCAGAGAGAGGGAGATTACAATCCTTGCAATGGTGTTAAAAGTCAGCAAAGGATTTAATAATTCAAAATTTGGATCAAAAGTTTTGGATATCCTAAAAATGCAATGAAGCATTAAAAAAAGGAGTTATGTCAATCAAGAATGTTGGTATACGAAGTAGAACATAATCAGTCTCTTAAATATCAGAGTACATAGAATGTAAAAGCATCCAAACTCTACTACTGATCAAGAGTTTTGGATATCCTAAAAATGCAATGAAGCATTAAAAGATATTAGTTATGTCAATCAAGAATGTTGGTATAAGAAGTTGCACATCAGTCTCTTGAATATAAGAGTATACAGAATGTTAAAGCATCCAAACTCTACTACTATGAACTAAGTTGAGAATCAATCTTATGTCCCAAGATTTAAGTGTTTTGTGAATTCCATCAGAGCGTGAAAGGATCTTTTTTTTTTTTCTTTTTTCTTTTTTGCTGGTAGGTTTGAAAGGCATATTAGTGAATCAATAGGACACCACTCCGAGAGTCCAAGTATAGGTTTAATTAATAAAGCAAAATGATTTATATAAGTTCTCATGAAGGAGAAAATAGGTTCAATTGTTTCTTTATGGGAAACAATAACATTGTCCTTCGTTTATAAGGAAATATTTAATTGCCTTTACAAATGAAAATTGAATCAACACCAGCTTATTTCTTTAATAAAGAAAAGCTTGCTTAGTTGTTCATCCATCTGCCCTAGCTTTAAAAGAAGAGCTCATGATGCATTAGTTTTCTAAGATTTAGCACTACGGTAGAAATTGGTCACGTAGACCAGTTTGAGGATCATTTTAGAGATGGAGGTGTTGTTCAGCAAAAACACTAGGCCTAGAAATGTAGGTATAGAAACTCAGCAAAGAAGCAATGTGTAAAATATAATTAGTGGGAAAGAGAAACCTGGAGACTCATGTCACATCTTTGTTAAACTACGCCATTATAGTAAGTTCATTCAGTAGGAAGAGCGTTGGGGATCATTGTTGCAAGATTAAAATTTGAGCTGTTAAGGCTGTTTGAATAGTTTTGAGTGTTGAATTTAGGAACATCTAAAACAGATTAGATCACATATATATCAAGGAGAAAAAAATTGGCAATGATCATGTTGTCATTGACTCACTCGAAGCAGAAGAAAGCAACCAAAACATATATTCCAGCATGCCAATACTAAAGCTTAGTATTCTGAATTCAGTGTCTATTCACTTAAGAAAATGCAAACTTTTGAATAAAGTCATTGGACTCAGATTTGTATTCATAATATATTACAAATCAAAACTAAGTTTCAAAGTGACCAACCTGATCAAACCATAAAACGCAGGGCTATTTTACAAATGTCGAGGCAAGCCTACCTGAATATCTACTTACAGCAGTCCCTGCTAACACCTTCATACAAACATAAGTAATAAAACCTTGAAATATGTTTTATTGGATGAATCAAAATTATATTCACTCAAAATATATTTTACTGGATGAAGCAAAATTATATTCAATCCAAAAGTGATACATATAAAGAGTATTCCATAGAAAACACAGCACTAGCACTACAAAAAAAAAAAATATCAATCAATAATCATAAAATAAAAATAAAAAAAATTGATGGAGATTAAAAGCAAAACGCTACAAAGTGTAGAAAACATAAAATCTTTCGTCTTTTATGATTGAGCTCATTATATAACTTTGCAACTGGTGATGACTTCTCCCCCATCAAATCCCATCCCCCCACACCCCCCCCCCCAAAAAAAAAAAAAAAATGATAGTAGAGTAGTAGTGTGTGAAAATATGCTACAGAAACCAAATTTAGGGGTTACACCAGCTGAAAAATATTTGTCACTAAACTCTGAACTACATGATGGGGAAGAACTTGTACATGCGCACCATCAGCATTTCTTGTTTATGGCATGCGCATACACGTAAAAGTTATGTCAATCAAGAATAATGGTATATAAAGTAGCACATTATCAGTCTCTTAAATTTTAGACTACACAGAATGTTAAAGCATCCAAACTCTACTACTAGCGAGCAAAGTTTAACTCAATCTGATGTAACAAGATTTTTAAGTGTTTTTGTGAGTTAAACCACAGTGTGAAAGGGCTTCTTTTTTTTCCCTGGAAATTTTAAGTGGCATGTTGGTTAATCAAAAGGACACCATTCCAAGTTTAGGTTCCATTGTTTCATTTAGGTGGAATGTAGACCAGCTTGAGGATCATTTTATAAGGGTTTTGGAATTAAAATTTGAGCATCATAAGGCTGTTCGAATAGTTTTGAGTGTTCAATTTAGGAACATCTAAAATAAATCTGTTCACATAGATCTCAAGGATAAGGAACAAAAAGATGACAAAAAAAACGTTGACAAAACATATGCACAAAAGCGCACACATATTAAACATTTATCATGCATATTCCGAAAACGCATTTTATCAAACAGTTGAACTGTAAATCAAAAGCATAATTTGTGCATAAAATCACTTGCAGTCTCTGAATGCCTAGAATTTTTAAGACTTGGCCCGATAGAATGCTTTGAGCTTACTAGATATTGTATTTGTAGAGGCCAGTTAAAATTTAAAATCCACACTGTAAATACTATTTACCTAATCCAATTGTAAATTGTAAAATAAATAAAAATTTTCACCTCTTAACAACTTCTTTAATGAGGTGGGACTTGGGAGCAAATTTTTTTTTTCCCCACTGACAAAATTGGACCCAGATCCATTAATTCACTTTTGAACCCAAAGGAAAAATTATGGATGTGGGTCTAGATTTAGACTTTAAGAAAAATGGGTCAACTTGTACTCTACTCATTGAGTTACTAGGTGATGGGTCGGGTTAGGTCAACAAGAGCATCAGATGGTTAATTTCTTTTTAGGTTGCATTTGGGATAAGCTTATATTGGGTAGCTTCCTTTACTATTTAGTTTATTTTTACTATTATTTATAGGCCTCATTACACTTTTTAGAACTATTCATAGGTCTTATTATATTATTTCAGTTAACTTTTAGTTTTATCTATAGTAGTTTCAATAAAAAGTTTTCAATTTCAGCTAAATAAGTTATTCCAAACGTTAAAAAGAAAAATAAAAGAATATTTTTTTTCACTTTCCACTCTTTTTATTTTTATTTTTAAGCCTTCTTCTCTGCCTTACTGTGTCTTTCAATTTACACTCTACATTCACTCACAGTCACACATCACGATTTGCTGTTTTATTATTTTCTTACTTTATTCAAAGTCAAGAGATTTTATTAGTCTAAAAAGTTTGTGATTTAATGCTGATATTTAAAGACCCCCTCCCCCCCTTCTTGTTATGAAATAAATTTTCTTAAAAAATATATATATATTTGCTCTGTCTTTTTAAAAATAAAAATAAAAATAAAAATTCTACCTCAAAACTAAAATCTAGGTTCCATTACCATTTACTAGCATAAATGTTACAAATTACATATATTTAGAAATAAAACAAAACTTAGATACAGTATTTAAATACTATTCTTTAGGTTTTTCTCTTAAAATTTAATTATGTGGCTTTTCTCACATGATGAAAGTGTATTTTTTTTTTCCCCTCAAAAAAAAATAAAAAAAATGAAAGTGTATTTTTAGTTAAGTACAGCCATATAATTAAATTTTAAGAAGAGAACTTAATGAACAGTACCTAAGTGTATTATACCTAAGTTTTACCCTTAGAAATATACAAAATATCACTTTGTGGATACCATCCGTCAAAATTTTATAACAAACTCCTATACTCTCTAAATCTTACCTAGAATTAGATGTCTTAATCAAATCGGAAATCACCAATAGAAGTAGGTTATTATACGGTAAAGAATCAATATTGGGACAATCAATTTACATCAAACATTCATAGAATTATTACACGGTAAAATACTAAAAGTTAAAAGTTATAAAATGGGTCTGTGACAAAATAATGACATCTGAGGAGCTTAAGATGCCTCATTTTATAAATGATTTTAAGGATTAATTTATGTGATCTTATTAAAAAAATAAATTAAATTGATCTCCTTATGTAACCTTTTTTATGATAATTCAAAAGGTACAGCAATGGAGGACGAGAGATTTGAACACTAATTCTCCTTATAAAAGAAAACATGATATGTTATCGCATGACAAGGCTCATCTTACCATGTAATTTTAAGTTCTCTTTAGAGCACAATAAAAATAAAAAAATAAAAAAAAAGTTATGATGAATAATCCAAGCCAATTTTTATTTTCAATAAAAATGGAAAAGATAATGGAATTGGTGTAATGATGCAAATTTTTTAGGTAGAATTTCTCTAATATGATTTGAATCAATTCATCATTCAAGAAACCATATCTCTGTGTTTTCAACAAAGGTGTCCACTATTCAAATCTTCCCTCTAATTATTGAATATTACATACATGTGTGTGTAAAATAAAAATATTTTGAAATTGATTTTCAAGCTTTTCGGTTTGGAATGGACCAAAAAGGCCAAACTAGACCGAAATGGATCGAATGGGACGAATTGGACCAAATGGACCACATGAACCGAACAGGAACGAAATGGACCAAACTGGACCCAAATGGACTGAAATCGATTGAACAATATCTATATGTGGGCAACTCAGGCATGGTGATAAAAGATTATAGAACAAAGTTTATGAATTTCAAAATTTCAAGAGGGTCAAGTAAGGAAAAGCAATGTTGGTAGAGTCAACTTCTTTTACTCACAGTAAGAGGCACTTAGGGATTATGTAAATTTGAGGGTGGAGCAGCTGGAGCCCCATATCGTAAGTTTGTAGGAAAGAGTCCATAAAGCAAATGGGGAGTACATTGGGCATGTGGAGTTTTTTATGGAATGAGATATATTCGAGTAGTCCAAAACTCCAAATGAAAGCTTGAGGCACGAAGTTAAAAATTGAAAGCTAAGGACAACTTTGAGATAAAAAAAAGTATAAAAATGGATGAGGTGACAGCCTTGAGAAGACTGTCAGAAAAAAACAGATGACTACGGGAATCCATGATTGGAATTGCTTAGGATTTGGAAACCTTTGGACACTTATAAAACACTGTCAGACCTAGTGAAAGTGTGAATTTCCCAAATTGGCCTACCCCAGGAACATTTAAAGTTACTTCTAGTCTATTTAAAATTATTCTAAGCTCTTTTATTTTTATAGGTAAAACTTAAGTAAGGTACTCTTCTTTAGGTTCTCTATTTAAATGTTAGCCACATGTTCAATTAACAGTGTAAAACACTTTAATGTCAAAAGAGAGAAAAAAAAAAAAAAAAAAACCTTCAATTCTCTCGTTTTCGTTTCAAAAAAAAAAAAAAGCTCCCGTTCTCAATCTCCCCTCATCTATTGAAGACCATGGCTGAGAGCTCTGAGCTTTGCCGTTCACCACTCATCGCTGCCAACGGTAGTGCCTTAGCTTTATCTCAACCTCTCTTCTCCCTTTTTCTCTCTCTCCATCACTCTCTATCTGTCTCGATCTAAATAATCCTAAACTCCAAGACCGATTCAGATCTGCCACCGCTACAACCGGTGGTGGCTCCTGGAGTGAATTGGTGGCGAGGTCGATGGTGGATGCCTTTAAGTTTTCTTTCCAAACCCATAAGAATGGGAGAAGAGGCCAGCCACGAATGATGTGCTTAAAATAAAGATACAAGCAAATCCTTGCTGGCCGTTTTCCAAATCTAACTTGGATTTGTTCCAGTGAACATTACCTCTAAATCCTATCCTCTAATTTTGAAATTATTTGTCGAGATGGTGATGTTCCCAGTGATATCATTTGCCGGATCTATTTTGTCTATCAAATACCTCTTGTTTTAATTGGATTTAAAACCAAGTGCCCCAAATCAGTGGTGTTTTTTCACCAATCTGAAAAAAGATCGGTGAGCTGCAACAAGAACACAATAAGCGGGGGTGTTTTTTATGGCCAGATGGTGTCAATCTAACGGATGGGTTTAATGGTGTTTGCTGGTTTGATTAGTTGGACATGTGGCTAAAATTTAAGTAAAGAATATAAGGAACAGTACCTAAAGTACTATATCTAAGTTTTGTCCTATTTTTATTATTCGATAGCTACAACAATTGGTCACAACAATATTTTATGACTGCATTACATAGGATAATAACTCACCCTACATTTGAGTAAAAACTCCCACGTTTTTTTTTTTTTTTCTTTTTATTTTACATTAGATTGTGACCAGGTAAGAAAAGAGTGTGTCTAGGTAAAATATGATTGTAGGCTGTAAGAAAAAAAAAAAGAATTTTTTTTATTTATTTATTTCTAGAGTTAGGCCTCCCTCTTCCAAAAACTTAAACCCCCTTAGCCTATCCCAACCAGCAATTACTCAACTCAAAAACTTAACAAAAACAAAACTTTAAAATAAAAAAATCGTAATCAACCCAGTATTAGAGTACTAGCATCAAGTGTTCTAAATGTTAAATATTTATTAGTATTTAGAATACCAAATACCAAAAACACTACTATTCAAGACATTTCAAATAATATATTAAAGTAGCAAAAGTAATTTTTAGTTTGTGAAAATATTTTTTTTTTGGCAATAGCTTATGCTCTTAAGAAACAATATTATTTAGTGTTTTTTGTCGTTGTTGGTAGATGATTACATCTTAATGTATTAAGAAACAATGATTTTGTGTATTTATCTTGGTTGATAGTTTGTTAATACTATATGGATACCTATTCGATTTTTTTTTCTTATACTTTGGCCCCCCTAACTTGAAATCTTAGGTTCGCCCCTGCTTTGATATGAGTTCAATTTTTCCCTTTCTATTTTAATTGTAATTTTGTTGAGTTTTATTATTTTTTTGATTTTTTGAGATATATTTTTTGGTGTTTTGGATTGTAGGATAGAAAAAATTGGGTTTGAGAAAGTTTGTTTAAAACTTAAAGAATAATTTCCAAATTCTATATACTTTTTAATGATACACAAAATGTTATAAATAAATTTTATTAAAAATGAATATTTAGGCTAACTTACTATGAGAGACCGCGCTACTTGAGGGGTGCTCTGAAAAAGAGATTTGGGTGTTTAGGGCACCTCTCTTTTGGGTAATTGTGTGGAGTCGCCACTTATTTTTTATTAAAAAAAATAAGAAAAAATAAAATACAATTCACAAGTCTAAAAATTCTTCAAATTCATTAATGAATTATACAAAGACAACTGGGTAGAATAACTTTACAAGGCTTTGGTCCTAAGTACAATCTATGTAAATATTACAAAGTTTTGATCTGAGTTACAATCTACCAAAACAAAAGATAAAACACTAGTCTATTATCCAAAAACCTAAGTTCGAGGGTTAGGTTACGGAATGGAAAGGTGTTAGGCACGTATTTCGCCCAGACGGAGTTTGGTCTTCTAGACTCTACTGACCATTATATACCCTTTTGTATGATGTTAAATGATATGCTCTAATACATGTAACAAACACTTATTTGACAAAATTAATTTAAACAAATTCGTCTTATGAATATGCCCTCTTCTCAAAGAGAAATCAAATATGTTTTTTGAAAGTTAAGTAAAATGAAATTTGATGAATAAAAAAATCAGATTTGTTTTGTAAGGGATAAAAAAAATGGGATTTGATTAATAAAAATCAAATCTGTTTTGTAAAGGATAAAAAAAAAAAAAAAAAATTTGGTTAACAAAAATCAGATCTGTATTGTAAGGGATAAAAAAAGGGATTTTTAAAAGAGGATTCATATTCATAATTCAAATCTATTATGCATGCATCACATATTTATGGAATGGAATTAAAAAAAAATTTAAATCTAAAATTTAAAAAAAAAAAAAAAAAAAAAAAAAAAAAAAAAAGCTTAACCTAACTATTAATTCATTCTTTGAAAATTCAAAATCTGCAGTTTTTTTATTTAAGATGAAAACTATTTCAGAAAATTTTTTAGATCTGTACTTAATGAAAATACAAATCTGTTTTGTATGCTTGAAAAATTCAAATCTGTATTTAATGAAAATACAGATCAGTTTTTAACCAGAAAATTTTCAAAAATTCAGATCTGTATTTAGTGAAAATACAAATCTGTTTTGTGACCAGAAAAATTTTCAAATCTGTATTTAATGACCTAAAAAAGTTTTCAGAAAAATTTTCAGATTTGTATTTAATAAAAATACAGATATGTTTTTTTACCAGAAAAATTTTTAGATCTGTATTTAATGAAAATACAGACCTGTTTTTTTTGGTTTTTTTTTTAGAAAAAATTTTTGGTGATTAATTGCAGATCTTGAATTTAAAGAAAAATTAAATCACGAACATGTTAATCAATTAGAGAAAATCCCCAACCAAACATGTGAACATGGCATATATAAAATGTGAACAAGATCATAATGAAATCAAACACATATTAACAAAAACCATGCAATGAATAACACAACAGATCAATTAAGAGAAAAGAAAAATAAACACAAGAACGAAATTAAATACCTACTTGCATGAGCATGCCCTTCAATGGAAGAATATTTTAGAAATCAAAGAAATTTTCACTTCTTTGAGGTCTAAAATACTTTACTTACAAAAAAGAAATTCTTAAAGTCAAGGCTTCCAAAACATAAAAGGAGCAGAGAAGTTAGAAAAAGAAGGCCCTGAATTCTAACCTTTTTTCTCTATTTATAGAGGTTGGGATGCTTAAAAAATAAGCTAAATGAGATCAGATACGAATTGGAACGCATCCTTATCTCTAAAATTCGAAAAATATAGGTTTTATCTTAATCAGAAGGTTCTCGGACCAGGCCACACATTTGGGCCAATCGACACTTAGGAAGTGCCGACTGGTCCTCTTGGGTGCCGAGCCCCTTTTCAATTTTGGTTTGATTTGGACTCTTTTTTTGAGGATTTTTGAGCTTGGAATTGCACCTAAACATGTTTTTAATTTATATTCTAAAAATTAATCCTTTTTTTCTTGATAATGGTCTTTAAAGTAATAATTATCTAATAGATAACTATTCTAAAAAAACTTAACTATCCACAATTTCTTTATTATTTGATTATCCACTTTATTCCTATGCAAGCAGGCTTATTTTTGACAAAAACCAACAACCAATCACAGAATTATTTAATTAATTTTAATTGTTTAACCAATTAGATTTAATTTAAATTAATCACGCATGATCGGTTCCACCCAAACAAAATGCATACGGACCGTGAAAACTTGATTATGTGATATCTTTTAATCCGACATATCGTCGCAACCGTTAGAATCTCAAAATCATTTTTATGATATGCAATGAAAGAATTAATGCATGTAATGCAACTATGATTTTTTCGGATATATGAATGGTCATTCTAGCCATCTTCCAAGATTAAATTATGAGCGCAAAATCGAGTGTCTACACTACCTTTCCTGAGAAAAAATGTATTGTTTTCATTTTGATACGATATAAATTATATATATTACATTTGTGATTATTCTTATAATAAATGAAAATATAAGTATAAAGTATATTACTTTTTTTATTAAATTAGTCCAAATTGCTATAAAAAATAATAATAATAATGAGACCACCCTAAAAAAACTATCACGCACAATGCGTGAGTCTATGACTAGTTTGTATAATAACGCGTACATGATTGAACCACAAGACACAAATATTAAACCCATGAAAGAAGATGTAAAACGGGGGCAGTTGCTTGACACTATAGGTCTCTTTTGTAATCAACATCAAGAAGCAATCTAGCATGTTCTTTTCTATTTCCCTTTTGCAATAATTACTTGGTCCTTCACTAAGGGTCATTAAATTTTAGAGATGTAAAATTCTTTCCCATTCATGAATGGGCGAAGAATTTAATTTACCTAATAAAATCTTTGGATTCCCCGTAATGATGAACAGAAAATGAATCATTTTTCAAAAAGAATTTTCTAAAAAAAATCTTTTTTTTTTTTTAATGTTTTATAGTAACCTTAAAATGAGTTGGAAAACTATCTGTAAGGACCAAATTTGAATTCCTAGCCCAACACGTGGATGGACTTAGGCCCAAAAAGCCGAAAACAATGAATTTGTAGATAATGGGTTAGAAAACTAGGCTTGGGTTGATTGAACAATGAATTAGATAGGTTTGATGACAAAAAGATGAAAATAGACAACTGTAATATGAAGAAAAAACGTCCTCGGCGAAGTCCAAGGACCCTGGTTTTTATGTATAGGTCTTAGGTAACGTTACAAGTTTGATTGCAGATTGATACAGTGTTTCTTTCCTGAATTTTCCGATCCCCTTGTCTTACTCCCTCTTTCTCATTTTATACTGTCTTCTCCTTCCATTTCCACCTTCCACGTGCACCCTAGACGGTTCATCTGGATACTTGTCCCATCAGCACTTCCTATAAGTCCTCATGTAGTAGCTGTAAGGTTAAAAACCACTGTTCAGGCATCACCTTCACATTAATACGGTCAGAGAGTTAGCTGCAGTGCATTTAATGTGGAGGCAGCAGCTTTCTTCTAAGATATTTCGGGACTACTCCTTATCTGATGTCTCTACAATGCCTATCTACTCCAACTGAATTTCCGGGAGCATCATCCTTGCTAATAAACCATCTTATAGGACCTCGGCTTTGTCTAGCCGAGGACTCTTTCATCCTCGGTGAGCTCTCTTGAGTTATCATGACCAAACCCCACCTTTTATTCATCAGCACAGTCTCCTCTGACGAAGACTTCTCCTCCTTGGGCAGATCCTTATTCTCAGCTTGGGCCATAGGCCCAATATATGGGTAAATAATGAACTTCTAGGCCCAAGGGCCCTACACTAGCTCTTGACTTTCTTTATTTAGCTTCACATGAGATAAAGTTGTTTTTACGAAAATTTTATCAGGAAACAAACTCTATCTCACATTAAGTTAAATAAGGAAAGTTTAGTTTTTCATTGACCCATTTTTTTTTTTTTCTAGTAATACCAAACACTGGGAAATGTAGAAAACTATCTTTTTTATTGAATCAAACAGACTGTAATGTTCTCATTACACGTGATTTGTTATGGTGGTGCATAAATAGAGCTGTTTTTGAAAGTACTCAATTTAATCCAATGGAAGTAGCTGATAGGATCAACAAATGGTACGCATATCATATTAGTGCTTCGGTTCTAAGTCATTTAACATGAGTCCCTTGAAGAAATCTGTCGGGACTAATCAATCTGGTTGGGTTAAATTGAACATTGCAACGGTGTTCAATGACAAGACAATGGTGGTTGTGGTAAAGAATTATGGGGAAAAGCAAAAGATGCATGGCTAGCTATTAATCAAGCTTTGGCTTCAAGGACACAAATTTTTGTGATTTGAAGGGGACTCACTCATCATTAATCCATTGAAAGAAGATCCTCTAGATATACATTGAAGAATCAAATCTCTCGTTACAGATATGAAGGGCCCATAACTGTCTCTACTTTCCTCATCTAGACTTTTGTTCAAGAGGGTAAGATAGCCTGGGCATTGGTTTTTTTTTTTTTTTTTTTGGGGGGGGGGGGGGTGGTGGGGGGGAGGGATATCTTAAATATTCTCCAATTAAATTTAAACATTAAATTTTTAATTACATAAATCAATAAAACAAAATCAACGTTATCCTTTATACAAATAATTATATTTAATTAAAAAACATAACATACTAGAATTCTACTAAAATTTTTTATATACTGGTGGCTAACCAGTGGTAAAAATTCAAAAATAAAAAGTTAATATATGATATACATTTAACCCATAAGTACCAATAAAGTCATATTAAGGAATTTATAATAAGTTCTCAAAAAAAAAATTATAATAAAAATATACCTAATTTAATTAGAATTTATTAAGAGAATATCAAGCCCAATTTAATTAGGATTTGTTGGGTGTTTGTGTTTGGTTATTTCATCTAAAAAGACTCGAGTTGTTGTATTAAGAGTTCTGATTGATTAGTTTAAAGTTTAAACAAACATGATTTAGTACCATCTGTAACTCTAAAACCAAATTATAAATATAAACTTTCAAGAACTTATGTAACAATACTAAAAAAAATTGACAAAAATAAAAATAAAAACTCCATTTTAAAGTTTTATATATAGATATATTATTATGTTTTGCGTGCTCTCAGATTTTTTTTAACCTATGGCAAGAAAAGAGAACTTCTAATGTAGAGAGTCTGGCCAAAAGATTAGCCATGACAAGTCTAGAATTTATTTTTCTCCTAATGTAAGGGATGAGTTGAAGGAGGAAATAAGTGAAAGATTGGGTGTTAGGGAGACCAATAACATAGGAAAATACCTCGGTTTTCCTCTTAAACACCGAGGGGTCCCTAGAAATCCATACAAGTTTATTGTAGAGAGGGTTATGAGTAAACTTGCTGGATGGAAAGCGAAATTTTTCTCCTTTGCAGGCTAGGCTGTTTTAATAAAATTAGTCATGTCAGCCGTCCCAAATCATATAATGCAAGGGGCCGTCCTACCAGTTCATGTTTGTGAGAAGTTGGATAAGATCAACCGGGATTTCTTATGGGGGTCACCAAATGAGAAAAGAAGAATGCACATGGTGGGTTGGAGTAAGATTGTAAAGTCTAAAGAAGAAGGAGGATTGGGAATACAAGAGGCAAGAGCTAAGAACATAGTCTTGTTATCTAAATTGAATTGGAGGATGTATCATGAAAAAAATGCATTGTGGGCGAAGGTAATTTTGAATAAATATTGCTCCCATTCAAGAATTAGATCGAGAGATCCTGAAAAACTCCCATTGTCTCTTAATTGGAAAGCCATTCGCTTGGGTTTCCCTATCTTCCAAAAAGGGATTTCTTGGGGAATTGGAAATGGAGCTGGGGTAAAGGTGTGGATGGACAATTGGGTTAATGGTGATTCTCTTAGGGTTATGATTGAAAGGCCTCTTAGGCAAGGAGAACAAAACTTGACAATTGCGGATTTGTGTTGTGGCCAAAATTGGAAATGGGAGCTAATTTCTTTTGATCTCCCTCAGCTCATCAAAGAAAAGATTAAAGCAGTCCCACTTCAATTACATGAAAGTGGGAGAGATACAATGATGTGGAAATTCTCAAGTAATGGAGAATTCACTGCTAGTTCAGCTTACCGATTGGCAAATCAAGGGGAGGAACCTATCACGCAATTCCACGGACTATGGATCTCGAGATTAGATATTTTGTAGAGAATTACAAATTTCCTTTGGCTGTGTTTGCATGGTAGTGTCCTTGTGAAGGAAGTACTTGCGGTAAGAGGCATAAATTGTGACAAGGTATGTCCATTGTGTAGAGATCAGGATGAAACTATAGTCCATCTTCTCCGTGAATGTGTTTTTGCTCGTGATCTATGGAAGAAATTAGAGGTTCCTCCGTCTCTTGTTAATTCCTTTACTAATAATTTTGAAGTTTTGCTGCAACATAATTGTTTAAGTGAAGTAAGGCACAAAGGGTCCATTCCTTGGTGCTTTCTTTTCCTTTTTGCTGTTTAGAATTTGTGGAAAAATAGGAATAAAGTTGTGTTTGAAAACTCTATTCCAAACACCATGCTTGATAAGGTGTGTCTCGGCCAAGCTAAGGAGTATTTTTATTGTGTAAGTAAAGCCAAGCAAGTTACTTCCAGGGCTGTTATTCCTATTAAATGGTACAAGCCTAATCCGGGTTGGCACAAGCTCAACACAGATGAAGCTTCACTTGGAAACCCAGGTAAAGCTGGTGGTGGAGGATTAATTAGAAATAGTGATAGGGTGTGGATTAGGGGGTACTCGAGATCAATTGGGTACACTACAAGTGTTATGGCTGAACTGTGGGCCTTGAGGGATGGGTTATCTCTTGCCATTCAGCTGGGAATTAGAAATTTGGAAGTGGAACTTGATGCCAAGGTAATTGTGGAGATGTTAAACAATGCTAACAGCTCTAATAACAAAATTTAACCTCTACTTTGGCCTCTGTGGTCAATTTGTAATCTCCTTTTGTTGTTTAATATCATGCCTATTAACCAAAAAAAAACTTTTATATATATATATATATATATATATAAAACTTTAAAATGAAGGGTCTCATGTGCTTTGAAAACAATAATTAAAAAAAAAACAGAGAAAATACTTTTCTAGCATAGATCGTGTAACCTTATTCCTTATCCAACTAATAAAATGGTTGTTTCTTAAAAATAAAAAATAAAAAAAAAATAAAAAATAAAAAATAAAAAAATAAAAAACTAAAAACTAATAAAATGGTTTACTTAAATAAGGTTAGGCTTCACACAGGTTTCGTTTTATAGCATATATAGCCCATGGACACAAGCTCAACGCAAAATATAGGATAGATCTCCCCAAACACACTGCAATTGACCTTAGAAATGATACCTTGAGAACCTTGCTTTGACATGGGAACTTCACAGACAAACATTTGCCTAGAGAAATTTAGAATGTGAACTGACCAATCAAAAAAAAAAGTTAAGCTGTGTATTTTACCAATAAAGAAATTTAATGATGTTGAAAGACCACCAAAAACCTTTTGCCCTTCTTCTACTCTCTCTTCTTCCTCCCTATGAGGATTCTAATGGTCTTCTCTCAAATCTCATCTAAAACCTCACAAAGTTTCAACTGGATATCCAAAGCATATAACCACAGAATTCAGCTGCAACATTTAATTATGCATGAGATGTGTCCAACATCAAACTGGGTATAAGATGACTGCACAGAACAAAGCATTCCAAGGCTCTAGTAAAAACCATGATTTTCCCACAGCCGTCATTAAATCAAGCTTTTAAAACTTGATTCAACATAAATGCTCATTCCAAACAACTGCAAGTAGGAACAGCATTCACCAATTACTACAACCTTTTAAAAAGAATGAAAGAGTCAAACCCAATAAAGAAATTTAATGATGTTGAAAGACCACCAAAAACCTTTTGCCCTTCTTCTACTCTCTCTTCTTCCTCCCTATGAGGATTCTAATGGTCTTCTCTCAAATCTCATCTAAAACCTCACAAAGTTTCAACTGGATATCCAAAGCATATAACCACAGAATTCAGCTGCAACATTTAATTATGCATGAGATGTGTCCAACATCAAACTGGGTATAAGATGACTGCACAGAACAAAGCATTCCAAGGCTCTAGTAAAAACCATGATTTTCCCACAGCCGTCATTAAATCAAGCTTTTAAAACTTGATTCAACATAAATGCTCATTCCAAACAACTGCAAGTAGGAACAGCATTCACCAATTACTACAACCTTTTAAAAAGAATGAAAGAGTCAAACCCAGTAGTAAGCATTCCCATCCTGCTCTGCTCTAATCAAAGAAGTACCATGATCACAAATCTATAAAATGCCTCAGAAAAGCAAACACCCACTCTACGGTTCTTTTATGAAATGGAGACTACAAAGCATTATTAAACCCCCCACCCCCAACTCCTCCCTTTCTCTCTGTTTAGATTAAGAACATACTATTCAGAGTTGTTATATAGTCTAGAGCAAGCTAAAAGTAGTTAAGCACATCAGATGCCAGATGCCACCTCAAAGCCTCAAGCTTTTCCCATTTTCACCATGATACATAAACATTTATTAGGTGAAGGAACTTTGGCAATATTGTTTTGAGACCATTGCTATTCGGATCAAAAACTAGCAAAAGAACACAATCAAGTATTCTAAACATGAACTTTTTTCTTTTCCTAATAATTCAATGGATAAGAAACCCAGATCCAGAAATAAATAACTTTAAGTTTACCAAATTAATAAGAGTTCAGACTTTGGTGCGGGGCAGGTTCTACTGAATCCCGCAGAAGAAAAAAAAAAAAAAAAAAAAAAAGCCGGACATTTATTAGGTATACCATAATAATCATGATTTAATATAGCCATATTGGTACTGGATACACTGTTGGGATATTTAATCACAGACTAAATGCTTGAAAATAAACAGATTTCAAAGCCAATTCTATTAGTAAAAGCAGCTTAAACCAAACTAGGAAAAAAAATCTACAAACTTAAAATATGGCATCCACACCCCCCACCCCTTTCTTATCAACAAGTAAACACATAAAAGGGCAACAAGGAAAATGCTATAAAACTACATCAAATATTACTGCCACAAATTGACGAGACAATGAATGTGATCGATGTCACTTCAACAACTACGAAATAAATAAATATCCGAATAACCTTTATGTGATCGGTAATTCATCCATTTGTAAGGCAATAAAATTAGTGGTATCTAGCATCACTCAATGTAAAATGACATGCAATAAATGTGCTCAACTTAATAGATCAAATCACAGCAACAGATACTACTTATCCAAAAATAAAATCACAGCAACAGATACAAATGCAAAATGTGAAGTAAGCATAATATAATTGCATAGATTCAAAAGATCACTAATTGGTCCATGACAAAACACAATTCCACTATATTCATAAAAATAATAAAATAATAAAATAAAAACTCTCTTGTTCGAAACTAGTAGCAGCTAATTCACATGAGTTTCAATTAAATTCTTTAAAAAGTAAAAAGAGTAGAACTCAGAGAAGATATGTACAGGAACATGTGAAAGTTTGGGCAAGCTAATGGAGGATTACACAGCAGGTATGTTGGAGAAAGAGAAGCCTTTGTAACCCTTATAAGCATAGTAAGCAATCCTTGTATAGTAAAACCCCGGAATGAACAAGATCGAACCCAATATTGCAAAGAACACACCTAATCAAAAAAACAAACCCAACAAAGAAAAATCAAAATAAATCTCAGACCCAGAACACAAAAACCTAGTCAAAGTAGAAAAACACAAAGTGGGTATTGAGTGAAAAAAGCTAAAAAGGTACCGTGGGCACGGTCGCCGCCGATGTGGTTGATGGCCATGAAGATGCCGATGATGATTCCGAGAGTGCCGAAGACAAGGAGAGACACGGCGAGAGCGATCTCTTTGATTGGAGCCTTGTTGTTCATTGTGTACGAGGTTTCCACCATCATGTCCTCGTCTGTAATCGAAAACGCATGGTCTACGTACGCCATTTTTTTTTTCTTTCTTTCTTCTTCTTCTTCTTCTTCTTCTTGATAGATAAATAGATAGATAGATACGGAGAGATTTTTGGGTTTGAATTTGGAGAAATGGAGAATTGAACAAGGTGGTGTGGTGTGGGGCTGGTGATGTGGACACGGCTCCTGATTTTGATTTGAGTTTTTTTTGCTTGGAGTTGAAGATTGGAGAAGTTGAGAAAAGTACTGTTGAAACAATGACTTTTCAAAGAGTAAAGAAAGTTCTTTTAATGGTTGTGTCAAATGTTAAAGAGATATTAGCTATGCAATGATGTTATCTGTATATGTGTGGACTGTACCTCTGGCTTATTCTTCTACTTTTGTGTGCAATTGTCCAATCCAAAGTCCAATCCTCACCTAGTATTCTCATACTGGGTGACCCACTAGGCTTCCAGCCCACAGAAAATTGAAAGCTGGGTCCAGATAAAGAGGTCCAAAGAGTGGGGGAGGATAGATATTCTAGTTTTTTTTTTTTTTTTTTAGAGAGGCGCAATAAAAATTCATAATAATTTTTAAAACATCCCTCAATTTGGATTATTAAAAACAAATCTTAGAGTATCTCCAATAGATTAGGCAAATTTTTATACTGTTTATAAAATGAACAGCGACTTTTTCCTTTAAATTACTCACTTTTTCAAATACACTTTCCAACAGATTTTCTATCTCATTCTCTGTCTCATTTAAATATTATTTATTTATTCATTATTTTTTTTTAATAGCTACACATCTTTTAACATTTTTTATTTAATACCTTATTATTATAATAGAAAAAAATATTTAAAGAATGAATAGTAACCCATCAGACTTGATGAGCTACTGTTCATGAGTCAAAAAAAATTTAAGATATAGAGAGTCTATTGAAGAATGAATAGTAGCTTATTTTGTGGGTTTACTCTCTGAAGTAGAGAGCATTTTGTGTTTAGCTCTCCTTTGGAGATGCTCTTAAATGGTAGATATAATTGTTGTTAATTTTTTCTATAGTTTTATTGTTGAAACTATCTAACGTTGTCAAATGTTTTTGGTTCCAAAAGCTTGTAACATATTTGACAGTCAAAAAAAAAAAAAAAAATTAAGGAAAAAAAATTATTTGACTGTTAAATATAAAACCAAAAGAAATTTTTTTTTTCCCTTTTTCACTATTATATAAAGAAAAAACTTGACTATCAAGCTTTATGGAGAATTTTTTTTCCCCTTTTGTGGTCTCTTACTACAATAGTTACAACTTTCATCAATATAATTTTCAGTGAAATATATTAGTTAATATATTTATAACTAAAAAAATATTATTTATGAAATTATTAGTAGTCTATGGAGAATTTTTTTAATTCCAAAGTTGAATATTGGACATATAATACAAACTTAGTACAAATAATTGTGTGACAATTGTGATTAAACCTACAAACTTTTGAAGGAAAGTCCAATAGTTTATTTTGTGATAATGCCATTATTTTTTATTTATAAATAATTCCATGATTGAAACAATATATTAGTGGAATATTGGACATGATTTTTATTTTCCAAATGTAAGAAGTGTAAGCTCAATTAAACACTTGGGGTCCCTTTTCAACTCGATGCTCTCACTGATGTAACATTCGGGGTCTAACTCAATGCGTTTGAGTGCGGTACAATTGGTATTGGAGCTTGCATAAAGGACTTAACCGGATATGTTCCTAATTTTGGTATCACAAAGGAGAATATAATAACAAAGAGGAATGTGTTTGATGCTTCCATGATAGAAACTCTTAGAGCAAAATATGCTGACAATAAAGGCCTTGAGAATCAGAAACAACCTTCAAGCATTGAAACCTTATCAACCTTCATACGGACACGCTTTGTTGCTATAACTAAGGATGAATCAGGACCAGAGAAGCTATACACAGTGAATCTGCGTCCAAGAACCGACTCACTACAACCACAATCATCTTTCGGAAATCTTTTCTCCATTGCCATAACAATACCGATTTTGAAAAATGGGTATAAGGGTCAAGATCTCGTGCACCAGGTTCAAGAGGGAATAAGTAAAATCGACAAAGATTACGTGAAGAAATACGGAGAAAGAAGCCAACACTTAGAGTAATCCAACAAAGCAATGCTACACTTGACTTCTTCACATTTGAGTACGAAGTCCCACATTGAATAATGATGAAAATAATTAATAGTTTATATAACATAATTTAGCATATACTAATTGAGCTTAAGCCTTTAGGGTTTTGGGTCACCTAAAAGGTTTAAGCCTTTTTGGGCTTAGTAAAATATAATTTTTTGGGTCAACATTTTTTGTGTTCTTTCTTGGTCTCTTACTAAAATAGTTACAACTTTCATCAATATAATTTTCAGTGAAATATATTGGTTAATATATTTATAACTAAAAAAATATTATTAATGAAATTATTAGTAGTCTATGGAGGACTTTATTTATTGAAAAGTTGAATGTTAGACATATAATACAAACTTAATAGAACTTTATTTATTGACTAGGGATAAACCCCTCTTGATTAGGTTATCAAAAGTAAGAATCTTATCCCATGCTACTTACCACAAAAAGAATGACACACTCTCTTTGGGGCCTTAGAGCATTAGCATTGGAGAATGCTAATGCTATATGTAAGGTGTATTTAGCATTTTAAGTTTCAAAACATGTTACATCCCGAAATGCTAAAGGCAACTATTGTAAATTTTTTACAATACTTGCTACAGTGCAATTCTATCTTTAGAATTGCACTGTAGCAGTATTCTAAAAATAATAATACTATTTTAATCATATTTTCCTCCGAAATTTTCTCTCTCCCTCATTATTTCTGTTATCTTCTCTGTCTCTCCCTTTCTCTCTTTCTCATCTGCTCCCTCCTCTCTTCAGAACCGAACATCCTCCTCCTCCCACCATCAACATAATACATTACAGTGGAGGAAACGTTGATCTGGGTTGATCAACGATGGAGGAAACGTTGATCAACGCAACGGCAATGGCGGCGGTTTCTGGGTTTTGATCGGGTTGATCTGGGTTTTTTTTTTTTTTTTTTTTTCCTGTTGTGATCGGGGTTGATCGGCGGTGTTTGGGTTTTTGTTCCGATGGGATTTTGGTGTATGGGTTTGGGTTGATCAATGCGGCGGTGTCTAGGTTTTGATCGGGTTGATCTGGGTTTTTTTTTTTTTTTTTTTTTTTTTCTGTTGTGATCGGAGTTGATCGGCGGTGTTTGGGTTTTTGTTCCGGTGGGATTTTGGTGTCTGGGTTTGGGTTGATCAACACGGCGGTGTCTGGGTTTTGATCGGGTTGATCTAGGTTTTTTTTTTTTTTTTTTTTTTCCTGTTGTGATCGAGGTTGATCGGCGGTGTTTGGGTTTTTGTTCCGGTGGGATTTTGGTGTCTGGGTTTGGGTTGATCAACGCGGCAGTGTCTGGGTTTTGATCAGGTTGATCTGGTTTTTTTTTTTTTTTTCCTGTTGTGATCGGGGTTGATCGGCGGTGTTTGGGTTTTTGTTCCTGTGGGATTTTGGTGGTTGATTTCGGTTGATCAACGCAACGGTGTCTGGGTTTTAATCGGGGTTGATCTGGGTTTTTTTTTTTTTTTTTTCCCTGTCGTGATCGGGGGTGATCGGCAGTATCTGGGTTCATGAGTTCCTCTGCGTTCATCAATGGCTGCGGGCCTGTTGAAATAGGTTTGGGTTTTCTAATTGTGTAATATGTATGATGAGAGGCTGAAGCAGTTAGGCTAAAGCATTTTGGTGGTGGTGGTGTGGTGATTGATGATGGTGGAGTCGTGGAGGTGGTGGTGTGGTGATTGATGATGGTGGAGCCGTAAAGGTGGAGGTGTGGTGTGGTGGTGGTGGTGTGGTGATTGCTGATGGTGGAGTCGTTGGAATCTGGAAAGAAGTGACGGTTGGAAAGTAGTAGTAAAGAAAGATTAAAAAATAATATTTTAATAAGAATAGAGTTTTGGGATGTGGAGGTATTGTAAAATAAGATGGTATAATGATAAAGTGGGTTTTTAGAATGGTAAAATAGGATAGCATTAGCATTTTATGCTAATGCTCTTGGCACCCCAAATGCTCTTCCAAGGGAAAGAATGAGCATTTCTGCTACTAGTAGCATTATATTAGGAGAGAATATTGAAATTACCTCTTGTATTTAATTGCCATGTCATCCTATCACCCCCCCTCCCCTCGGTATCTTGGAATAAATATGATCAAAGAAAGAATAAGCTGCCTGCCTCCATATCTTGATTATGAAAATCTCTGTGGATCCACAGAATTTAATTTTCTGCAGTTCTATTTAAAAAGTAAAAAGAGTAGAACTCAGAGAAGATATGTACAGGAACATGTGAAAGTTTGGGCAAGCTAATGGAGGATTACACAGCAGGTATGTTGGAGAAAGAGAAGCCCTTGTAACCCTTATAAGCATAGTAAGCAATCCTTGTATAGTAAAACCCCGGAATGAACAAGATCGAACCCAATATTGCAAAGAACACACCTAATCAAAAAAACAAACCCAACAAAGAAAAATCAAAATAATCTCAGACCCAGAACACAAAAAATGGTCAAAGTAGAAAAACACAAAGTGGGTATTGAGTGAAAAAGCTAAAAAGGTACCGTGGGCACGGTCGCCGCCGATGTGGTTGATGGCCATGAAGATGCCGATGATGATTCCGAGAGTGCCGAAGACAAGGAGAGACACGGCGAGAGCGATCTCTTTGATTGGAGCCTTGTTGTTCATCGTGTACGAGGTTTCCACCATCATGTCCTCGTCTATGATCGAAAACGCGTGATCTACGTACGCCATTTTTTTTTTCTTCTTCTTCTTCTTCTTTTTTCAGATGGAGAGATAGATAGATAGACACGGAGAGATTTTGGGCTTGAATTGAACAAGGTGGTGTGATGTGGGGTTGGTGACGTTGACACGGCTCCTGATTTTGATTTGAGTTTTTTTTGCTTGGAGTTGAAGAAGTTGAGAAAAGTACTGTAGAAACAATGACTTTTCAAAGAGTAAAGAAAGTTCTTTTAATGGTTGTTTTTTTTTTTTTTTTTTTTTTTTTTTGAGAAGTTTTTAATGGTTGTTAAATGGTAAGAGATATTAGTTATGCAATGATGTTATCTGTATATGCGTGGACTGTACCTCTGGCTTATTCTTTACTTTTGTGTGCGATTGTCCAATCCAAAGTCCAATCTTCACCTAGTATTCTCATACTGGGTGACCCACTCTGCCACTAGGCTTCCAGCCCACAGAAAATTGAAAGTTGGGTCCAGAGAAAGAGGTCCAAAGAGTAGGGAAGGATTGAAATTCTACTTTTTGTCAGAGGCACAATAAAAATTCTTAACAATTTTCAAAACATCCCTCAATTTGGGTTATTAAAAACAAATCTTAAATGATAAATGTGAGGGCTAGGGGCCCGAAGAGGGGGAATCATTAACAGGATCCATTCAAGGTATACCGGGGCCCAACTGTTCATCAAATCAAGCCCGATTCAATCAAGACAACCAAAATGACAGGTGGATTAGTGCACTGAGGAGGTCAATCTGCCTGAGGAGGCCGAGGAGCAAATACTTCTTAGGAGTAGAGAAACAAGCCCAAAGGATTGTGAAGTTGGAAACTGAGGAGGATCGTTATGAGGTATGAATAAAAGCGAGAGGAAACATCCAGGTAAAGCATCTATCATCTCCACATTTAATGCACTGTACCAACTCAATCTGTCATATTAATGGTAGAATAACTCCTAAATAGTGCCTCCATTGCAGACCTGTAACACCCCATAATTTTGATATCAATTAAATTATTATACATAAATTATAGAGGAGGCCTATAATTAAATGGATTAAATTGATTTGGGTCTATGATATTAAAAATAATATAAATACTATGGAATATGAAGCCTAAGTGAGGTGGCATAAGTAAATATATGGGCTTTGAAAACCCTAGCTTTTTTCCTCTTAAATTACATGTGTATATACATAAGAAGCCCCTTTTTGTTTTCAACCGCAACATACAAGTAAGCTGTTTCTTGTCTTCTCTACGGCTGTGTAGGAGAATCAGGTCAGCTCTCCTCTTCATTTGGGTTCTTTTATTTATGTGATACCTAGCATGTGTCTATCTAACTTAAGGACTATTGATATATCACATAGCTAGGATGGAGGATTTCTGCGTATATGAGTCTTTGTGCTGCACAGAACACAGGGGTAGGTGTGGACTTGAAATTCAACGTTGTCATCATGTTGATAAATATAAAATAAAATAAAATAAAACCTGATTATGACTAGAAAACCATCCCACGTTTTCAAGGAGGAATTGCGCATGAAATGTCTTTAGTAGCTAATAGGACAAAAGGCATGACTTTAAGTCTAACCTTTTAATATATTAAGGAAAAAGTAAAGTCTAAGCAGGAAAAAGTAAAGTCTAAGCATAGGTTCTTATCTCAACACCCCCCACTTATCCGTATTTTATGGGAAAGGATATCCTATGGTTATTATTATATTAGATTATGGTGATGGATATAGGTACATGACAAGAAAGGATGTGAATTGTAGATTGATGAAATTTCACTTATTCGGTCATTTTGAAGCCTTGAATATCCATGATTATATCAATGGAAAAATCAGAGTAGGCAGCAATATTTTTATGTCCAAAAAAAAATCTGATCAAGCTGAAAGTGTATTGGATAGTTAAGTGAATAATTAGAGGATTTTGGATAAATTAATATTGTTTAGGATGAAACCGTTGAAGTGTGAAAATAGATTTTTAAGTGGGAAATTGTGTATTGATGAACCTATTTTTGGTGTTGCTAGGTTCTAATTCTACTGAATTGTTGTTGTAAGGACACAATTTGGTACCGAACCAAAACAGTATTGGGTTCGTACGTAAAAGGCCCAGACAATATGATTTTTAGAGCGTGGGTGTAAAGAACTAGGTTAACCGTAATCTATCCTTCCAAGAATCACTTTCATGAACGTTCAAGGTTTTTCAGTTGATACCTGTATATCTCTCCTTAGTGACTAGTACAAATCCGTTTTTTTCTTCTCCCTTTCTTCTATCTACTTTCAGTCTCTTGTTCTTTTTTCTCTTTCTTTCTTTTTCTCCGATCCCTCTTTCATGTTTTCCTTTTAGTTTATATACTCCCCTTTGCGTTCCATCCTTGCCGCACACGTGTAGGTTGGGTCCAGAGGATCTCTTTCTGTCCCATCCCGCTCCCCTGGGAACTTCCTATGGGCAGCTGTAAAGCTGCCTCCTTACTGTTCAGGTATCACCTCCACATTAATGCGGCCAGAGAGTTGGTTGGGAGGTCATTAATGCGGAGGCAGCTGTTGTTACAGATATTTGTTGGTCTTATCTCTTTCATCCGTAGTCGGTTACTCTTATCCCTTATGATGACCTAATTCTGGGATTGGATCGCAGTAAGACCACGTCCCAATCGTCCTCGGACGCGGTCGTCCTCGGACGCACAATGCCGAGGAGTATGGCGTCCTCGGGTGGGCCTCAGGCTCCTCAACCCTGAATCAATTCCGAACCTCACGGGCCCATTAATCGACCGGTCCCCACAATAGCCCCTCAAAATCCTACTTTTCGACTCCTCAGGAGAAAAGGTGGATTTTGACGTCATAAGCCTGCGCCTGAGCGCGTTTTGGGGCATGCCCCTAACGCTTCAGTACCCTGGTTTTGGCAGCATTAAATTTTGACAACTCCCTTGTCTCCCACGTTCGACGGTGAGATCTAAATCGAACGGCGAGGGATTCCTCTTATCTCATGAGCGGGAATTTTACCGCTCACAGTCCTTACATGACTATAAAGGCGTTCCCTAACTAAACCTACACCTTACCTTTGATGACTACGTGGTTCCAGAGCTTATACATCGAATCTGCCTTCTTTCAGTCTTCGTTATTTTCCTGGCGATTACAAATAATTGTACGTTGTCCGAGGTCCTTCCCTTGAACCTGTAAGTCCCCTTGATGCTTCTACCACTTTTGTTTATAGCCAAAAAGCCTTTTCTACTAAGTTTTTTAGAAAAATGGGGAAACAGAAAAATCCCTTTCAACGTCTTGTTGACTCCGAGGAGGGTATTAGAAACTTCCACTCTAAGTACAAGATTCCTCCAACGGTGGGGTTGAGGTATGCAGCCCAATGGGAGTGGGTTGATGCTAGGCAAATCGGGGAAGTAGTTATCCCCATGATTGCCTTTATTGAGGGCGGGATGACTATTCCCATGGGTAGTATCACCAGGGGTTACCTCAACTTTTTTAGGCTATCCCCTACTCAATGTGCTCCCAATATGTTTAGGATTTTAGGAAGTGTAGACGCTCTGAATCAGAGAATGGATCTAAAGCTAACCCATCACGACGTGAATTGGGTGTACAGCCTCCACTGCCTAGCTGACCAGGACTATTATCTCAAATCGAGATATCCTGAAGTAAGGCTAATTCAGTGCCTCCCCACTTCAAATAAAAACCTAAAAGAAGATTTCCTTATTTTTTCCGGAGAATGGCATGATGGTCTACCTTGCCCCACAGTAGAGGGAACACCAGGTGGGTGCAAAGTTATAGACCTATGCTAGTTAGCTTACGAGCGCATTTTACCTTCCTTTATTATTCTCGTGTATCACAATTTTAACTTTAGAATCAACGGTTTTGCAGATCGACGCTACACAAAGCCCAATCTCAGATTAGTTAATAAGGCTAGCCTAGATAGTTTATTGAAAGCTGAAATATACGTGAACGAGGCTGATGGCCAGTTACGGGCAGCACATTTAATTCTTGGCTATACCCCCCTTTCTTTTGGCTTTCAGGCGCCGAAGTGTGTGATTAGGGCACGCGATCCTCGGCTTCTCCGTATCAGCATTGCCTACGAAGGGTTTATTGTTCCAGAGGGTATTCCACTTCCCAAACACACACCTCTCACAAAACCTCTTTTTGTGGCCAGCGTCTCGACGGGACCTTCTTCACCCTCATTTTCCCTTAAGAAAAAAGGAACCAATAGGAGAAGAAAAGGGGGAAAAGACAAGGAAAGCATCGTAACAGTATCTGAATCCACGGACGTTTTCGGGATATTCGATCAGCCCATAAGTCCCGAGGAAAATCCTGACGAGATGGGGATACAAAGGAAACCTCAGAAAAGCTTGATGGAACTGATGGAAGGTCCACCGGGAAAGTCTGTACCTGCCAAGACAGCACCATCCCCGGCTTCATCTCTCCCAGCCAGGTCTCCCCCTCCCGTTCCTCGCCACCCCCCTCGATCATCTCAGCAACCAGCGCTGCTCAGCGCTGCCGAGCAGGAAAAACGCAGGGATCAGAAGGGCAAGGAGGTGGTAGATGCGAGCAAGTCTCATCCCATTCAAGAGGAAGATGTCCAACGTGCTGCAAAGCAGCAGAAAACTAGGCATCCCGCCATACGGGGTCATGAGAAACCTGACTCCCCACGTCCTGATTCACAAGCGTGGCTGCCAGCTCCCATGCTCGGCGGAGAGCCCCTGCGAGACGATGCCTCTATAAGGGACTACAATGGCGGCATTGGGTGTCATGTAGCCTCGGCCATAGAGGAGGCCTTATTGCTCCCAAAGGATATGGCTGAGATAAAGAATATGAGGAAGAATCAAATCATCCTTGACAACAAGTGATACTTGGGCATGGTGAGAAGCTGTCTTTTACACTGCCTCATTCTATAACTTTTACCTACTCATGCGCACCTTTCATTAATCCATAATGTTGCCCCATCCCTCCATTTTTTACAGATCATTCAAAATACTTTCAAGCTAGACGAGATGTTCAATGCTTGCTCCAACCAGCTAGATGGCGAAAGGAAGAGAAGGGTAACGGCTGTACAGACCTTGTCCAAATCCGAACAGGATTTAGTCGACGCAAGGAAGAAACTACAGATCGAAGAAGAAGCTCGCAAGAGTGCCGAATTGACATCAGAAGGCTACCAGAAGCAAGCCGAGGAACAAGCAAAGCTTCTTCACGAGGCGAACGCCGAGCTGAAGAAGACTCAGGAGCAAGTTCTTGTTCTTAAGAAGCATTTAGAAGAAACTCAGAAGCTAAGGGAGCAAGCCGAAAGACTCAGAGAACAAGCCGAGAAGGCGAAAAGCAAGTTTGAACAGGCAACGAATGAAGCCGAGCAGAGGGGCTACGAAATTGGGGTGGCTGAAACGGAGAAAGTTTTAAGAGCCGAGATTCCGGAGGTGTGCCGTATCTACTGCGCGAGAACCTGGAACGAGGCTCTTAACGTTGCTAGGGTTAAAGCCTCATCTGAGCTACGCAAGCCAGAGAACATATATTACCCCGAAGCGATACGCTCCTCAGCTCCTCAACCGTACCAGACTGATATTCCTCCACCAGCTATTAATCCTAATGAGGGGGTTTTGCCTCGCAATTCCTCTCCAGGAGCTTCCCCAAACAAATCCACTACTGCTTCGAAGGCTGAGGCGGCCTCACAAGGCTTTCAACAAGAATTGGACTCCACGGTTTTATCAACCGGGGGTATTAATGATTGAAAGTAGAGAAGTATATTTGTAACTTTGAATAGACACTTAATGGAGGGCTTTATCGCTTACTTTATTATCGCTCTGACAGATCCAAGTTACCTTCACAATCTTTTGCTTTGTCGTTGTAATTTTGTATGGGCTCATTTTGACCACCTTTTTCATTGCACACCAACCTTGCATTCGAGGCTTTCTCTTTCTAACTCCCTAACGAGTGTCCGTAGGGCATTATTTTCACCAAGTTTATGATTTAGAAAAATTCATCACAATTATATTCATCATTTAGTACTTCAATATACAACTTAGAAGATCAATTTCTACCGAGTCGTGATCCGAGGATCTGACATAGCTTAGTTTCTGTTTAACAATTCAATATAATAGGATGTTAATTTCCACTAAATTTGCGATCCGAGGACCTAGCATAACTTAGTTTCTGTTTAACAATTCAGCATGAATGATATGATGTTAATTTCCACTAAGTTTGCGATCCGAGGACCTAGCATAACTTAGTTTCTGTTTAACAGTTCAATATGATAGGATGTTAATTTCCGCTAAGTTTGCGATCCGAGGACCTAGCATAACTTAGTTTCTGTTTAACAATTCAATATGATAGGATGTTAATTTCCACTAAGTTTGCGATCCGAGGACCTAGCATAACTTAGTTTCTGTTTAACAATTCAATATGATAGGATGTTAATTTCCACTAAGTTTGCGATCTGAGGACCTAGCATAACTTAGTTTCTGTTTAACAATTCAGTATGATAGGATGTTAATTTCCACTAAGTTTGCGATCCGAGGACCTAGCATAACCTAGTTTCTGTTTAACAATTCAGTATGATAGGATGTTAATTTCCACTAAGTTTGCGATCCGAGGACCTAACATAACCTAGTTTCTGTTTAACAATTCAGTATGATAGGATGTTAATTTTCACTAAATTTGCGATCCGAGGACCTGGCATAACCTAGTTTCTGTTTAACAATTCAGTATGATAGGATGTTAATTTTCACTAAGTTTGCGATCCGAGGACCTGGCATAACCTAGTTTCTGTTTAACAATTCAATATGATAGGATGTTAATTTCCACTAAGTTTGCGATCCGAGGACCTAGCATAACTTAGTTTCTGTTTAACAATTCAATATGATAGGATGTTAATTTCCACTAAGTTTGCGATCCGAGGACCTAGCATAACTTAGTTTCTGTTTAACAATTCAATATGATAGGATGTTAATTTCCACTAAGTTTGCGATCCGAGGACCTGGCATAACCTAGTTTCTGTTTAACAATTCAATATGATAGGATGTTAATTTCCACTAAGTTTGCGATCCGAGGACCTGGCATAACCTAGTTTCTGTTTAACAATTCAGTATGATATGACAGGATGCAAAATTTACAGGATGCAAAATTTACAGGATGCATATTTGACATAAGTTAAAAGAGAATATTTGAATTGAAACTTCTTACTAATAATAATACATTCTGAGATTATTTACATTCCAAGGATGGAGTACAGATTTTTCATCTAGGTCCTCTAGATAATAAGCCCCTATTCCTGCTACAGAAGTTATCCGATATGGTCCCTCCCAATTTGGTCCCAGTTTTCCCCAACTTGGATTCTTAGTGGCCCCCAGGACTTTTCTCAGCACCAGATCTCCTATGGTTAACGGCCTCATCTTCACGTTGCTGTCGTAGCCTTGCTTGAGTTTGTGTTGGTAGTAAGCCAGCCGAATCATCGCGCTTTCCCTTCGTTCTTCAATTAGGTCTAAACTTTTTTCCAGCATCGCATCATTATCACTTGAAGAGAATGCACTGGTCTTTAACGTTGGGAATCCAGTTTCTAAGGGAATAATGGCCTCGGCCCCATAAGTCATGGAAAAGGGAGTTTCCCCCGTCGAACGTCGGGGAGTTGTCCGATATGTCCAAAGCACATGTGGCAGTTCTTCCACCCATTTCCCTTTCGCGTCATCCAGTCTCTTCTTAAGCCCATTGACGATAACTTTGTTAACAGCTTCAGCTTGCCCATTGCCTTGCGGATAAGCTGGAGTGGAATATCTGTTTCTTATTCCCAATTCTGAACAATATTTCCTAAAGGCATTGCTATCGAACTGGAGCCCGTTGTCCGAAACAAGAGCTCGTGGGATTCCAAATCGCGTAACAATGTTCTTCCAGACAAACTTCTTCACATCTACGTCCCTGATATTCGCTAAGGGCTCAGCTTCAACCCATTTAGTGAAGTAATCTGTGCCGACCAGCAGGTACTTCTTGTTTCCTAAAGTTTTAGGGAAAGGGCCGACAATGTCCAGTCCCCATTGCGCAAAAGGCCAAGGGCTTGAGAGAGGGTTAAGAACTCCTCCTGGTTGGTGGATATTCGGAGCATATCTTTAACACTGGTCGCATTTCTTAACGTACTCCTGCGCTTCTCTATGCATATTTGGCCACCAATAGCCCTGCGTTAGTGCTCGGTATGATAGAGACCTCCCTCCGGTATGGCTCCCACAAATGCCCTTATGCAACTCTTCCAGGATTGATTCTGCTGTCTCAGGAGGCACACAGAGCAAGTATGGTCCAGAGAAAGACCGTCTGTACAGCTTTTTATCCTCGGATAACCAGTACCGAGGTGCTCTTCTTCGTACTTTCTCGGCTTCCACCTTATCCTCGGGCAATGTGTCACTTTCGAGAAATTTTAATATAGGGTCCATCCAGTTTGGCGATGAATTAACTTGACGGATTTGGCAAACCTCCTTTTCTGGTGAAGTGGGAGTACACAAGTCTTCGACGATAATTATTCGAGGGAAATTTTGTACTGAGGAGGTGGCGAGGGTCGCCAATGAGTCAGCGTGGGTATTCTCCCCTCGTGGAATATGTAATACGTCGAAAGATTCGAACTCAGTTCGCATTCGCCTAACTCGGTCCAGGTATCCTTGCATCCTTGGGTCTCTGGCCTCCAATTCTCCGGTAACCTGGCCGACGACCAGCCTTGAGTCCGAGAACAGTTTCACCGCATTTCCACCCATTTTACAGACCATGCTCATTCTCATTATCAAAGCTTCGTACTCTGATTCATTGTTAGTAGCCGAGAACCCTAGCCTTAACGATTTCTCTATGATGACCTCTTCAGGGGACATCAAAACCAATCCCAATCCGGCCCCCCTCTGGTTTGCGGCCCCATCCACGTACACTTTCCACACAGACCCTCCTTAGGCGGATATCACGCCAACCGATTTTCCATCCATGTGATCTTGATTCCTACTAATTTCCTCAGGGCACTCAGCGAATTCAGCTACCAGATCGGCGAGAACTTGACCCTTTACAGAGGTGCGGGGCAGGTACTTGATATCGAAAGCACCCAGAATCGTACCCCACTTGGCAATTCTGCCGGTGTAGTCGGCACTTCTAAGTATAGATTTAAGAGGCCACTGGGTCAAAATAACTACAGTGTGAGCTTGAAAATAGTGCGGAAGTTTGCGTGTTGCATGAACCACCGCCAGTATGGCCTTTTCCAATGATTGATATCTCACCTCGGCTTCCTGGAGGGATTTACTTACATAATAAACTGGCCTCTGAACGCCATTGTCTTCTCGAATCAAGACGAAACTGACTGCGTGAGGAGCTACCGCCAAGTAGGCATACAACACCTCATCCACCTCAGGGCTAGACATGATCGGTGGTTTGGATAAATAGTCTTTCAACTGTTGGAACGCCTCAGCGCACTCCTTGGTCCATTCGAATCCTTGCCACTTATGTAGTAGGCGGAAAAAAGGACGACACCTCTCAGCTGACCTGGAGATGAACCGGTTCAACGCAGCAGTCATCCCAGTTAACTTCTGCACCTCTTTTGGGTTCCGAGGTGCTTGCAAATCGTTAATAGCCCTAATCTGGTCTGGATTCACCTCAATTCCTCTATGGGTCACCATGTACCCCAAGAATTTCCCGAAGCCTACACCAAAGGAGCACTTCGACGCGTTCAGGCACAATTTGTGCTCTCTCAATATCCCAAAGATATTAGTAAGGTCCCCCACATGGTCAGTTACTACTTTACTTTTCACGACCATATCATCAATATAAACTTCAATACTTCTGCCCAACTGTGGCTCAAACATTTTCGTCATCATGCGTTGGTAGGTAGATCCAGCATTTTTCAAGCCGAAAGGCATCACTTTGTAATGGTAGTTCCCAATCGGGGTCACGAAAGCGGTTTTTTCCTGATCATCGACGGCCAGCGGTATTTGGTGATATCCTTGAAAGGCATCCAAAAAGCTCATCCTAGGGTGGCCCACGGTGGCATCCACCAACTGGTCAATCTTGGGCATAGGAAATGGGTCTTTAGGGCAGGCCTTATTAAGATCGGTGAAATCAACGCACACTTGCCATTTCCCTGTTTTCTTCTTTACTACCACCATATTGGCCAGCCATTGGGGATAAAAGACTTCTTTAATAGCCCCAGCCTGTTTCAGCTTGGCGACTTCACTTCTGACTGCCTCGGCATGCTCTTTCGATGGTCGCCAAGGGATTTGTCTCCTAGGGGTATGGCAGGGTTCACGTTGAGCCGGTGACAAATGAAACTTGGGTCTACTCCTGGGGCTTCATACGGGTCCCATGCAAAGACGTCCACATTGGCTCGGAGGAACTCCAGCAAACTCGCTTTCTCTTGCAGAGGCAGCTTAGTCCCAACCCGGAAGAATTTTTCTGGATCGTCAGCGACAACCACCTTTTCCAGATCTTCACACTCCACCCCATTGGTTGGTATGTCTAAACATGACGCTGGGGGCTTTAATTGCTATGATTCATTATCGGCTGTAGCCGAGATTTCTGCCTCTGGCCGATGCTGAATGGCTGCTACTTGGCATTGCCGAGCAGCCGCTTGGTTCCCTACTATCTCCAGCACTTGGTCTCCGGATGGGTACTTCACCTTCTGATGTAGGGTGGATGAAACCGCTTTCAGTGCGTGAAGCCAAGGTCTGCCTAAGATAGCCGTATATGGAGAATAAACATCTACGACAATAAAATCCACCTCCACCACCTCCGTGCCTGACTGCACGGGCAGCCTGATTAGCCCCATAGGAATGACCATCCTTCCCTCAAAACTGACTAGAGGGGAATTATAGGTTGTCAAATCCCCCGGTTTCAAACCTAACCCCTTGTACAAATCCGGATACATTACATCCGTTGCGCTCCCCTGATCAACCATCACTCTTCGGACATCGTACCCACTAATCCTCAGCGTGACCACCAAGGCATCCTCATGGGGTTGTATAGTTCCAATCAAATCTTCATCTGAAAAACCCAAAATCAAAGGGACACGCCTCTTGGCCCTCTTCGATGCTTGAGAGCGATCCTCAGCGGGGAATCGGGACACCGACGACACTCTTGTGGGGCAAGAACCAGTCCTTCTCGGGGCCGCAAAGATGACATTGATCGTTCCCCGGGGGAGCCTTGATGAAGCATCCCCCCGCACCTCAAAACCTGCCTGGCTTCCCCTTCCGCTGGAATGGTGCAAAAGTTGCTTTAATTTCCCTTCTCGGACCAACTGCTCCAAATGGTCCCATAAATTCCTACAGTTGTCTGTCGTGTGCCCATGGTCTTGATGGTAATGGCAATACAAACTCGGGTTGCGTTTTGTAGGCTCTCCCGCCATCTTGTTCGGCCATTTGAAGAATGGCTCGTCCTTTATCTTCTCCAACACCTGCTGAACAGGCTCCCGAAACACTGCATTAACGACCTGGGCGTCCGTCGAGGCTGACTGCCCAGCGAAGTCCCTCCTTGGTCGGTTATTATTATAACGATCCGACCTGAAATCCCTTCTCTTCTGAGGGATCGCTTTGGCCTTTCCTTTCCCCTGAAGTTGATCCTCCTCTATTCTTTTGTACTTCTCTATTCTGTCCATCAGCTGGCGCACACTGGTGACAGATTTGCCCGTCAAGGATTTCCTCAAGTCGTGGTCAGCTGGGAGACCGGCTTTGAAAGTGGTTATAGCCACAGCGTCATTCTTCCCCCCTATCTCGTTAAACATTTCCCAGTACCTATCCGAATAGCTCTTGAGAGTCTCACCCTCTCGCATAGACAAGGTCAACAAGGAGCCCAGAGGCAAAGGAGTTCGGCTGCATGTAATAAAGCGAGCGCCAAAAGCCTAGGTCAGTGCTTTGAAGGATCCAACAGAATTGGCCCTTAAGCCATTGAACCACCTCATCGCCGTTGGACCCAAACTCGATGGAAAAATCTTGCACATCAGAGTATCATCCCTGAAATGAATAGCCATCTTCTGGCTGTAGTAACTTACATGTTCCACCGGATCCGAGTGGCCATCATACAGAGAGAATGTAGGTTGATTAAACCGCCGAGGATGAGTAGCATCATCTATGCTTCTTGTAAAGGGTGATCTGGAAATTTGACTAAGTGCTTTGTTCATCGCATCGTTTCCTAAGCCCCTGCTAGTAGGACTTTTACGCCTTCGCCTATGACGACGCTCCTCTTCGTAGGAGAAAGTCTCACTCTGCGGAGTCCTCGACCTCCGCCTGTAACTAGTTCCATCCGACTCCCCGGATGATGGTTCGGAGCGAGGTGGTGAACGTTCCCGTCGTGCATGGTGTAACTCTCTCTTCAAGTCCGCAATCTCACATTGCAGGTCCCCATCATGCTTCGCGTGGGAAACGTGACTCTTCCCGCGTGTACGGGTTCTCGTGGTATGAGTGGTATGTATGCTCCCCTCCTGGACTTCCCTCTGTTCGGGACTCCTTCGAGGACCACCATGCTGAGAGCCCCTTGACTCCGCCTGATACGGGCTAACATCACCCTGATGCAGCCCTGCTGCGGGATGAGGCAGTTCCACTCCTTCCATCGAAAACGTTGTATTAGAGGTTATACAAGCTAACACAAGCTCTCCCCACAGACGGCGCCAATTGTAAGGACACAATTTGGTACCGAACCAAAACAGTATTGGGTTCGTACGTAAAGGGCCCAGACAATATGATTTTTAGAGCGTGGGTGTAAAGAACTAGGTTAACCGTAATCTATCCTCCAAAGAATCACTTTCATGAACGTTCAAGGTTTTTCAGTTGATACCTGTATATCTCTCCCTAGTGACTAGTACAAATCCGTTTTTTTCTTCTCCCTTTCTTCTCTCTACTTTCAGTCTCTTGTTCTTTTTTCTCTTTCTTTCTTTTTCTCCGATCCCTCTTTCATGTTTTCCTTTTAGTTTATATACTCCCCTTTGCGTTCCATCCTTACCGCACACGTGTAGGTTGGGTCCGAAGGATCTCTTTCTGTCCCATCCCGCTCCCCTGGGAACTTCCTATGGGCAGCTGTAAGGCTGCCTCCTTACTGTTCAGGTATCACCTCCACATTAATGCGGCCAGAGAGTTGGTTGGGAGGTCATTAATGCGGAGACAGCTATTGTTACAGATATTTGTTGGTCTTATCTCTTTCATCCGTAGTCGGTTACTCTTATCCCTTATGATGACCTAATTCTGGGATTGGATCGCAGTAAGACCACGTCCCAATCGTCCTCGGACGCAGTCGTCCTCGGACGCACAATGCCGAGGAGTATGGCGTCCTCGGGTGGGCCTCAGGCTCCTCAACCCTGAATCAATTCCGAACCCCACGGGCCCATTAATCGACCGGTCCCCACAGTTGTGATTCAAGAGAGGTTGATTTCCTTTATTTTGCAACTAAGAGGTAAGTGGTGTTTACTAATTTTGGGGGTTTTCCCAAACATTGTTGGTTATTAAACTATTATATATATAAGAGATATATTGTTATTCTATACATATAAATGGATATTTAATAATTTCTTGATGTGCACATTAATTATTCGTTTTATGAAAAACTTGTTGAACAACCTAAATTTATTTAAATTTTGTATGTATGATATATCCTTATATTTTCGAGAATTATGATTGGATTATTTTTGTGAGCATCTTGAATGGATTATTTATGTGAGTATCTTGTATATGTTTTGAAAACCTATGGCAAGTCGTGATTAGAAGCTCAGTATGGTGTTTAGTCCTTAGCAAGGGACAATCATGCTGCAGCTAGTCCTTAGCAAGGGACCGTCCCAAAAGGGGACAGTGCACATTTGATAGCTCCTTAGCAAGGGAGCATACTATTGAGGATCCAAAAGGAAGCTCCTTAGCAAGGGAGTGCACCTTTAGGTTCCAAAGGAGTCATCCTTAAGAAATGGGATGAAAGGAGGTTCCAGTCCCAAAAAGGGGACAGCACAACCCTGTCAACAGGGCGTAAACGTTGACCACGAGAAAAGCCTAGGAAATTGTTTATGTGATGGTATCAATATATATATTATGATGGCTCACAATATAAAGATATTATTTTCTTTTACATGAAATAGTTGATGACAAAATATTGATGAGTTACAAGTTGTGAATGTGTTGAAAGAATTATTTATTTGAAAGGTTTGTTCCCACACCCTAATGTTAGTGAATTCCACTTATTGAGTTATCTCACCCTCCCTTTATTTTCCCATTACAGATACATTAGGTGGATTATTAGAGTAGAGATTCTTGGGAGATAGAAGTTACAAACTATTTTTGTGAAACTGAGGATTTTATTATTATTTTATGGCATTAAACTTTGTATTGGAGAATTACTTTGAGGATGTTTTGTATTTGGTGAATTAGAGCTCTAACTTTTGTAATCAGATTCAAGGTTGCTAGTTTCTTTTATTTAATATTTTTTATGGATTATTTAGATTAAATAGACTTTTATTGCCTATGATTTTAGGGCATTACAAGACCAATCTACCACCACCAACAAGGCAATGATGGGACAAATATCCAAAGAAAGATCAACAATCCTCCAATTGAAAGGCTACAATGCAATTCCAACGACTATAAATATGAAGTAAGGTCCTCCTTGAATGGGGATCAGAAAAAAGTGATAAGAGAGAAATAGAGAGCTAGAGAGAGAAAGAGATCAGTATAATACCGAAATGTGTATTTCTTAAGAATAATTGCTCCTCGGCCAGCCCGAGAAAGGACTTAAATAAGAATCTCTCTTTCCTTGCTATAATTATGTGCATGTGTTGTCATTCTTGCTAACTCCCTTTCTTTAACTATCGAACCATAGTTCTTACTTCTTAGGAATCAAGTATTGGCCTTAGCTCTTAGCTACCCATCTCTACAAATTAATTGTATTGGGCCTCCATCTCAGTTCAGTCCTAGTCGGGTTGTGCCCGATTGTTAGTCTTTGCCCCTACAGTTGATATAATTGCTGTTAATTTTTTCCATAGCTCTATTGTTGAAACTATCTAACGTGGTCAAATATTTTTGGTTCCAAAAGCATATAACATCTGCCCCTATAGTTGATATAATTGCTGTTAATTTTTTCCATAGCTCTATTGTTGAAACTATCTAACGTGGTCAAATATTTTTGGTTCCAAAAGCATATAACATCTTTGACAGTCTCACACACACACACACACACACACACACACACATATATATATATATATATATATTTTTTTTTTTCCTTAAAAAAATTGACTGTTAAATATAAAACTAAAATAATTTTTTCCCTTTTTTCACTATTATACAAAGATTTTGGTATCACAATTCACAAAAAGTTAATTCTCTATTATTTGAGGGAGTTTGGATTCGAATTATAAGTGGTTGTGTTTGTGTTTTTTGACTTTTTTTTTTTTTTTTTTTTTGGTTCCAGCGGCACTATTTGACCAAATCAACCATGAGCAGTGCATAAGTGGCTGCGTTTGTGTTTTCTGACTTTTTTTTTTTTTTTTTGTTCCAACCGTATTATTTGACCAAGTCAATCATGAACAGTGCACGGATGCACTATTCATGGACCCACAAATTCCACTTTTTCGTCACTTTTTCATTAAAAATAGGTTCCACAACACTATTTACACATTTAAAAATTATTTTGCTACAGTGTTTTCAGTTGTCAGTTTTCAGTTTTCAGTTTCAGCAAAATAAGTTCTATCCAAATAGACCCTCTATATCCCTGCTCCACTATTATATACCATTTGCTTCTCTTCATAATTCATTTCCATCTTCTCTCCTAGTTTATTCATCCCCTCCAACAAGAAATCAAATAATCCATTGAGGAAAGCTCTAGCTAGCATACCATGGATAGGGAACAAGAAGAGATGCAATTTCTCAGTCTCTTTGGTATCTACAAAGAAGCTTGCAAGATCATGTACTCATGGAGGAGACTCTTAGGCCAAATCAGCTTGGTCTTAATCCTTCCTCTGTCCGTAATCTTCTTGGTTCATATGCAAGTATCTGAGGTTTTTTTCTCAAAGGTCGTCCACAACGAAATTGTCTTGGATGATACCCGAGCTGTGTCTCCTACATACAACAAAGTCTCCAATGCTCTCTCTTCAGAATGGACCACTTTTTGGCTTTTCACAGCTGCATACTTCACTATCCTCCTCATCCTTTCACTCCTCTCTACCTCAGCTGTGGTTTACACCATTGCATGTATTTACACAGGCCGTGAAGTCGATTTCAAAAAGGTTATGAGTGTTGTCCCAAAGGTTTGGAAGAGGCTTATGGCCACGTTTTTGTATTCTTACCTATTCTTCTTCGTTTACCACATTCTGGCTATTGTCATCCTCGTTATTAATATTTGGATACTTGGATTTGGGTCAACCAAGGCTTTTATTCCCATATCAATTGTTTTTATGATCTTTTACTTTGTGGGGTTTGTGTACATGACCATAGTTTGGCAATTGGCTAGCGTTGTGACCGTGTTAGAAGACACTTATGGATTTGGGGCCATGATTAAGAGCAAGGCACTTATACGGGGAAAGATGGGTGTGACTGCTTTGGTATTTTTGAAGCTCATTATTTCACTCACAACCATACAAGGTTTATTTAAGAATCTAGTTGTGCATGGCGTATCATTGGGCATAGTGATTAGGGTAGGCTTTGGGGTTCTATGTTTGTTATTGCTTTTCAATTTGTTTCTTTTTGGGCTTGTGGTTCAGACAGTGCTGTATTTCGTTTGCAAGTCCTACCACCATGAAAATATAGACAAGTCAGCCCTTTCGGATCATCTTGAAGTTTATCTAGGGGAGTATGTTCCTTTGAAGGCCAAGGATGTTCAGCTTGAGCAATATCATGTTTGATTGGGTCTAAAATGTTTTTGTACTCTATTTTATGTAATAGCCGCCCTCGGGCATTATTATCATTAGGTTTCTTCTGTTTGCATTTTTTTTTCTTTTTTTTTTTTTTTTGCTGAATTAGCTTCTTTTGAATTGACAGCATTTTTATTTATTTATTTCCTGAATGAATTATTAGATGTTTTATTGGAATGGCCAATGACATATGATATGATATGATAGCGTGTGTTGACTTTGGACCTTGGGTCTTCTGACCGAAAATAAGATAATTAGGAACCAAATGTGCATGTTGCTCCTTGTAATAACAATTATAAATAAATAAGAAGTTCCGCCTTGTACCTAACTGATTATTACGAAAAGAGAGAGAGACAGAGAGAGGGAGAGAGAGTCAACTTAAAAATTACGAAAAGAGAGAGAGACAGAGAGAGGGAGAGAGAGTCAACTTAAAAATATATATATATATATATATATATATATAAACCCAAGATGACCTTCGTGATCATAGAAAAAATAAATGAAAATTGAAATTCCAATCTTCCATTTTTTTTTTCCCTCCCTGTGTGCTAACTTCTAAGAGCATCTCCAACGGTTTGGGCATCCGGCTCTAGTAGCTAAACTTTGGAGAATGAGGTGCACTGCAGATGCTCCAACAGCTTCGGCAGACTTGAATTTTTTTTTGGCTAATGAATAGTAGCCCATCAAGTCTGATGGGTTACTGTTTATTCTTCAAATACATTTTTTTTATTATAATAATGATGTGTTGTATAAAAAAATGTTGAAAGATGTGTAGTTGTTAAAAAAAGAATAAATAATGAATGAAAAAATAATATTTGAATGAGATAGAGAATCTGTTGGAAGTGTATTTGAAAAAAAGTTGGTAGATAAAAGCTAAATGTCACTGTTCATTTTCCAAACAGTACAAAAATTTGGAGAAGCTGTTAAAGATGCTTTAATCTAACTAAAAAAAACATCTGCCTTTTTTTTTTAATTATAACCCAAGATCATGATGGTTATTCTTTGTCATGATGATCATGATGGTTTAGGCGATTAGCCCAGGTGCTGCCGTGCTGGAGAAGAAAACAATCATGGGAAGGATGTTCCTATCCAAAAAAAAAAAAATCATGGGAAACATGTAGACCGGTTTCTAGCCCATATTAGAGGGTTTAAAAGCCCAATATTGTTTTATAATGCATCACAATGACACAAGTAGAAATAGAAGGGGTTCACTTGACAAAGTTTTTTTTTTTTTTTTTGAAACCGGAACCAATATCATTAATTTAGAAAAGAAGAATCCAAATACAACGCATCCACAGCAGGTGGAGGATCCTCCTCCAACCAAACAATTTCATTGTCAAGTAATCTAGCAAACTTAGCCAAAGAATGAGCAACACCATTAGCACTACGCCTAATACAATTATAAGAGATGGACCTGAAACCTGCAGCCAAACACCAGATGTCTTCGTAGATTAAGCCAAGTCGTGATAGGTCTGGTTGGGCCTGAGTAATCATCTTCATCACCAAAGCATTATCGCCTTCCAGTACTATCTCTGTAAAACCCGCATCAATGGCAAACTCAAGCGCTTTACGGCACGCCATCACTTCCACCTCCTCACTGTCACGCACAGCTCCTCCTCGTACCGCTAAAGCAGCCATGACGTCACCCTTTTCATTCCTAATCACCGCCCCATAACCTGATGCAGCGCCCTCATCAAAACAAGCACCGTCGAAGTTCAGCTTGAAAAAAGTTTCTGGTGGAGGCTACCATGTCTGCTGCACTGGACCATGATTCGGGATAGGCACATGCAAAGAGTCTTGCGCATCTGTAAACTCCTTCAAATAGTCAACTGCACGTTGGGCTGATCTTGAGGGATGCTGGAAAACCCCTCCATGAATAACCGTATTCCTTTGGTGCCATATCAGCCAACAAGTAATCCAGAACAGATTCCATTCCTCCTCGGAAAGCTTCACCAGAAGACCTGTGACCAACTGCAAAAAATCATTCTGTGCTGTACCAGATTTCTGAAGTCTACCCAAGCTCCCAGCCCAAACATCTTGTGCCGCTCCACAACTCCAAAGAACATGCAGAACCGTTTCAGTTTCTTGATGACAGAGACAACAACGTGCATTCTCCATCACCCTTCTTCGAATAAGATTATCTTGTGTGGGCAGAATATTAAGACACGCCCTCCATGAAAAAATCTTTATCTTGCTTGGAACAGCTGCTTTCCACAGACGTGACCAAAGGAACCCAAGTGCTCTGTGCTCTGAAGACTCCCCAGCATTTAACTCATCCTTCCTTAGTTGTTTTGCCACAAAATACCCAGACCGGACAGTATATCTGCCCCTTTTTGTAAAAGACCAAACCAACCCATCCTGAGCAACCCGCCTACTTAAAGGAATTTGAAGTATCGCTTCCGCATCAAACTGGTGAAACATGGCCATTATTCTTTCTCTATCCTACTGATGAGTCTGCCAATCAACTAAATCAGATACTCTCCATTCCCAAATTTCCTCCTCTGGTGGAAACAATATTTTTTTTGTTGGATGGTTTGGTAGCCAGCAATCTTTAAGCACACGAATTGAAGCCCCATTTCCTACTCTCCAATAACACCCTTTCTTCAAAATTGGTTGAGCCGCTAACAAACTTTTCCAAACATAAGAGCTATTTTGGCAATCCGTAGCATCAAGAAAATCACACCGCGGAAAATATTTGGCTTTAAAACACCTGTACAACAAAGAGCCTTTATCCTGTAACAACCTCCAACCTTGTTTTGCTAGCATAGCTAAATTAAATGATTTTAAGTCTCTGAAGCCCATCTCGCCCTCTTTCTTTGGCTGCGTTAAAAAACTCCAACTTTTCCAGTGAATTTTCCTTTCCTCCCCAACCTGACCCCACCAAAATCTAGCACACATAGAGTCCAACTCATCACATAATTTCCCCGGCAACTGAAACACCCCCATGGTATACGTGGGAATGGATTAAGCCACAGCTTTTATAAGAACTTCCTTGCCAGCCTTAGAAAGCATTTTCCCCTTCCAACCCTGCAATTTCCTCCAAACCCTCTCCTTCAGGAAAGCAAAAGTCTCATATTTTCTTCGTTCTATCAAAGTAGGCAGCCCCAGATAATTATCAAACCTCGCCACTTCCTTAACCTTTAATTTGTCAATGATCCATGTTTTCTGCTCCACAGACACATTACTACTGAAATAAGCAGAGGACTTCTCAAGATTTATACATTGGCCCGAGGCTTCAGCATACAACTGTAGGGTATCAGACACCACCTGCACTTCATCGTTATTAGCTTGACAAAAAATCAAAGAATCATCAGCAAAGAGCAAATTAGAGATAGACGGCGCATTTCGACATAAAGTCACCCCATGTAGTCGTCCTTCAAGCTCTTTTCTAGCAAGAAGTGAAGTAAAACCTTCAGCACATAACAGAAACAGATAAGGGGATAGCGGATCTCCTTGACGAATACCCCTAGAAGGAGTGATATTCCCATAAGCTTTCCCATTTATTCGGACAGAAAAGGAGGGTGACAAAGTTTATTATATAGTAACTATATGATATATAGTATAATTTGGACATGACCTTACGTAATATGCAATTTTATTGTAAATTTTTTGTAATAATAACTAAATGACTAAAACTAATTCTCATACAATGAAAAGAATCTTATAGTCTCACATTGAATGAGGGTTTTTTTTTTTTTCCTATGATGAGATAGATTTTAGTTAGAATTTATGTGAATTTTGTTACTTTTAGACTTTTAGTTAATAGAGACCCATTTAGGAAAAAAAAAATAGAGACTCATTTAGGATGTAAATTGATTTAAAGAGTTAATGATTTAATTAAAAATTTAGGTTTTAATTTGAATCATCTCAAACGATAAAAGAATTATGTAATTTACATTTGATAAAGGCTAGCCACTTGGTACAAAGAGGGTGTAGCCACATGCTGCATACAAAAGATAGTGGCTTGGTACAATTACGACTTATGAGATTCATCTTTTATTATATAGTAGATGATTTATTTAATTAAAAGTATTTAGAATACAAAATATAAAAAAGAGCAAACCGTAAAGTAATTAATTTTTTTGATTGAAAATGTAATTTAATTAGAATTTTATGACAAAATTATAATTTTAACCTTTAAAGTTGGGGTTGTTTTTGTTTTAGTCCCTTAAGTTTGAGATTTTCCTTTTGGTCCATTGAGTTTGATTACATTTTCAAAATGATCATTCCTTTGATCTCTTATTACTAATTTGAGAGAGAGAGAGAGAGAACAAAAACAAAAGGTTTTATTGGCATTTAATGATCATATCACTCATGGAGATGGATGGAAGGGAAATTTTGAAAATTGAATCAAACATAGTGAACTAAAATCTAAAATGAAAAATCTCAAATTTCAAGAACCTAAATAAAAACAACTCAAACTTTAAAGATCAAACATGTGTCCAAAATGGATGAAAGTATCTATCTCATTCACTTAGATCTTTGATGTTCACGTTAGGGCCCACATTACATGGTAGAAACCTCGAGCCACATAAGGTTTTCAATTTGGGTCTAAAGACTAAAACCATTTGTTACAACTCGAGGGAGCACGAGTCACATCTGAGAATTTCTTGTGATCACTTATTTAGCCCAAATCTACCTAGTAGACTCATACCCACCCATCACACACTCATACTCCAACATGCCAATCTTTGAAATCTCATGTAGGCCAATCTAATCCCATTCACACAATCCTATCTATCATGCCCATAGACTCAAAGAACTTCTACTTCTACACTTTCAAATTTATAGAACATTTCAAGAACACAAAAGGATGCAAAGACCTAATCACTTCTAAACAAGTACAAGGCCGAAAGTAAAACCATTACTTGGTTGAATAATTTAAGGATAATTTTAAAGTAATCTTCCAATTAAAGAAAGTAAAATCTTAATTCAATATTGAAAATGTTTTTGCAAATGTCCACGCAATATTTTTTGTGTTCTTTCTTGGTCTATTACTAAAATAGTTACAACTTTCGTCAATATAATTTTCAGTGAGATATATTAGTTAATATATTTATAACTAAAAAAATTTTATTTATGAAATTATTAGTAGTCTATGGAGAATTTTTTTTATTCAAAAGTTGAATATTGGACATATAATACAAACTCAATAGAAATAAGGCGAAAAACCCATTTTCGTCCCTACATTTTCACGCGATTCCTACTTTAGTCCCTATCTTTTTTTTCCACCGTTTTTAGTCCCTATTTAAAAAAACACGTTTTGTTTTAGTCCCTACCGTCAGTGCCCTAACAGCAAAGTCCTAGGTGGCATACGGAACACCCTATTAGCTGATGTGGCGATTAAGTGGCATTTTTATATGCCGCGTCAGCATTTTAAAATAAAATAAAATTTTAGTTATTATTTAATTATTTAAATAATAATTAATAATTAACATAAAATTTTATTTTCTTTTCATTATTTTGTTGGAAGATCATCTTTGTGTTCTTCGTGTTTTTACCGTTCATATTTTTCATGTTTTTAGTAAATTAATTCCTAGTTTCTTGTCTTTTCTTTTCTTTGCCTTTCCAGTACTTTCTTTGTGACCAAACAAATCGAAATTCAGAACTTAGATCAAACAATAATCAACATACACCCACCAAAATTGAAAACCCAGAAATCAACATACACCAACAATCAAACCCAGAAATAGATCTACATATTCAAAAATTTTAACCCAACATACACCCACTAAAATCAAAAGACCTGCATCCTCTTTGTTCACAAAATCAACACCAATCTCCAAGTTGGAAACCCACCAATCCATCAAAACACAAAATCAAATCCAACTTGGAAACCCACCGATCTCCACCATCCTCCAAATCCCACCATTCTCTCAAACCCAGCCTTTGAATCATAACCCACAAATTCGCTACAGATCAGTGTACCAATCCGCCACAAACCCAGATCAACAAATCTCACAAACCCACGAACCCACAAATCCGCCACAGATCAGTGCACCAATCTGCCACAAATCCACAAACCCAGATCAACAAAACTCACAAACCCACAACCTACAAACTCAGATCCACACCACTGAGTTGAGAGATAGAGAGATGAAAGAGAGAAACTTGCCTATCTGGGAGAGAGAGACAACGATTCATGAGAGTGGATCGGTCACAGGTGGTCAGAGAGAGACTTGAGCGAATTGTGAGAGTGGGTCGGTCAGATGTGGTGAGGCAATGAACCACTGTCGGTTTTAGTGGCGACGGCGGTGGAGATGAGCAAAGAGGCCGGCAATGGAGTTAGAAAGAGTTGTGAGAGTTTTGGAAGAGAGAGAGGAAGGTTTGAAAATATTAAGGGAGTCCGGTTTGAGTTTTGTGTTTGGTTTCAAAGCATAAGTTTTGATTTTCTGGGCAAGCATAAGAATTAACTAATTTTTTGGGCAAGCTTAAGTTTTGATTTTTAATTTATTTTCTTTTTTTGGTTTAAATTTTCTGACATGACTTTTTAAAAAAAATTAAAATGTTGACGTAGTATATAAAAATGTCACTTAATTGTCACATCGGCGCCACGTCAGCTAATAGGGTGTTTCGTTTGCCACCTAGGACTTTGTCGTTAGGGCACTGACGGTAGGGACTAAAACAGAGCGTGTTTTTCTAAATAGGGACTAAAAGCGGTGGAAAAAAAAGTTAGGGACCAAAGTGAGAATTGCGTAAAAATGTAGGAACGAAAATGGGTTTTTCGCCTATAAATAATTGTGTGATAATTGTGATTAAATCTACAAACTTTTGAAGGAAAGTTCAATAGTTTATTTTGTGATAATGCCATTATTTTTTATTTATTTATAAATAATTCCATGATTGAAACAATATATTAGTGGAATATTGGACATGATTTTTATTTTCCGAATGTAAGAAGTGTAAGCTCAATTAAACACTTGGGTCCCTTTTCAACTCGATGCTCACTGATGTAACATTCGGGGTCCAACTCAATGTGTTTAAGTGCGGTGCAATTGGTATTGGAGCTTGCATAAAGGACTTATCCGGATATGTTCCTAATTTCGGTATCACAAAGGAGAATATATTAACAAAGAGGTATGTGTTTGATGCTTCCATGATAGGAACTCTTAGAGCAAAATATGCTGACAATAAAGGCCTTGAGAATCAGAAACAACCTTCAAGCGTTGAAACCTTATCAACCTTCATACGGACACGCTTTGTTGCTATAACTAAGGATGAATTAGGACCAGAGAAGCTATACATAGTGTATCTGCATCCAAGAACCGACTCACCACAACCACAATCATCTTTCGGAAATCTTTTTTCCATTGCCATAACAATACCGATTTTGAAAAATGGGAATAAGGGTCAAGGTCTCGTGCACCAGGTTCGAGAGGGAACAAGTAAAATCGACAAAGATTACGTGAAGAAACTCAGAGAAGGAAGTCAACATTTGAGTAACCCAACAGAGGAATGCTACACTTGACTTTTTCATACTTGAGAAGGAAGTCCCACATTGAATAATGATAAAAATAATTAGTAGTTTATATAACGTAATTGAGCATATACTATTTGAGTTTAAGCCTTTTGGGTTTTGCGTCACCCAAAAGGCTTAAGCCTTTTTGGGCTTTTTGTGTTCTTTCTTGGTAGTCTATGAAGAATTTTATTTATTGAAAAGTTGAATGTTGGATATATGATACAAACTTAATAGAAATAATTGTGTGATAATTGTGATTAAACCTACAAACTTTACAAACTTTTGAAGGAAAGTCCAATAGTTTGTTTTGTGATTTTTATTTTCCTAATGTAAGAAGTGTAAGCTCAATTAAACATTATGATATATTTGTTTTACAGCCATTATTTACTAAATATTACAGGTCATAAACTTATTATATATTAAATTATTTATATTATAATTTTAAAATTATTAATTAAATTTTTATGATATTGTTGGTTTGACCATCGATCAGATCAGAGAATCAAGAACCACTTTTTTTTTTGGTGAGAATACTGAGTATTTTTAATATACACATAAGAAAAAAGGGAAGAAGGTTTTTTAAAGATCCAAAAGGGCCTGAACCACTCTTCTTTCTAATTTTTTGACCAGTATGATTTTTAAAACAATAAATAAATCTAGCCATAAGGATCGATGAGTCAACCTATGGTCACCTACCTGATTAGATTCACACGAAAAAGAAAATATCATATGAGCTCTTAATGCTTGGTTTCGCTCCTCATCTTCTCTAACTTATCGACCATAGTGACTTTAATTGTTAGGACAACCTTAACATTACTTTGACCTTATTTTTTGTTGGTAGGATAGAAAATAGAGATCATGGAGCAAAACGATAAATTAGGGCAGTCCACTTTACAATTTATGCCTTGAAGTAATTACAAGTTATAACCAATAAGGGGGATTTTTTTTGAGAAATAATTATACTCTATCATAATCTAAGTGTATATGTGTGTGTGAAATTTTCTTTTAGAGACTTGAATCTTGACCTTTGTCTCCTACACCCTACATGCATTTCTTTTTATGGAGTGATTATTGTGCCAAGGATACATGATGATACCAATAGGGGAGATTTTTTTTTTTTTTTTTTAATTTATTTATAAATTTTTTATGGGACCGATAGGAGAGATTTGAATATTGGATGTCATGGAAATACTATAAAGTGTCACTACTCAAGTCATAAATGCAATGCTACTTTATAGTTTTTATTTTGTGAACTCATTGATGCAATATTAGAGATTACGATGGATTATGGATTATGGTTCATGTGTAAATGAATATCCAACAGTAATGATTGATATATATATATATATATATATATCATTTGTTATATCTTATATGTGGTTTGAATTACACATTAAAAAATGTTAAATTACAAATTGCACCTTCTATCTTTACTTGAAATTTAATTTAGTCATTTGACTTCACTTTTATTCAATTCAATCATTTAACTTTCAATTTTCTTCAATTCAGTTATTTGTTAGTTTCAATTAAAATTGAGCTGTTAAGGACCCCTTAAAATGACGTAGTTTTATATTGCACAGAGTTGAACGTCAATTCTAACGAAGACAAATGGGAGGATTGAATTGAATAAGAGTGAAAGTTAAAGATTTGAATTGAATTGGGTGTGTTTTGTAATTTAAGCCAAAAAAAAAATTTATATGTTTAGGGAGGTATTTATCAAACTGCACAAACCACACTATAAACACCCGCAAAATGGCTTAACCGCACCACACCACACCTTCTATATATATATATATATATATATATATATATATATATTAATACATTTATTTTATATTAAATATATATAAATATATATTATAAATTTATAATATCAAATACATTATACAGTCTTCTAAAAAAAAACATTATACATTAATAATTTAATACCCTTCTCTAAAAAAAAAAAGTTAAATTGCAAATTATACTTTTAAAGTTTAGAGATGATTGACATTTACATACTGAAATTTCAAAAGTTACATTTTACCTTTTAACATTTAGAGGGATTGGATTTTATACTTGATGTTTTAGAATTTAAATTTTACCCTTATATTTTAGGGATGTTTAGATTTTACTCCTTAAAATTTCAGAATTTGACAGTAAAATTTAAATACTTACAAATTTTAAAAGATAAAATCCAAATTCTAGAACGTAATGATGTAAAATCTAAACACCCCAAACATCTGGGTAAAATCCAAAAAAAAAAAAAAAAGAAAAAAAAGAAAAAAAAAGCGCATCACTCTTCCTCTTAGGCTTTAGCGTCTCAGCCCTAAGACCCTAGCCGTATCTATAAACCCTAATATTGGACCGGGAACCTCTATTTCTCTCCGCTTTCTATCGACGCAGCCACTCGTCTCATTGTCTCCAGCCGCGACAGCCATTTAACTCTGGTAATTTCTATACGAAACCTTTTCCAAATTTTTGATTCGATTTTATTAATTTCTATTTAAACCCAGAAACATCCAAGTCATTCATTTTTGTATGTACCATGCCAGAAGCCGAACCCTTTTTCTTTGGATCCAGCTTCTGTCATGTAGAAGAAATTTCAGCAATAGCCCGTATGGACCAAACTTACAATTAAAAAAAATACCAAAACCCTAGCCGCTCACCCTCACAATAAGCTTTGTCTCATAAATTTAAAAAACTTCTAAACTCTGTAACTCGGCATCTCTTTCTGTAAGTTTCGGTGCGGTTCGGTTAGCATCGGAATACAACACCTGTCTCCGACGACCATACCTCACCGGCGTCGGAATTATCTATCCTCTCCGATCGTCATCTTTGGTTCAATCGGTCGGCCTGTGGAGCGGTGGATCGGTGTAGTTCGGTACTTGCACACCCCTACTTTTTCGGTTCTGGGTTTTAGTTAAAAATAGTGGGTTTTGTGTAAAAGTTCAATTTTGATGGTCCATGTGCTTGGAAACTAGGGAAAAAAAAAGCCATTGATTGAAAATAATGACAATCAACTGTATAAAAATCTGAACTTTTAGTTAGGATAAACAATACCCAAGTGACCCCATTTCGTAATTCTTGCTGATATATCATAACTTTTTTTGCCTGCCATGTGTTTGACGAAATGCCCCTGTCAAAAATCCGGAGTTAGATGGCGGGTTTGGGATCTGTGGTAAAAAAAAAATCCAATCCAGGCTGGTTTGGGGGCACAAAACTAATCTCGTTTCCATCCCTACCTCCTCTCTCTCTTGCTCTCAATATAATTATTCTCTTGGTTTCATGATATTGTTCTTTGCCCACAGTTTGGTTGCCAAGAAAACTGGAAGAAGAGAAAGTTATTATTTTTTATTTAAATATTTCTGTTATGATGTCTTATACTTGTGGTTTATGGGATTGTGATGCAGATTTCTGATTGGTCTAGGTCTTATTAAAAATGGAGGGCTCAGTCGATGAAAAGGAGAAAGCAGTCTTGGGTTCGGTGACAGGCTCCCCTGCTGCTGGAGAAACTGTCAGCAAAAAGTAAGTTTTGGAAAAATGTATCTTATTTCGCATAAATTTTTGTATTTTTAATGGAAAAACAGAGGAAAAAGAATGACAAACCATTTTTCATGTGATGTAGGGCAAAGTCTTTTATACTGTTGTGGGTCTTTGTTTCCTTCTTGGATGTGTGCTGTTTGTGTGTGTTGCTATACTTTATACATGGACATAAAATACACTCACAATACCATATTAATCTTTTCCAAAATATATTTTTGTCAACAACTTTTGCATATAACAAAAAAAAAAAGAGAGAAAACAAGTTATATTATCTTAAATTTTTTTTTAATATAAAAAAATACGATAGTTATACCCGCCTGCATAACAAAACCTGCCAAAATGGACTGAAACAAGCTGGAACAACCTGTATTGACTGAAAAGGCCAGAGAATTTGGGTGACACCATACACAGGCGTTATATACAAAAGCAGTATGTGTTGCTTTTGTTATTGGTGGCCAGTACAAAATTTGACCACTATAGATCCAAATTCTTCTAAAAATATTATTTTTGGTGTTTTATGCACATATTTAGTTTTTTATTTTTATTGTTTCTTATGCATTATTTTTGTTCAAAATATAGTGCAAGTAGACTACTATTACTATGTAGGATAAGTTGAGGAAGATATGAACATAGCTTTCTGAAGCTTATAAATTACCCCCACCAATAAATGAAGAAATCAAACCAGTTTTGCGTTTTTAATTCCTTTGTATTTTGGGGAATATTTACAGTGCACTCAAGAAGGAATTGAAGAATAAACAAAGGGAAGAAGAAAGGCGGCGCAAGGAGGAGGAGAAGGCAAAACAGGTACTTGCATGCGTGAAATGCTAATGTTCTATTCAGTTTCTGAGAAACTAAGAAAATAATGAAGAAAGGATTTGAGTTATTTTCTGCCTTGAAGATCCCTTCTAATCGTTAACTTCATTAGTATTTTTAATTTTTTTATTTTATTGGGGAATGTCATTTGGACTAGCTATTTAGTATTTGTAATTCTATTAGAATATCATGGCTTTGATATTTGCATATAGGTGCTATAATTAAATATGATTGTTTACTGTGTTTGCTAATTTTAATAAGTTAGAAACAAAATTTGACATGTGAAATTGGTAGGACCTTCTTGTGTTTGGTTATGGAAGGAATAGAAGAGCAAAGAGGTGTAGAAAAAAAAACACTGCTTGCTTAGTTTATGTCATTAGTAATTTGTACAATACGCTTTAAATGTTGACTTGTACACGAACACTTCTACTTCCCAAAGAATGTGTTGAAATTTTGATACAAGTATCATGGGGGTATATATCTTTTCACTTTTCTTTCTCTCTCTCATTACATTTCCAAACATGAGAAGTGATTAAAATTGTAACTGCTTTACTTCATTTATTTCTGCTTCTTATAATTGTAACTGCTTTACTTTACTTATTTTTGCTTCTAATAGTGTAAAAACGCTGTTAGTTTCTTGAATAAGGTTACTGGATTGTAGTTAGGTTGATTCATTTGGGAATTTGTTTCAGAATTTTACATGAATGATTAATTGGTAGATAACTAAACTCAAACAGATCTTTTAGGGATGATGCTGAAGGAGAAAAAAAAAAAAGCTAACAATTGAATTGCTGAAGAGTTGTCATGTAGTTTTGTTATGTATGAGTAAAAATTCCTGGTTAGAAGTCTATGAAATTGACAGTATTCTAAGTCTTTATAATTGCCGATTAATCATACAGTATTCTAAATATTTTTAATTGCCGAAAAGATGCCAAGAATTAGAAGCGTTTGTGAGGAGCAGAGTTAGTAGACTAAAAAATGCTGACTATGCGCACTGAAAGAAGTATGAAAGCCTTCTATAAACACTTAATGGGAGCTTGTGATACCAGAATTCCAAGATTTTGAAGAATAATATGGATAAAGGGGCTGTGTTTAAGTGTGTTAAGATCCTTTCATCTTCTTTTCATACAATAATTGAGATGCCTATATAGATTAGTGCTCAAAAGTTTAGCGTGCGAGTTGTTAATGTAGTCACATTTTTTTGATAGTAGATGATTTAGAATGTTTTGGACATCATTGAAACCGGTTGGTTGAACGTGTATGGGAGCCAAGTCTTGGCATTCAGACTAGATGGTTATTTGACATTTAAATTATTATACCTTTTTTTGAAAAGTTAAAGTTTACCACCTTAGTTGGATCTAATTTCAAATTGTCTGCCCCCCCTTCCCCCCACCTTGAGCTTATTTTGTATTGCCTAGCTTTGTTGTGGCCATGGATTCAAGTGTATTCTTAACTAATCTGTTAGATCCACAGTTGAAGTGCACATTGGGGAATGTAGTCAACAATCTGGCTGGATCTTCAAGCCACCAACAGCCGTCAGTCACTGTCTTTGCACCTTGGCCAGTCTCACACAAATCTCACACAAAATTTGCACACACTTGTGATTTGTTGGCGATGCTGAGTGGGTCAAATGAGATGCCTCTTGCCAAAAATCCCCAAAAAGTAGTAGAAACCCAGTTCATGAATTCACACCAAAAGGCAAAACTAACAATGAATGTTTGAATGGGAAATGAAATCTAACATGTACCCATTTTTTGTGTTAATTTGGCTATATGCTCAAGCTATCTTGGATTTTAATTTTTCTTTGGAAGACGCATCTCACATGCCGGCATTCACGTATGGATGTGTTTGGTTGGATGCTGCTGTGAACATTTTTTTTGTACACCTCAGCTTCTTACGTTAGGCTCACTGCTACGTCATGTTTAGGCATGACATGTTAGCAATCCACTAGACATGTTAGCATTTTCCATGAGTAAGATGATGGTGAGGGCAAAATTGAAATGATATTAAAATTCCAGTTACTAAATTTACAATTGAATTTTCGAATGACCAAAATCAGTCATCTCATATTTATTGGGACCTGAAGTGATTGCTTGCCTTAAAAAAAAGGAAAATGAACAAACAATCAAGCATATGTAAAAAATTAAGTTAATTGAATACCTAGAAAGCAATTATTTGTAGAAGTTATGATGTGGTTGCACTTTGGATGTGACTGAAGTAATCTATATACAATCATCATGCCATGTGCTTCTCAACGGTGCTTTGGCTTTCACATTTGATGGAATGCTAACATTTCATTTTAATCTATAATAGGGGGTTGGGGGGGGGGGGGGGAGGGGCTAAGTGATAAATTTCATTTTATTAAAGATGAAAAACACTCTATGTTCACAGTAATGAAAACAAAGTATCTTAAAAAATTATAAGATGATCAATTAGAAGATCTAAAAGGGTGTTGGAATTCAAAAATAGAAGTACAATCTGAAAAACAACATGCCCGAAACTAGTCAAACAATGTATGGATCAACAATGATTTCAATTGGTCAAGAGGTCTCTCAATGTCCTCAAACATATGGCTATTTTGTTTCTCTTCCACTCTAGCCACATCAAGCATGCTGGACCAAATTCCATACATTTGAGGAGTGTTTACCAATCCTATTCTGCCATCCAACTAAAAGAAATGCTACTGTCCCCAGCATCACTCACTGAATCCCAAACATCATAAACACTTCACTCCACAGGCAAGCTCGCAATGGAGCAAAAGATGATCCACTGTTTCCCCATTACACCTACGCATACCACACCAATTTACTAGGGATAAACCCCTCTTGATTAGGTTATCAAAAGTAAGAATCTTATCCCATGCTACTTACCACAAAAAGAATGACACCCTCTCTTTGGGGCCTTAGCACCCCAAATGCTCTTCCAAGGGAAAGAATGAGCATTTCTGCTACTAGTAGCATTATATTAGGAGAGAATATTGAAGTTACCTCTTGTATTTAATTGCCATGTCATTCTATCACCCCCCTCCCCTCGGTATCTTGGAATAAATATGATCAAAGAAAGAATAAGCTGCCTGCCTCCATATCTTGATTATGAAAATCTCTGAGGATCCACAGAATTTAATTTTCTGCAGTTCTATTTATTCTTTGTGCTCTTCCATTCTTGCGGACTATATAGTGAAATATCTATATATTTTCCTATTCTAATCTAACCTTGTTATAATTTAGGCCAATGAAATAGAACTTAAGAGTTGGAATGTTATTGTTCCCTTGTAAATTTTGAGGAAAAGAATATCTTGTAGTATTAGAATGAGCAACAACTTATTATGATTCATTGGCGACATGTTTATCTCATATATTGGCTTAAAAAAACAATCCACCTCTTATAATTTTTATTATGAAAAATTTTCATATGCAAGGATGGCCATGTCTTAATTAGTTAGGACAAACTTGGAGTATTTAAAATAGTAATTAGTGTTGTTTGTTCATATATTTGACTTCTTTTTTCTGCCAAGAGCCTTGTAGCTCAACTAACATCTCTTGGTATTTACAATTGAGACATCCAGGGTTACTTATAAAAAAAAACTGAGACATCCAGGGTTCAAATGCCCTCTCCCCCCATTGTAACTATCTAATTATTTTAAAAAAAGACACATTCTTTCCTAATTGTGATGAAAAAAATTTCAAAAATCCTGAAGTAATTGTAGGTGCTGGTTTCTTGGATTACTCATTTTAATATAGAGAATTTTAAATGTTGGTGCCATGGAATGTATTGATGTTACTATATGAATGAATCTACATTGATCATCATGTTGTGGAGTTTGAAAATGATGGAGTATGATGTGTTATTGACTGTTATCTCTAAGGTACCTTACCACCTTGTTTTGAAATCTTATTAAGAATAAACTTGTGTTTATGTTCCAGGCTGCTTCTATGGCAGATTCCCGCAGCAAGAAATCTGCAGCAGCTGACGATGAAGATATGGATCCAACGGTATAAGTCCATTCTTGTCCTGCAATAGTTAGCATTCTTTTACTGGATCTTTTCCACAAAGCTCTTGATTATAATCTCAATCTCCTGCTTTTAATCTTCCTCGTTTGTTTTTCCTCCAGCAATACTTCGAAAATAGACTGAAGTATCTTGCAGCTCTGAGGGCAGCTGGTGAAGAGCCATATCCTCACAAATTCCCTGTTACAATGTCTATCCCTGAATATGTAGAGCAGTATAAAAACATAGGCAATGGGGAGCATCTTGAGGATGTTACTGTAAATTTGGCTGGTATTGAAATCAGGGCTTTTATTTATTCGGTTAGTATCTATCATGTTTCTTTTGGTGATTTTTTTTTTTTTTTATAATTTTCTTTCCTATGCAAGGGCGTATCATGAGCAAACGCTCATCTTCTTCAAAGCTATTCTTTTATGATTTACATGGTGGTGCTGCTAAAGTCCAAGTTATGGCTGATGCTAGGTATCGTATCACTGTATCTTTTCTTTTCCCTTATTCATATTTGATTTTTCCTTATGATTTTAGTATTGTTATTTCTTTAGGTATGCAATGTCTTTGACAAATTATCTTTCTATTAGTTTTAATTTTTTTTTTTTTTAAATTAAAATTTTTATTTGTAAGTTATTCATGCAACCATGTGGGCCTTGAACCTATGACTTCTTCCTCCACCTTACCCTTGTAAGAGGAGGTGAAATTTGAGATGCAGCTCATTGGCATCTTTCCATATTAGTAGAAGAGCCTTTGTTTTTGCTTTTGGACTCTTTCTTTGAATGGACACAAATTGCTCTCTCTGTGATCTTCTATAGTGGAATAGGTGATTAGTTTGGGAATTTGGATTTTCTTGTTACATAGCATTTCATGTCAAATTTCTTATCTTAAAAAGTTAATATTTTTGGGTAGTGATTCATCAATTAGTTGAATGTCAATATTTTGCCCAAGTTCCTTGTAAGAGAAACTTTGTTTTTTTATTTTTATTTTTTTTATTGAAATTATTGCTAATTTCGTGTTTTTGAGGCCTGATTAGTTGTATGTAGAAGGCTTTAGGTAGATTGGCAAAAAGAATGATGTAGGTCATTTTACTTTATTGCATCTTTCTGTACCACTGCCTAGTTTTCTCAACTGCGCTTAAAAAAAAAAAATTATAAAGGACCTATATAAACAAGATGATGAATATGTATGAATGAGACTTTCCACTTGGTACTATTTGGGAAATTTTGGTTCTGATATGAATTAGTTTCATGGACAATAACACCCCCCCCCCCCCCCCCCACCCCACCCCACCCCACCCCCTGGCTGGGTGTCCCCCCTAAATTGCACCACCTTAAAGTTTTGCTGCACAGATACCAAATTTAATGATAAAGATATTCTTCATTTCCATGATGCAGCAAGTCAGAGTTGAATGAGGAAGAATTTTCTAGGTTCCATTCGACTGTGAAGCGTGGTGATATTGTTGGTGTCAAGGGGTTTCCAGGTTTGTGATGTTACTACAATTGGGTAGTTACTAACACCTTTTGACTTATATATATATATATATATAGCTGCTCCTTAGTGTGTTGACACTTTTGAGTTTACAGAAGAAATGACCATCAGTTTAATTACTTAATTTGGTTTCTCTCTCTCTCTCTCTCTCTCTCTCTCCCTCACATTTGATGTTTGATAATGAATTGAAAATTTTGTGGCATAAGGAAAAAATTATGGAGAGTGTAGGTAGAACTTCAAAATACAAATTTAAAATAGACCGCTTGAAAATTCCCTTAAATAGGTGCTTCATTTTGGTCTTTTTCCCTATGGTGAACTGTTTTAGTTTTCTATGCTGCATAATTGGTTTTTTTTTTAATTTTTTTTTTAAATTTTTATCAGTATGCCGCATGATTGTTGAAATCTTCTGGAAATGGGTCCAGTCTTGTGATATAGATGTACATTTTTTTTTACTCATAATTACATACAGATTTAGTGGGTCTTGAACTCCCAAACTCGCTCCCAACCTTTCTCTTACAAGGGAAGGAGGTGCCATTTGAGCTAGAGGCATAATTTATTTTTTTTGAATTTCAAAGTTGAGTTGTAGGTTTTTGAGTCATTGTTTCTTTAAATTATAAACTTCCTGGTTGACTTAGTTTTTGTTAGAATTATGGTCAAATGATTAAATTCACTATTTCCTAGCAGCTTAAACTTTTGGGAGAATTTGTAATTGAAATTCACTCTACCTCCCATTTAAAATGTGAAAAATCACACATGTTTGGCCCCACTTATTAAGGGGGAGGTTGGGCCCATGCGTGAGAGGAAGTGTTAGAATTATGTTCAAATTAAATTGACCATTTTCTAATGGTTTTAGTTTCTAGGAGAATTGGTAATTTAACACATTTTCTTTCAATTCAGGGAAAACTAAAAGGGGGGAGCTAAGTATTTTTCCAAGATCGTTTATAGCCTTATCCCATTGTCTCCATATGATGCCAAGGCAAAAGCCTAAGGCTGGTTCTGTGTCTGACAATGCCAATTTGAAGGTGAACATAGTTTCTCCCTGAATGATTTAATGCTGGTTACAGTCTCATCCTGACTTCCTTACTTTCTTATTGTTGCAGAAAGAGGAGGCTTGGGTCCCAGGATGTACCAGGAATCCTGAAACATATATTTTGAAAGACCAGGTATTGATTAATATCCTAAAATTCAACCAAATTCCTGTTGCACTGTTTTAAACTGTATTCTTTAGCACACCCAAAATAAAATTTTTATGTACATATGATCTGGTACTGATTAATATCCTGAAGTTCAGTGAAAATGAATTGTAAACCTTCATTTTTGGGCTTGTGATAATATGTTCCGAATACTTGTGTGGTAATCTTTGGTAGTTTTTCTTTTATATAATTTATTTCTTTATATTATAAGGACCCATTCAGAGAAATACATCAGTTTAGTTGTCAGCCGGAGATAGTTTCTGTTCCCTTTCGCTTGAACTTGAATGGTAAATGAATTAATTTTTTGGGTAAATGTGATTCTTTGAACAAGGTTTCTTTAGGCTTAACAAACTGAATCTTTCAAACCATTTCTTTGAAAGTGATTTGATGCTTATATCCTGGGGCTCACACTATAGGTTGGCCTCTGGAGAAAGCCTAAAGTAACTAGTAGGCTTAAAGGCATTGAAGTTTTGTAACACAAAGCTCTCGTTACACAATTTCTAAAAGCTGGTTATGTTTTGAATTATTCCACTTAATGCTTTTTTGGTTTTGATTTTTTTCTTTCATTAGAAATTATCCTTTTCTACGTAGTTTTGGTGTTGCATTATTTTGAATTCAAGTAGCTAGGAGACTTACATGACCTGTATTGCTGAGGAATATTTTTCTAGTTTCTTTTTTTTTTTTTGATAGGTAAGAAAATATATTATTGAAAAAGGAATAGTATGAAAAATACACAAGGTACATGATAGTGAACTAAGAGAAAAAAGAGGAAAAAAGAAACAAACAGACACTAAGCTATTCTAAGAGACAAAAGAAAATCCATGAGTGCAGAACAATCCGAGAGACCCCAACACCAAGACCAATCAAAGAGGGTTTGTTGGCATAAATCTAAAAATTGAGCCAATTATTTCCCAATATCCTTAAAAGAACGCCGTCTCCGTTCAGTCCAAATATTCCACATTAAACAGCCCAGAACCAGATTCCAAATATTAGAATTATGTTTCCCAAGCCAATGATACCAACAAAACAAGAAGTCTGCAATGGAACTTGGCATGTCCCAATCAATCCCAAACAACTGAAGCATATACATCCGCAAAAAATGAGCAATTGGATAGGAAATCAGCAGGTGATCCACAGATTCCTCATTACAACAACACATAAAACAACAATTTGCTAAAGTGCGACCACGGAGCATTAGATTATCCAAAGTTAGGATCTGGCCATGAGCTGCTGTCCACATAAAGAATGCTACCCTTTTAGGAAACTTTACTTTCCAAATGCCCTTCCAAGGGAAAGTAGAAAAAGTTACATTTTGAATCTTATGATAAAAAGATTGAGTGTCAAACTTTCCAATTCCATTGAGACGCCAACAAAGTTTGTCACTACCTCCACCCCTAGGAATCTGAGTTTGAATGAAGTGAAGAAGGGAATAGGAAGCCGCTAACTCCCAATCATTAAATTCCCTATAAAATATTAAACACCATACTCTATCATTACGACCAATTGGAGGAATTAACACTTCAGAAATACAAGTTTCCTTATTGGCTGAACACAAATAACTGAGGATAAAGAGTTTTAAGAGAATTATCTCCAGTCCAATTATCATGCTAAAAAAGAATATGAGAAACATCCCCCACCACAAAAAACAAATGCATAGAAAAACTTTCCCACCCTTCACTAATATTTTTCTAGTTTCTTACCCTTGAATGCATACATCTTCTCCTCACAAGTTTGTGTGATGGGCGGTTGTCATCCTACTTAATAATTGGCTAAGTACCTAAGCTTTTCTGCTCACCAGTATGGGTCATTTAATCCTAGATGGCTTATTAAAGAAATTTGCTAGTTTCATTCACATGCTTTTGGATGGTTGCAGATTTGGGTTGGAATATAACTAGGAGCAGGAAGAGAGAGAATAAGCTCTTCACAATGCATTTTTAGGCCATTTACCCAGAATACAGTTACACATTTTACTGTTTAATGCTGTTTGTGAATGACATTTCTAGTCCTTTAATTTCTATCCTGGGTTTGTGATGTAGTAGAAGTGGCAAGTCCTTGAATTGAAAGGAGGAAAACTTTGGAAGACATCAGAATAATAGATAGCTATCCAAAATAATTTATTGAAGAAAGTGAGTGCTTTTTTCACATGTACTATTCACAGCCTATTTATAAGCTCAATAAAACTAGAACCACAAATAGTTCCATCTTAAAATTGATTCTGAACCCCAGTCTCCTTTCAGGGCCTAATTTTGACAAACAAAATCCTAAAAATTACTAAAGGATAGAAATAAAGGCTACCTAGACCACTGAACCTTTTATGGTAGTCCTTGGGTTGTAGGCCCTGCATTCACCATGAGTCGATGGCTAGAAAGCTGCAAGCAACACTTTTTAAATATAAGACTGCGTGTTGGAGTCTTTGACGACCTTCATGGATACCAGACAAGAGAAGTGGCTTCAAGATTGGTACTTATTACCAACTTCTGGGTGCCCCTTCAAACACCAGTGGTCATTCTTTCCCTTGGGAAATCATCTGGAGATCAAAGGCCCTGTTGAGAGTAGCCTTTTTTGTATGGACTGCTGCTTTGGGTAAAATCTTGACAATTGACAACTTAAGGTTGAGGAAGGTAAGGATTACAGATTGGTGTTATATGTGCAAATGCAATGGTGAATCTGTTGATCACCTTTTGCTACATTGCTCTATTGCTTCAGACTTATGGTCCATGATATTTGGTTTGTTTGGAGAGTTGTTGAGCTTTTAGCCTGCTGGCAAGGATGGTTTGGTAGTCATCGGAATAGTCATATTTGGATGGTTATACCCCATTGCCTGATGTGTTGTATTTGGAAGGAAAAGAATAGCAGGAGTTTTGAAGACACTGAAAGTTCTATGCCTGATCTCAAGTTGTTCTTTTTCAGAACTTTATTGGATTGTTATCAGCTATGATGAATCTTTCTTTATTTTCTATTGTTGATTTATTAGATTTATGTAACTTTTGTAAATGATAGTTTACCCTAGTATACTTCCTGTATACTTGGGTGATTTGTTTTTTATGATTTATATAATTTTATTACATTATAAGAAAAAAACTTTAAATATAAGAAACTAATAAAAAAAACTAAATTGAATAAAAATACAAAAATATGAGACAAAACTTTCAGACAATAATGGTTGAGCTTCATATCTTGTTTCACATCAGTTTGGGTAGGTTTATGGTTGAACTATGCACAAGTAAATCATACTACAAGAAGATTTGTTGCAGCACACATGCTATGTTATATTTATAAACCTGGTTAATTAATTTAAATGCACCACTCTACTCCCGTCATTGTCCACAAGAAATTTTGGAGATTGTAGTCATAAGTCTGCCCTTGTGATCCTTATAAATGTTAGGTTTCATCTTTTGAATTGGGAACACTTTGATCCTTTTTTTTTTAAATTAAATGATTCCTTTAATCTACGTCTTATTGGTTGCTATTGATGTTGTGGGGGGTGATTTGAACCTGATGAATTGGATTATTTTTTCCTGATGCAGATAAAAGTGAGATGGGTCCGTTTATTTTATTTTCTTTCAGTTTGGACTGTGTTTTCACTTCTCCTCTTCTTTTCCTTTTCTGGTGTTTTATTTTATTGTCTTCAATGCTAGGAAACTCGTTATCGGCAACGCTATTTAGATTTGATGTTGAATATGGAGGTTCGACAAATTTTTAAGACAAGATCTCAGATCATTTCATATATTCGGCGCTTTCTTGACAGTCGTGATTTCTTGGAGGTTAGTTGTTTGTCTTGATTTTTTATTTATTCAATTCATTCAGGTGGTTTCTACATATGGCACTTGACTTTACTTTCTTTTCATTACCTTCAATGTTCTTTTCACTGTCAGGTTGAAACACCAATGATGAATATGATTGCTGGTGGAGCAGCTGCCCGTCCGTTTGTGACCCATCACAATGACCTGAACATGAAGCTATTCATGCGCATTGCGCCTGAGCTCTATCTTAAGGAGCTTGTTGTTGGTGGACTTGACCGTGTTTATGAGATTGGAAAGCAGTTCAGAAATGAGGGCATCGATTTGACGCATAATCCTGAGTTCACCACCTGTGAGTTCTATATGGCTTTTGCTGACTACAATGACTTGATGGAACTCACTGAGACAATGTTGAGTGGTAAGGGTCATTTGGATCATGTTGCAAACAACTGCTTCAATCCACTTGGGTAGTGAAGTTATTTTTATCCTCCAAAATACTTGGATTTTTCCTGACACATTAATGTGTAATAGGGATGGTAAAGGAACTTACAGGCGGATATAAAATTAAATATCATGCAAATGGGCTGGATGAGGATCCAATTGAGATTGACTTCACTCCACCTTTCAGGTTTGTCATCTATATAGTATCTCTCACAAATTGTATGACATTAACATGAATATTAAAATATATGAAATTGGTTGTTTTAACTCTGGCAGAAGGATTGACATGATAGAAGAATTAGAGAAGATGGCGAACCTCAATATTCCCAAGGACTTTTCCAGTGATGAGGCCAACAAATATTTGAAAGACGTATGCACGAAGTATGAGATCAAATGTGCCCCTCCTGAAACAACAGCACGTTTGTTGGACAAAGTCAGTTCTCTGCTTAGTCCTTTATAAATTTTTTTTATTACTTTATTGAACATAAATTAGGTAGTTACTGGCATTGTGATCCTGTGTTATGTACTAAGTAGATACAATATCTGTGACGAAGGTTCTGAGCTTTATGCTTAAGGAGGTGAATGAGAGGCTAGGTATGAGCAAGGGCTTAAGTTTTTTATTTGTGAGAAGGGGGGGAAAAAAAGGGGGGGGGGGGGTGTTGGGTGTGGAGCAATGGATTGGATAGATCTTGCTGGAATACTGGTTTTTCCTTAGATGGCTTTCTGCTATTTGGAGTAATGGTTCAATAAGATTGCTTACACTGATAAGCTGTAGCAGTTGGATAAAGTAGAAATTGTAGCATTTGTCTGTGGGAGAGATAATTGGAGGTTGGGAACAGTGAAAAGTGGTTGATTGGAAATGCCATTAAAAGAACAATGTGATGGGGTCCCCAATATTTTACAATAATTAAGTAATTCTGCATTAGAAAAAGTGTGTAATTTCTTTTGTTCTGACAATGATGTTTTCTGACTTGATCTGATTTTGTTCCTTAAGGTAGACTATTCTTGCTTGCATGCTCAGACAATTTATGAGAATTGGTTATTTATATTTTTTCTGTTACTGCAGCTTGTAGGACACTTCTTGGAAGAGACTTGTACAAATCCTGCTTTCATCATTAACCACCCTGAGTTAATGAGTCCTTTGGCAAAGTGGCATAGAACGAAGAAAGGCCTTACTGAGCGTTTTGAGTTATTTATTAACAAGCATGAAGTATGCTTTTCAGGATATCTTGATTTCTTTCTCTTTCTATGTATCATTTAATTTTCAGCTTTATAATTCATGATTCTGACTTAATTTTTCTGTAACTGCTCAGCTCTGCAATGCATACACTGAATTGAATGACCCTGTGGTACAACGCCAGCGATTTGCTGAGCAGCTCAAGGTTCACGCATCAGTTTTTAAGTGTGCAGTGGATTTATCCTTAAATAAATTCCTCTGGAACTCTTCTGAATGATATGTGGTCTGCATGCAGGATCGGCAATCTGGTGATGATGAAGCAATGGCTTTGGATGAAACCTTCTGTACGGCTCTTGAGTATGGGTTGCCTCCAACAGGCGGTTGGGGATTGGGTATTGATCGGCTAACAATGTTGTTAACTGACTCACAAAACATTAAGGTTCTCTTCTCTCCTCTCTCTCTTGGGTCTGTGCCTGTTTGCATTTGTCTCATTTATACATGTATGTGTACACTCTATGTTCTCAATGGGCTCTCAACATATGCTATTTGGTAACAGGAGGTTCTTCTCTTCCCAGCCATGAAACCTCAAGATGAGCCATCTGCTAAAGGTACTCATTTTCAGTTTGGCCCATGTTATGCTTTTGTCTTAGTTGATGCTAGTCTTTTCGGTTACAGGTTTCATTCCTGTATATTGTGCTGATGGCTTTTTTGTGTTCTGTCTAAAGAGTATGCAGTTATATCTATATTTATTAAAGTCGTACCGAACTAATTGTCGAACTTTCAAATCATTTATGTAGGATTTTGGTTTGGTATGAAAGAAACACTGGATTTGCAAAATAAATTTTATTTTTTAAACTGAGTTTTTAATTATAGGTTGTTTTAACCAAATAATCATGCTTTCTTTCAATATTTAATTATAATGAAATACTTTTTAAGTCTTTTACTTTGAAACCTTGATTGATTAACTAAGGTATCAATTCAAGGCTCTATTTTTTGTCGTCGTCAATATAAATTCATGAATTCTATATTTCAATGATGCCTATGTATTCTATGAAATTATACTTTTATTAATTTCAACATTTAGTATGCTTTCAGCTTACATATTTATTTAATTTAGTACTGGCTAATCAGATTTTTTTTTTAATTTATTTTATTTTCAATATGTTTTTCAATTTAAAAAATATATATAATTAAACACTGACTATTGGTTTTCACCCAATGACTCAATTATTGAACCAATTAACCATTATACCAATTCATTGGTGGTTTGATGTTTGGTGCAGTTCACTTTTTGTTCCTGTTTTGATAACTATGGTTCTGTTATCCATGTCCCAGAGTATTGTATATTTTGACTGACTTAGTTGGTCCCTTGGTATTCCTTTAGGCAATGCAGGAGCTTAGGAAATTTTCAAAATTCTGAAACCCAGAGCTCTCATCCCGGAAAGTTGGCATGAACCTTTGATCGATGTGATTTCCGTCATAACTGAATTTCTTGGGGATTTTGTCACTTTTTATGGGTCGAAATACCATCCATCCTTGTTAATTCAGTTTACTAATTGTGTAATTCTTCCTATATCTTTTTATTTTTTGTTTTTGGCAAATTCAAAATATCATGTGAAATTAAATGAAGAATCAAGTTATTAGAACTGTTGTTGTCTCTCTCTCATATATTTATGCATAATTGGGAGTTTGGAGAAAAACTCTTGAAACTCTTATATTTTCTTATTGGATTCGAATTTTGAAAATTTAACTATTAGTTTACATGTTATTATATCCTCTATGCTTGTAAAATTTCAAGAAGATCAAAGATCAACAATTATGTCATCAATGACATATTTAAATAAAGTTCAAGTTTTATGGTAAACAATTAAGCATAAAAAATAGATGTATTGATCTAATAGTAAATAACATTTGATATGAACGAAATTTGACATGCATGTTATGAGCATAAAGAATATGCAATTTAATGGTTAAAAGGATCTAATAGGGTTTTTCAGAAACTTTGTCCGCATAATTGTGTAAGGATTATTGAATTATGCAGCTTTAGGCATAGCATTAAGCTTTAATTTCGGAAATGCAATTAAATAATACTGAAATGAAAGGCAAGTAGCCTATTGCTGACTCAGAAAGATTTTTTTTTTTTTTAATTGTCTCAAATACCCCCAATTTTTCAGCTTGTTTTTGACCCGTAAACGTATTTTTGGACACTAAAATTCTGGCTCGGTGAAGTGCAGAGTAGTATTCTACTGTCCACACCATAAATATATCATAAAATTCTATTGTTTTTATTGCAAATTTGTGCTTAGGTAACCGTGTGTGAGTCTGAATTTGGTTGGCAAGGATAGGGTATAAAATCTATATTTTACAGTTTATATTATTTAATAAGAGATTATCACATCAGTTTTTTACTTAAAACTTAATACATCTTATTACACATAGTAACATCTCAAAAAACTCATAGTTAAGTTAGATTTTTAAATGAGTATTAGAATTGATTGAGTGTGGTTGTATTTATTCTTTAATATGTAATATGATAATGTGGCATGTTGGGATTGGATGGGTAAAACTTAGATTTTACACTACATCCTTATAGAATTTGATCTCATAGTATATATATTGGAAAAGTATCGGTGGGTTAAGATTAAATTATACATTACGTCACTTTTTTTGATGTTACACAAATTCATAACACTTCCAATTTCGTGTTAATCGAATACTATTTATTATTTTATTAAAAAACTTAGGCATAATTTTAAAGTTAAAAATATTCCAAAATTTATTATTTTGAATGGGTAATTGAAGTTTTGTTGATTAGAAAAGTTCAATATGTTTACGGTAGTGTAAGAATACAATGCAGCTCAATGGTAAGTTGTTAAAGTATTTGTTCAATAAAAAAAAATTATGGGACGGTGTAACATCTCAAAGAGTTACATAGCGTTTAACTTTAACGTGGTCTTATTAGGATATTACTATATATATATATATATATTGTAAACCATGTTTTTTTATAAAGTTTAAACTTAGGTATTAGGTTGGTAAGCTTAGATATAGTTTGTAAACTTAGGTATAGTTGATTAGGTATTGTACCTTTGGTTCTCATTTAAATTATGTCATGTGATTGCATTGACGCCAAGAGCCTAGTAACACAACTGACATTTCATTGTGTTTCAACAAAGATATTTAGGGTTTAAATCCTCCCATCCCAGCTATCAAATTATAATTTTTTTTTTTAAAAAGTGATTGAATTGACCAACGCACAAGGTAAAATTAAATTAATTTTTTTTGGAAAAGATAACATTGTTTTTACTAGTCAATACAATCATGTGGTTGAATTCAATTAGGGACCCTATGTAAAACATTTTAAGAATTTGTTCTTAAGTTTTGCCCTTTCTAGAATAACAGGGAAACCATGTTTATTTTTACCACTAACTACTACTATCTTAAGACTATCATACTAATCCTAATATATCATATATTAGATTCATTGTAATACACAATTTAATATAGCATAGATGTACTAGCTTAGGACTTTTCCACTGTATACATAGGCCATCAGACTAGATCATGTTAATTAATTCTTTTTGCTTTCTTATTCTCTCTAAATCATTTTTTCTTCTTCTTTTTATTATAACATGGTATTACAGTCATAATCTTTGTCCCTTATCAACCTTCATCGTTGCTTTTGCTATCAACATTAGAGATCACACTAAAGATATGATCTTTAGGGATCCCATCTATACCTAAGCTTCTCAAATTTGCATTCATGTCCTTAAATAATTGTCATTTTGGTGTCACACACACCCTCAAGCACTGAGTCTCAATCGTGCATTTCTTGTGATGCGTAAATTGCCTCTTACTCTGAAGACACCCACCATGTGTCTCACATGAGCTTAGAGCCCTCACATGTCAATTTTGTTATGACGACATGCTTGACCTACTATCTGACTTCCATAGTTCATTAATGCTCCACACAAAACACTTGTTGGAGATACACCTACTTGTGCTGTTGCTCCAAATCTCTTTATGTTATAGTATCGAACAATGCTAGGACCACAACTATTTACACAATTTTTGCCGCAAACAACTTGCAATGTGACAAATTGTAAGTGGTGGAAGTGTGGACCCACCACTAATAACTTGTCACGTGGCAAGTTGTGTAAATAGTTGTGGTCTTAGCATTTTTCTATTATGTTGGTTCTCTCTATTTAATCGTCTTCTTGATGTTTTTCTATTCAAGTAGTAGAGTAAATGCTCCTTAAGACTACTCTTACACGTCCCTAGTGAGATAGAGTCTTTGGCATTCATCACCTTCTTCACGAGCTTTTTCCTCTTTAATGGATATATATATATATATATATATATATATGAATTTCGTTGTGGTTCTCGATTCATGCGATGATCATTAAAGACCTTCATTGTATTAAAGAATTAATGTATGCTCTTTGAGACTATTCCTACAGGTCCCCAGCAAGATGTAGTCTTTCATGCATCACCTTCTTAATGGGCTTCTTCCTTTTCGGTGGTGCTGTTGTCTTAGCTAGGCTTTTCTTGGTAGTTTTTGATTCATTCTATGGGAACTAAAGACCTTACTCGTATTGAAGATTTTCTATCCAAAGTTAAGATTTTCATCTAGCATCCACATTGAGATTGAGGGGGATTAATGGTAGAAGATATTAGGGTATTTTTATCAGAATATTATCATAAATATTGTAGACCCTGATTTTTTAGAACATTATGGGCTAATAAGATTTTGTAATACCATAGGCTGTCATGATTTGCAGGGTTATCATACTAAGCGTATTGTATTTGTATATATACTCAAGATTAGGTTTATTGTAACACACAATTCAATATAGTAAAGATGTAACTATTTGAAGTTTTCTATTGTTGAGGTAGACCGTTAGGTTGAATTGCATTAATTCTTTTTACTTTTGCTTTCTCCTTCCACATTATTTTGTTTTATTTTTTCTTTCTATTTTAACATGGTATAAGAGTTATAATATCTTCAACTTTTATTCTTGCTTCCATAGGTAAAATTAGAGCCCACACTTGAGACCTAGATTCATTCCATCTATTCCTAGATTTTTCAATTATGCATTTGGGTCCTCTTAGAATTGTTGTTTTGACGTCACACATGCCCTCAAGTACCTTTGTCCTAAAATGTTGTTCATGTTTAGAAAATTCAATTTTTTAAGGAAACATCATTTAATGTATTGTATCTTAGTTAAAAAAAGTACAATTTTCCAAAACTATTGACTTTTAAGATAAAATAAATGGTAAGATAGGGATTTTATTTATTAATTTTAGAAAGAGGACTTCATTTTAAAAAATCTCAAAATGAAATAGAGAACCAACAATTTGGAATTGTGGGAGTAACATACAATTCAATATTGCAAAGATATAGCCATTCGAAACTTTCTGCTGTTAATTTAAATCATGAGAACAAACCATATTAATTCTCTTTGTTTTTTCCTTCTAAAAAAAAAAAAAAAAAAAAAAAAAATCCCCTTTGCTTTCCCTTTCTCTTTCTACGTCATTTTAATATATTTTAACCAATATTAAACTTAATTCAACTTTCCTGTATCTGGAATATTGACTAAAAAAAAAAAAAAAGAGTGAGCCAGATTAGCTTAGCTCATATTTTTCTCTTGTTAATAACATAAAGGCTGGTCGTGCTTAATAGGGCTGTGTCATGCACTTTGAACTCAAGACCACGACACATTATTTTAGGAATCAAAATGCATGACTCCTCTTATAGGGGGAGTTGTTAGTTTGTTTAATGATTAGAAATGTAGTTTTACAAGCTTAGGAAGGTGCTCACTGCTCACTTCCTAACCTTATTTTGACATCTGTTAGGCCTCTACGTTCTAAAATACATAATGATTTTATTTCTTTTGTAAAAATATTAATATATTTTTGAGCTTATCTTCCAGTGTCCCCGATTTGGACGTTTCTGTTTGGTACCTTTGACTGCTAAATGATATCATTTCTCCATGAATAATATAATGAAGCTCACACAGTCTCACCAATGACCTCTTTGTCAAACTAAGGTGGTTGATATCTTGTTGGTAACCATCAATTTCAAAACAATTTATGTTGTCAAAGAATCTATTAAATATGCTGTTAAAAAGAATGCTGAAGGTTTGCCTATTTTTGATGTAAGTGTTGGTTGAGGTATTCTTGATGGTGTCAATACCTTGATCTATACTATTCTCAAACATTTTGTTGGTACTCCATCTAATAATTCGTTTCGAATTTCTGATTATCTGAATAATTTGAGATGTCCTACTATGTTTGATTACAGATGGTACCAAGATGTTTTCATTTCTAGAGTTATGCTTCGGAAAGATTGTTACAAGCCTTATTAGAAAGAAAAGTTTATTCATCGACGGTTTGCCTCCTATCTTTGCTCATAAGGTAAAACAAGAATTAATGGGTAAAATGATTTTATTGATTATGATAATTTAACTTATGGTGATATTTTGACCACTATTAAAAAACTTGTATTAATTTGTGTGATGATGAAAAATTGTTAGAACACCAATTAAAGAATAAAAGAAAAGCTAAATATGAAATGGGTAATTTCTGTGAACAATATGATTTGCCTCCTATTATTCCTTCCAAGCAAAAGGGTAAAAAACATGATAAAAGTCACAAAAATTATAGCCATAAAAAAGTATAAAAAATACAAACCCAACTTTGTTAAACCTAATGATTACTATGTTAAAAAGAAAAATGTTTCTAAAAATTATGCTAAACAGAGATCAGGTAAAGGCAAATGTTTTAACTGTAGTAAACCTAGACACTATAGTAAAGATTGCAAACAAAAACCTGGTAAGTTAAAAAATAAGTTCAACATGTTAAATATTGATGATAAAGATCAAGAAGAATTATTCAAAATCCTTGAATCAAACAATTCATCTGATTATTTGGAAGATGGTTTTTCTTTTTCATCCTGATTTAAACTTAAGGGATAACCCCCCTTAAATAGGCAAAAATTCGGAGTAAACAGTGTCATGAACAGTAAAAGTGAATAGTGAATAGTAATCGGTGAACAGTAATCTGTGAACAGTGCTTTTTTAAAATCTTCAATAACAGGAGCCTTGTCTGATTCTCCAAACCAAAGAAAACTTGAAAAGACTAAAAGCCAAAGGAATCTCTTTGAACCAAAACATCATATTTTACGCATGGAACAGTGAAGCAATAGGCTTTGAAATGACTGAAAGCCAAAAGAATCTCTTTGAACATCATGATTTACGCATGGAGTAGTGGAGCAGTGGTGTAAGAAAGGGAACCACCAACATTATGTACAAGTTTAAAGGATTTCGATGGTATATTGTAGGACAATGAATCTTAATTATAATGTCAATGATCTTACTGATTATTATATCCATGGAAATAAAACCTTAAAACTCCAAAGCTACTGGTTGGCTTTCAACTGTCTAGCATTCATTCATGGGCTCTTTTTGAGTGAGAGGGAGATAGTTGGAGAGAGAGAGGGAGAGAGAGAGAGAGAGGCAGAAAGTGGATTCTCCTGTAAACGGCATATGCCTATTGATTCCCATTTCCCACAAAATTATTAAGGCCATAGCTAATTCAAAGACCCAATTAAACATATAGCTAAAGAAACCTCTGCATTGTGGTAAAAGACCACAGAATTTCAAATCTGTCATATCTGATCATTTTTCGCAAAGAAGCCAAGCATGCATAATATTTTGAAAAAATCTCTATGATGAGGGAAGACTTATACACCATACCATCAAAGAGATTTTGGTCTCTTCATTGGCATGAATTCCCTCTTAGTCTTTCTCTTTCATTCCCTCCTCGTAGTCATCTTGGGGTTTATCACTTTACATTTAATAATAGACCTAAAAGTCTTTTTTCTTAGTCACAATAAAGAGGTCAGACAGTGGAACATATAATGCATGATTGAATTTGCAAGTGCAGGTGTCCTCAATTGTTGAAAGTTGAGTGGAAATTATGATGGTCCAACATAAGACAGGATTAGGCAACATACCATTTGGCATTTGCATAGTCTTGCACTGATTGAGTTAATGTGCTCATCCTTAAACCATGCATTTCTTGTAAGTATATGAGGTTAATCTCACCATAATTTGGTGAATTCTCATATAATTTATTCCATCTTTTAAAGGATGATTAGCTTCTTGAGTAATATGGCTGTGTGGTTTGATGACAAGTTGTAAAACTTTAATAGAGACGTTCTATTCCCTTCATACATGACCACCATCCTCATAGGACTACCATCATTTGCCTATAGGTACTGTGAGGAAAACACTATTCGATCCTCCTTCCCCTACTCACTCCAAAAATGTCCTTCGGTGTGCTTTATGAGACCATAACCAAGCAAGTCCTAGGTTTGTTCACCACTGGGGTTAGTTCAATGTATTTAGGGCCTAAAGCAACAGCTTTATATTGAGACTTTTCTACTATTTAAATATTATCAAAATAATAAAATTATTAAATTTCTATATCATATATTTTTCATATTACCTGCTAAAAAATGAAATTAATAATTAATGATGTGAAATGATATATATATATATATATATATATATAGAAATTGTGAAAATAGCACAATTCATTTACTCATTGACAATTTTTTTTAATCATATTGTAATTGATTTTGCGAAGAGTATTTTTCCTGGTTTTGAATCTCCCTCCTTAGTCCTCACTTCTAATATATATAGAACAAAAAATATTTTAATTTAAAAAAATATAAAATTTCTGAATTTCATATCAATGGGCTGATATTTAGTGAACAATAGCGGTGTTGAGGGGCAATAGACCATGTCTCTGTGAAACATGATATATATATATATATATGTATATATATTTATATATATATATATATATATTTTTTTTTTTAACATATAAAATGAATCTGACAAATGTTTAAGGTACCTTTGTAAAAAGGCTTATAGTTCAATTGGTAACCTCTATGTTGTTTCCAATGGAGATATACAAGTTCAAATCACCCACCTCGGTTATAACCATCGAATCATAAAAAAGGAAAGAAACAAGAATACCTGGGTTCTTGAAACCAATTTCTTTCGAATCCAGCTTCTAATATATATTTACCCCAATTTTCTATCTTTGAAAGTAGTAATGAATATATACACACTCGTGGTATGTTTGGATACCGCTTATTGCTGAAAACTGAAAACACTGTAACACAATAATTTTTAAATATGTAAATAGTACCGTGGGACCCAAATTTATATTGAAATTTGTATTTGGATGACTTTTGTGGGTCCGTGAACAGTGCCGTGGGACCCACCATTTTTCAGCAAAACGTAGAAACACACGTTCTCAATGCAATCCAAACTCACACTAGAGTTAAAGAATCATTGGATAACTGAATATTACTTGTATGTGCTGATCTTTAGGAAGAGCATCTTAACTCATTTTTGCAACATCATAGTTCCACAGATAGAATAATAATCCATTACCACCTAAAGCAAAGCACAAATGTTGACCATTTCCCAAGTGAGCACATTAGCCCCTCAAAGAGGGAATGTCTTTGTTTAGTCAATAATACTTGAGGGAAGAAACTTTCATGCTCATCTGTCATCTCAATGTGATCAAGTGTATCATCACAGACGATGACAGTATCATAGTAGGGTTTGACCATGATAACTTAAGTGGATAACTCGTTTTTGCAACATCACAGTTCCACATAGTAGGGTTTGACGGATGCTACAATAACTTAAGTCCCTTTTAAGGCAAAAGAAGGGAAACTAGACCAGTCTACAATTCTTACCACAGTAATAACCCTAAATAAAACCAAACATTCTATAGATATCCAAAAACAAAAAATTTCCCTGAACTCATTGTATAATTCGACCAAGAAAATACACTTCAGCTCAATGATAAAGGGTGGGATGGCATTTGGGTGGATTCTATGTGGAATCATATAAAGACATGTATTTATTTTAATTGATCAGCAAATGGTTACACCCATAAATGTAGCTTAGCAAAAAAATAACTAAAAGACTGACAAAATTTCAAACTGATATTAGAAATTCACCATGACCAAAATCAACAATTTCAAGAGAATTTTTGACGAACTACAATCAACCATCGTTTTTGGCAAGTCTAGGCATTTGATATAAACTCCCAACTTTGAAACTTTCGACAATATCAAGCAAAGTAATAAAATACATGAATATGTAAACAAACAATAAGTCCTAATACATGTAAATGAAAAAGATTCAGAATGGAATCCGGCACTTTAGGAGCTAACTGTAAAAAAAGAAAAAAAGATTCTAAGGCTCAACTGTAGTCACCTGTTGCCACTCCCCATCTACTGCTTCCTTCCACAATGTCACACAGTTGTTTCCATCAGCCACAGCCAATATGTTTCCTGTTAGTGACCAGGAGACCCTCCAAACAGGAGTCTTGAAATCATTCAGAACCTTGCCTTCCCATTGATCCCCCTCCTTGGCCACTGTCCATATGATGACTTTGCCATCCTGTGAGGCACTTGCAATTGTAGATTTTGGAAGTCCCAAGTTAGGTGCCCAGGCAACATCACGAACCCAATCTGTATGCATCTGAAGAGCTGGAAAGCAATCCATCTTCCATGTCCCATTATAGAGCTTCCACACCTTCACAGTATTATCACAACCACCCGAGCAGAGCTTCTGAACAGGATCCAGCAAGCCAGAACCAACAAGAGCCCCGGGAGCTGTTGAGGGAGCCCATGAAACAGATGTCACACCAACTGGGTGAGCCTGGTCAATCCTTGAGGTGTCCCAACCACCATCCGGTCTTGCAGAGAAAACTGAGATATTCCCATCAGAGGAACCACATGCCAAACAAAGTCCCAGTTCATGAGGAGCCCAAGCAACAGAATTGACAGATGACTTGTGGTCATTGAAGACATGGGCTTGAGTCCACTCATTCGGATTACCCTCCTTCCATATTATCACTTGCCCATCATAAGAACATGAAGCAAGTAAAGACCCGAATTTTGGGTGAGCCCATGCCACCTGCCAAACAGGTCCTTGGTGACCAGTTAACGTTGCAAGCTGCTGAGAGGCCGTATTGCTCACCCCAGTTATCTTAATGGAGTGGTCTGATGAGGCTGTAGCAACACGCTTACCATAGTAATCCATGGCTACATCATGGACCACATCTTGGTGACCAGTTTCAATCTTTTGCGAAGGCATTTCCTACCGTTAACACTGCTCAGAACAGAAGAAGTAAACCTAAATTATAACTGATTCATACTCCAATTGATTTTGAACATAATTTCAAACCCTTCAAAAAGTGAAATCATCTAAAATTTTAATCATAGACCCACTATTTGATTCCTAAGAAAGTGCAAGAACATGAAAAACAAACTAAAATAATAAAAACCTCGAAATTCTAAGTTTTCCACAAATCTTTAAAAATACGATAATTGAATAAATTTCATGAGCTACCCATTATTTCTAAGCTAACAAATCATAGAAATCTGATCTCAGCCTCATATAACAAGTTGCATTATTGAGAGATATCTGAGATTTGATGCTGCATATAAAAGTAGCTATGAAATCACTGCTATAAGGGAATAAGATCAAATCCCATATAGCAAGTTGCATCATTTGCAAATATTGCATGAATATGACTAATCTACCAAGTAGCTATACAAATTCATCAATCAAATTAAGCATACCCCAAGTCCTACAAATTCACAGACAATGAAATGAAATTCATCAAATCTTGAACAAACCCCACAAAAACTCCAAATCCCATTTATCATTTTTTTCTACAAATTTCCTCATAAACCACACGCCTAATCTAAATCTTGAACTTACAAACCCAATAGAATCAAATCATCAACACACCAACAACAAAAGGAGGAAAACGTTAATAAATCAAAACTCACCGACACAAATTCAGAGCACAGCGGAGCGGCGGCGGCGGCGGCGGCTGCGTCGGCGTTGTCTCTTGTTCTCTCAGACTCTCAGCCTCTCCGATTCGGATTTGTTTCGTTTTTTTAATTGGATTTGTTTTTATTATTATCATTATTATTTTTATTTTTCTTTTCGCGCGGATTGGATTTTAATGAGGTTTTGGGCTGGGCTCATTAGAACAATAAGCAGAGCAGGCCGTTTTTTTAAAAAAATTATAATTTATTGATTAATTTATTTTTTAATTATAATTTTGGGCTCAAATTGGAGAGAAATTATTAAGTCTAGTTGGAATAATAATAATAATAATAATAATAATAATAATAATAATAAAGATTAGTGTTATAAGTACTACAAATTTTACTACATTACAAACTGATGTGTCACAAATCAAAAAGACATAATTCAAAATTCAATTACGAGGTAATTCAAATTTACAAATTACATTTACTAGCTTATAACCCTATGTATATGCAAGAGTAGCTCTACAGCCAGCCTAGGGGGTTCAAATGAACCCCCTAGCTTGGCCCCCCATATTATATATAATTTTTTTTTTTTGACCCTTAAAATAAAATTTTGAATATCCAGGCTCTAAATTTTGTTTAAATCCAATTGAAATAAACTTGAAATATGATCATATTAGTGCTATTTTCACAATAAAGGTTAAGTGACAAGTTGTAATTGACTTTTTATCTAAATCCATAACTGACATCACTTTTTTACATACCTTTAACAACTTGTCATCTAGATTTTATTGCGTAAATGTTTTGTCAGTAGCACCACTCTTAAAATTACTCCTTTGTTAAAAAATAAATAAACTTTCTTTCTAGACTTTGGCTTACTTTAATGTTGATGGTAGAATGAAACTGTTTTTTCTTGCACTTTTCTTCTTCATGAACAAAAAATTACACCACTTGTACAACCAATTGATTTGTATTTACATCTATGATTCTTTTCTCATTTTCTCTTTCTTCCTTCTATATTTTTTTTCTATTTAATTAAGTAGTTTGATAAGTGTTCTATAGTTTTTCGAGTCCAAAAAGTCTTTTAGTGCTTGCTCCAATTCCAAGAGAATGACCACATGTGTGGTTAAAAATCCATACACTTCAAAAGCAAAATCTTATATAAGTTACTATTTATTTTCCTTAGTTTAATGTTTACTCTCAGACCTACTATTAAGTGTGTTACTATTCTTCTTTAACATATATTTTTATTTAATTGATATTACATATGATTATAATAAATTATTATTATTTAGACAAATATTATGATTAGTTATTTATTTATATACATTCCATCGTTGTTTTCTTACCGATCTTTAAACTATTAATAATTTTTTAGACTATTTTACAATATAGTTGTATTGTATACTATTAAGAATACTATGTTAGATTATTGTATGTAACATGACAATTGTATATATCAAAAAAAAAAAAAAGTAATCATTTTATTTTTTTATTCCCCTACAACAAAATCCTAACTCAAGACACTATTGACCCCCCTAAAAGAAAATCCTAGAGCCGCCACTGTGTATATGCATAGATACACTTAAAGATATACAATAAGATGCATAATATAATTCTTATATATATATATATATATAATTTAAATACTATTGATAGTCATTTTTATATTTTGTTAGCTCTTTAAAAAATTTGTGAGGATATTATTAGGTTTAAAATGTAAATTGTTCATTTTTGATATTATTATTGTGAAGTACTTTTTTTTTTTTTTTACACGATTCATTTATTCTAAACTTTTTGGTTTTCGTATTAATAATTCACTTGGATGAATGTTTATGATGTGGTCCCACATTTGATTATAAAATTAAGAAATAAAACTCTTTAAGAATAAATAATTTAGGACACATGCGCAAAATTAGAACTCTAATTTGGAATTTTAATTTGAGTTTTTCCTAGTTTCACCTACTATTATTATTATTATATATAGATTGGCACATCAGATGATGCCACACTTGCATAGGTGATAGTGTTTTATTTGTTGGAATTACTAATTCTGCAGTCTTCCCAATGGATCTAATAATTTCTCCAAATTTGAGGATCGAAATAAATAACCAAAAGAATGGACATTTTGTGTTAGTAGTAGGGTCAGTTGGCATCAGAGCAGGAGGATCGAGATTCTACATGCTTCGGAGCGATAACAATTTTTTGTTGTTGGTAGATACAATAGAATTTAAATTTATGACATTTATTCTATGATAATTGCCGAAAAAAGACTTAACTAACGAAGCAAACTTGAACCTACAAAAAACTTGTGTGTAGTGTGCACTCAGGGCTCATGATAGTACTGTTCATTTGCAACAAAAAGAAAGCTACAACATGGGCTTATGGCCCATGAAATTTCAAGAAAGCTCCGACATCTGTATATTATCATTATTATGTACATATTGTATAATTATATTAGAACTATGGACAAAAAAAATTATATTAGAACAGATGGGGATATTGCCAAACTATTGTTACAAATTGTGCCATAAGATGGGAATACAACATGTGTTGTGTATCCAAAAGTTAAGTTTTTTTGGATAAACATCATTGTCAATTTCTTTAAAACTTTCTCTTATCTTCCCGTGAGTGCATTTTAAAATACTTACTATTCTAAAAAAAAAAAAAAAAAAAGTGCCATCATTGCATTCCATTACATAGTTCTAGCAGTTAATATTAATCAATATCACATGGTGTGTCATGTACTGTTGAATCTGATTAGCATTTTTTTAATAACCTGGAGTTGAAAATGGTCCATATCTTCGTGCGTTAGGCACGAAAAGATAATGGCTTTTCATATATATACACATATAAAACTATTCATTGTTAGAACTTAAGAAGATTCACATGGGAAGAATGTGTATTAAACTTCAAAATAATCAGTGGTGCTGGTCGGCAATAATGTTCATTATTCATCAACTGTGTTATTTAATTAGCTCAACTTATAAAACTTTTTGTTGTCGGATAAGAATTTGAAAGCAAATCTTGTCAATATAAAAAATAAAAAAGTCATTAATGTGGTAAGAGCAATTATAATGCTGTAAATACTATAAACTCAAATCCCTTTGTTTTTATTTATTTATTTTTAAATGATCATAGAACATTTAGGTTGCATTTGAAATTAGAGTTTAAAGTCAGTTTATTTTATTATTTAGTTTATTTTTGCTACTATTCATGGGTCTCATTGCACTTTTAGGTATTATTCATGGGTCCCACTACACTTTTTGGTATTATTCATGGGTTCCACTGTACTATTTCAGCTAGTTTTTATTTTTATTTACAGTACTTTCAGTAAAAAGTTTTCAATTTCAACTAAATAAATTGTTCCCGATCAGACCTCTAGTATACTCGTTTTTTTAGATTGAGAAACATAGCCTGTCTATCTCTATTATGACTAATTTTCATAGTCTGAGACAGAATAATGGCATAATATATTTTTAATTAGGACCTACTGAATTGGTTTAGTGGTTTTCACGAGTTGCACCCATGTTAAACCTATATATAGACTTCTCCATCTTATTTCTCGTGCTTCTTAAATTAATTCAACTAATTGCTTCTAGTAGTAGTGAGGCTTATGAATAGTAGCAAAAATAAGCTACTATTATTGAAAAGACAAGATTGCTTAGGAAATTGCTCAAGAAAAGCTGAAACAACAAGTCTCGATACTTGGCTTGGTGCTTGTCGATTTATCAAGAATAAGTGAATCTCGATTCTTGGCTTGAGACCTCTCGATTTATTGAGCTTCAGGAAAATTGAACAATAAATTTTTGTTTAAGCCCGTGATGACTTATCCTTTCTAGGGATCATTTACAAGGGTTCTAGACTATATAAAAGATATTTTATAGTCATCATCATAGACACAAAGAAACACACGCATAGCAGGAGTTGCTACGACTTTTATGTGCCTAGGGTTTTGTACCAAGTTATTACCGGTTAATCGAAGTGTGGATTGGAGAACTTTGCAAAACTATAACAATCAAAAGGGTTGTTGTGCTATTAGTCACAAATAAGAGATTTGTGCAAAAGAGAAGTTTTTGCAAGAAGTAGTCCAATTGGGGATGAAGCTTCCTTATATATATATATTAGTAGGTTCTACTGTAGGTAAGTACTTCTAGATAGGGTAAGATTTCTTGTACTTATAACCTCTATTCTTGTTAGTAGTTTCCTCGGGAATGGTCGCTTGAATTTTACTTGGTGGGGTTTTACTTGCGAGGGTTTTCCCCCATCGTGATCAAATCATTGTATCAAACTTATTTTCTACTGCACTTATTTTCGTTTGGTGATTTTATTGTTCTTTAATAGGTTTTGCATATAATTGGACTAATTAATCAACATAAGTAATTGGTTAAGTAACTGGGTCAATCTATAACCCAACATATTTGAATTACACACTGTGATGATAGGAATCGGGTAAGGGTCAATTGTCTCCCTTGTTATATAAAAGGGAGCAGTCATAGCCATTAGGAGGCAGAGTTTAGCCAGGAAATTCTTGCTAAAATTAGGCTACTAGGAAGAATAAAGAGTCGAAGTGTACCCGTTTTGTAGGATTCAAATCTTCTAGATTTCCTAGGATACTCTACCAAATAGATTTCCTTAAATCTTAATCATTCTTTAATAATTTAATGCTCTAGATTTTGCCATGTCAACATTCCACTAATAATAATCTTAATTGTTTTGTTTGCAATATTATTTTATTATTTTAAGAATATTGTGGAATGCTGACATAGCAAAATCTAGATCATCAAATCATTAAAGTGTGGTTAGAATTTAAGGAAATCGATTGATAAAGTATTCTAAGAAATCTAGAGGATTTGAATCCCGTTTTGTATCATTCTTGTCTTATTAAAATCTTCTTAGGGGCATAGGTTTCATCCTTTGTCCCACCGTAGCTTTTCACCCCATTAAAAGGGGTACTTTTCCATGTACTTGGTGTGTATTTTGCATGTTGATTTCTTTATTGTTCATTTGCATCAATATCCAACACTATTTCTTAATGTGCTAAGGATTTAGCTTAGGGAGCGGAGAGAGGGGAAATTTACTAGAGTCGAGGCTCTAATATCATGTAAAGACTATAAGCTTATATATTTACTAGTGTGTAAAATTGTACAAAAGACTGGCATTAAATATGTAGACATATGTGTAACTTAGGGAAAATTTTCATATGCGCTGAGTGCAGGAGATACGGTCTCGTGACTTAGAAGTATAAAGGGTATAGTAAAAGTATAGTACAATGTGGTTAGGTCTATTGGACTTGTATTCTATCCAAGGTGGTCGATATCGTACCAGTACCAGTCAGTATGTATCGTACGATACGTAAACCGGTATCGAAACACCAACATTTCGTATCGGTTTAAATATTGGCCGTATCGGCCATACTGGTTGATTTCAGGCATTACCGGCCGGTACAGAAAAAAGTTTTTTTTTTTTTTTTTTCTTTTTTTAGTTTTGTAATTTTTGAATTTTTGTAAGGGCAGAATGGTAACTTATTTGCATTAACTGATTAGTATTATTTGTTTTTTTAGTATGCAATGAACATGTGATATCCTAATTTGATTGATTGTGTGATGTTTGGGTGCGTGATGAGTCCCATATCAGGTATTTACTGGGTAGATCTGGGTTTTATTAATAACTACAAGGAGCTTCAATTATGACTAGTTCTTTGAGGTATAGCGCAGATATAGCTAGCGCTTTTCCTTGTGTTGTTACAGAACAATTAAGCTTTCTACTTGAAGCTAAAGTCTAAAACCATGAATAATTTATTCTTAATTGAGATAATATTTTATGGTAAACTTTTATATTTATTATAACACACACACACATATATATTTTTTTATAAATATAAAAAATAACGGTAAACCTGAAATGGTACACCGGTATTGACCGGTGCCGAAATATATTAGAAAGATATTTGGAGAAGTCTTTATGAGACAATCACATTAGGATCCATTGGGATCCCCTCTCCCTCCCACTCAAAGAAATGGATTATGTTTAAATTATCTCTTAATTAATTATAATTTTACCTATTTATTACAATATTTAGGTCAATATTTTGTGAGGCTAAGTAAATGAATTGTTGAACCAGTGGTAATTAGGTGAGTTGATGTCATGCCTACATATAGCAATTTCTTTGCGAGTACAAAGGATAGAATCCATGTAGTTGTTGGGAGGTGCACGACACCTAATAGAAGTCCAGCCCATGTAGGATTTGTGCCCAAGATAAAATACTTGCCATGCAAGCAGATGGAATTCTATTTCAATTAGAAATAGGTGAACGTGGTTGACAAGTCCTAGAATCCTACTCCAAACGTAAGTAGGAATTGTGTTTAATAATTAATGCTCGTAAGAATCCTAACTCAAGTCATGTTAGGAATTCATATTATGCTAGGAAAAGAAGTCTAAGGTGGCAGAAGCTTTTTTGCGTATAAAAAGAATGTGGGTGTGCCGCATATTGAAGTCTTATTAAGAAAAAACTTGTGTTTATGTTCCGGGCTGCTTCTATGGCAGATTCCCGCAGCAAGAAATCTGCAGTAGCAGACGATGAAGATATGGATCCAACGGTATAAGTCCATTCTTGTCCTGCAATAGTTAGCATTCTTTTCTTGGATCTTTTCCACAAAGCTCTTGATTATAATCGCAATCTCCTGCTTTTAATCTTCCTCGTTTGTTTTTCCTCCAGCAATACTTCGAAAATAGACTGAAATATCTTGCGGCTCTGAGGGCAGCTGGTGAAGAGCCATATCCTCACAAATTCGATGTTACAATGTCTACCCCTGAATATGTAGAGCAGTATAAAAACATAGGCAATGGGGAGCATCTTGAGGATGTTACTGTAAATTTGGCTGGTATTGAAATCAGGGCTTTTATTTATTCGGTTAGTATTTATCATGTCTCTTTTGGTGATCTTTTTAAAAAAAATTTTCTTTCCTATGCAAAGGGCGTATCATGAGCAAACGTTCATCTTCTTCAAAGCTATTCTTTTATGATTTACATGGTGGTGGTGCAAAAGTCCAAGTTATGGCTGATGCTAGGTATCTTATCACTGTATCTTTTCTTTTCCCTTATTCATATTTGATTTTTCCTTATGATTTTAGTATTGTTATTTCTTTAGGTACGCAATGTCTTTGACAAATTATCTTTCTATTAGTTTTTTTTTTTTTTTTTTTTTTTTAATTAAAATTTTTATTTGTAAGTTATTCATGCAACCATGTGGGCCTTGAACCTATGACTTCTACCTCCACTTTACCCCTGTAAGAGGAGGTGCAATTTGAGATGCAGCACATTGGCATCTTTCCATATTAGTAGAAGAGCCTTTGTTTTTGCTTTTGGACTCTTTCTTTGAATGGACACAAATTGCTCTCTCTGTGATCTTCTATAGAGGAATAGGTGATTAGTTTCGGAATTTGGATTTTCTTGTTACATAGCATTTCATGTCAAATATCTTATCTTAAAAATTTAATATTTTTGGGCACTAATTCATCAATTAGTTGAATGTCAATATTTTGCCCAAGTTCCTTGTAAGAGAAACTTTGTTTATTTATTTATTTATTTTTTTATTGAAATTATTGCTAATTTCATGTTTTTGAGGCCTGATTAGTTGTATGTAGAAGGCTTAGGTAGATTGGCAAAAGGAATGATGTAGGTCATTTTACTTTATTGCATCTTTCTGTACCACTGTCTAGCTTTCTCAACTACGCTTAGAAAAAAAAAAAAAAAAAAGGAATTGTAAAGGACCTATATAAACAAGATGATGAATATGTATGAATGAGACTTTCCACTTGGTACTATTTGGGAAATTTGGGTTCTAATATGAATTAGTTTCATGGACAATCACCCCACCCCACCCCCTGGCTGGGTGTCCCCCCTAAATTGCACCACCTTTAAGTTTTGCTGCACATATACGAAATTTAATGATAAAGAGATTCTTCATTTCCATGATGCAGCAAGTCAGATTTGAATGAGGAAGAATTTTCTAGGTTCCATTCAACTGTGAAGCGTGGTGATATTGTTGGTGTCAAGGGGTTTCCAGGTTTGTGATGTTACTACAATTGGGTAGTTACTAACACCATTTGACTTATATATATATATATTTATAGCTGCTCCTTACTATGTTGACACTATTGAGTTTACAGAAGAAATCACCATCAGTTTAATTACTTAATTTGGTCTCTCTCTCTCTCTCTCATTTGATGTTTGATAATGAATTGAAAATTTTATGGCATAAGGAAAAAATTATGGAGAGTATAGGTAGAACTTCAAAATACAAATTTAATAGAGACCGCTTGAAAATTCCTTTAAATAGGTGCTTCATTTTGGTCTTTTTCCCTATGGTGAACTGTTTTAGTTTTCTATGCTGCATAATTGGTTTTATTTTTTAATTTTTTTTAATTTTTTAATTTTATATTTTTTATCAGTATGCCGCATGATTGTTGAAATCTTCTAGAAATGGGTCCAGTCTTGTGATATAGATGTACATTTTTTTTTACTCATAATTACATGCAAATTAAGCGGGTCTTGAACTCACAAACACACTCCCAACCTTTCTCTTACAAGGTAATTTAACACATTTTCTTTCAATTCAGGGAAAACTAGAAGGGGGGAGCTAAGTATTTTTCCAAGATCGTTTATAGTCTTATCCCATTGTCTCCATATGATGCCAAGGCAAAAGCCTAAGGCTGGTTCTGTGTCTGACAATGCCAATTTGAAGGTGAACATGGTTTCTCCCTGAATGATTTAATGCTGGTTACAGTCTCATCCTGACTTCCTTACTTTCTTATTGTTGCAGAAAGAGGAGGCTTGGGTCCCAGGATGTCCCAGGAATCCTGAAACATATATTTTGAAAGACCAGGTATTGATTAATATCCTAAAATTCAGCCAAATTCCTGTTGCACTGTTTTAAACTATATTCTTTAGCACACCCAAAATAAAATTCTTATGTACATATGATCTGGTACTGATGAATTGATGAATTGGATTATTTTTTCCTGATGTAGATAAAAGTGAGATGGGTCCATTTATTTTATTCTCTTTCAGTTTGGACTGTGTTTTCACTTCTCCTATTCTTTTCCTTTTCTGGTGTTTTATTTTATTGTCTTCAATGCTAGGAAACTCGTTATCGACAACGCCATTTAGATTTGATGCTGAATACGGAGGTTCGACAAATTTTTAAGACAAGATCTCAGATCATTTCATATATTCGGCACTTTCTTGAGAGTCGTGATTTCTTGGAGGTTGTTGTTTGTCTTGATTTTTTATTTATTCAATTCATTCAGGTGGTTTCTACATATGGCACTTGACTTTACTTTCTTTTCATTACCTTCAATGTTCTTTTCACTGTCAGGTTGAAACACCAATGATGAATATGATTCCTGGTGGAGCAGCTGCCCGTCCATTTGTGACCCATCACAATGACCTGAACATGAAGCTATTCATGCGCATTTCGCCTGAGCTCAATCTTAAGAAGCTTGTTGTTGGTGGACTTGACCGTGTTTATGAGATTGGAAAGCAGTTCAGAAATGAGGGCATCGATTTGACGCATAATCCTGAGTTCACCACCTGTGAGTTCTATATGGCTTTTGCTGACTACAATGACTTGATGGAACTCACTGAGACAATGTTGAGTGGTAAGGGTCATTTGGATCATGTTGCAAGCAACTGCTTCATTCCACTTGGGTAGTGAAGTAATTTTTATCCTCCAAAATACTTGGATTTTTCCTGACACAGTAATGTGTAACAGGGATGGTAAAGGAACTTACAGGCGGATATAAGATTAAATATCATGCAAATGGGCTGGATGAGGATCCAATTGAGATTGACTTCACTCCACCTTTCAGGTTTGTCATCTATATAGTATCTCTCACAAATTGTATAACATTAACATGAATATGAAAATATATGAAATTGGTTGTTTTAACTCTGGCAGAAGGATTGACATGATAGAAGAATTAGAGAAGATGGCGAACCTCAATATTCCCAAGGACTTTTCCAGTGATGAGGCCAACAAATATTTGAAAGACGTATGCGCGAAGTATGAGATCAAATGTGCCCCTCCTGAAACAACAGCGCGTTTGTTGGACAAAGTCAGTTCTCTGCTTAGTCCTTTTGAAATTTTTTTATTACTTTATTGAACATAAATTAGGTAGTTACTGGCATTGTGATCCTGTGTTATGTACTAAGTAGATACAATATCTGTGACGAAGGTTCTGAGCTTTATGCTTAAGGAGGTGAATGAGAGTTGAATGGATAGCTCTTGCTGGAATACTGGTTTTTCCTTAGATGGTTTTCTGCTATTTGGAGTAATGGTTCAATAAGATTGCTTACACTGATAAGCTGTAGCAGTTGGATAAAGTAGAAATCGTAGCATTTATCTGTGGGAGAGATAATTGGAGGTTGGGAACAGTGAAATGCCATTAAAAGAACAATATGATGGGGGCCCCAATATTTTACAATTATTTAAGTAATTCTGCATTAGAAAAAGTGTGTCAAAGTTTTCTGACTTGATCTGATTTTGTTCCTTAAGGTAGACTATTCTTGCTTGCATGCTCAGACAATTTATGAGAATTGGTTATATTTTTTTTTTTCTGTTACTGCAGCTTGTAGGACACTTCTTGGAAGAGACTTGTACAAATCCTGCTTTCATCATTAACCACCCTGAGTTAATGAGTCCTTTGGCAAAGTGGCATAGAGCGAAGAAAGGCCTTACTGAGCGTTTTGAGTTATTTATTAACAAGCATGAAGTATGCTTTTCAGGATATCTTGTTTTCTTTTTCTTTCTATGTATCATTCAATTTTCAGCTTTTTAATTCATGATTCTGACTTAATTTTTCTGTAACCGCTCAGCTCTGCAATGCATACACTGAATTGAATGACTCTGTGGTACAACGCCAGCGATTTGCTGAGCAGCTCAAGGTTCACGCATCAGTTTTTAAGTGTGCAGTGGATTTATCCTTAAATAAATTCCTCTGGAACTCTTCTGAATGATATGTGGTCTGCATGCAGGATCGGCAATCTGGTGATGATGAAGCAATGGCTTTGGATGAAACCTTCTGTGCGGCTCTTGAGGATGGGTTGCCTCCAACAGGCGGTTGGGGATTGGGTATTGATCGCCTAACAATGTTGTTAACTGATTCACAAAACATTAAGGTTCTCTTCTCTCTCTCTCTCTCTCGGGTCTGTGCCTTTTTTGCAATTGTCTCATTTATACATGTATGTTCTCAATGGGCTCTCAACATATGCTATTTGGTAACAGGAGGTTATTCTCTTCCCAGCCATGAAACCTCAAGATGAGCCACCTGCTAAAGGTACTCATTTTCAGTTTGGCCCATGTTATGCTTTTGTCTTAGTTGATGCTAGTCTTTTCTGTCTCTTTCGTATTCAGTTACAGGTTTCGTTCCTGTATATTGTGCTGATGGCATTTTTGTGTTCTGTCTAAGGAGTACGCAGTCATATCTATATTTATTAAAGTCATACCGAACTAATTGTCGAACTTTCAAATCGTTTTTGTAGTTGGTATGAAAGAAACACTGGATTTGCAAAATAAATTTTTATTTTTTAAACTGAGTTTTTAATTATAGGTTGTTTTAACCAAAAAATCATGCTTTCTTTCAATATTTAATTATAATGAAATACTTTTTAGGTCTTTTACATTGAAACCTTGATCGATTAACTAAGGTATCAATTCAAGGCTCTATTTTTTGTCGTCATCAATAGAAATTCATGAATTCTATATTTCAATGAGGCCTATGTATTCTATTGTATTCTATGAAATTATACTTTTATTAATTTCAACGTTTAGTATGCTTACAGCTTACATATTTATTTAATTTAGTACTGGCTAATCAGAATTTTTTAAATTTTATTTATTTATTTTCAATTTAAAAATATATAGATAATTAAACAGTGACTATTTGTTTTCACCCAATGACTCAATGATTGAACCAATTAACCATTATACCAATTCATTGGTGGTTTGATGTTTGGTGCAGTTCACTTTTTGTTCCTGTTTTGATAACTATGGTTATGTTGTCCATGTCCCAGAGTATTGTATATTTTGACTGACTTAGTTGGTCCCTTGGTATTCCTTTAGGCAATGCAGGAGCTTAGGAAATTTCAAAATTCTGAAACCCAGAGCTCTCATCCCAGAAAGTTGGCATGAACCTTTGATTGACTGCGTCGGCGTTGTCTCTTGCTCTCTCAGACTCTCAGGGCCCGTTTGGTTCATGTGTTTAAAAACTGAAAATTGTTGTTTGAAAATATTTATGGAAATACGTGTGGGTGAAAAAGTGCGTTGAAATGCGTGAAATGCTGTTTAAAAACTAAAAATGGTTGTTTAAGACTACAAACCAAACACCCCCTCAGTCTCTCCAATTCGGATTTGTTTCGTTTTTTTTTTATTTTTTATTTTTTTTATTGGATTTGTTATTATTATTATTATTATTTTTCTTTTTGGATTGGATTTTAATGAGGTTTTGGGCTGGGCTCATGAGAACAATTAATAAGCAGAGCAGGCCTTTTTTCTTTCCTTTTAAAAAAAATTATAATTTATTAATTATAATTTAGGGCTCAAATTGGAGAGAAATTATTAGGTCTAGATGGAATGCTAATTACTGATACCTAAGCAAGTGTCATCTTCCTAGCGCAAAACAATAATAATAATAAAAATAAAAATAAAAATAAAAATAAAAGTAGTGTTATAGCTTATAGGTGCTATAGATTTTACTACATGTATTACAAACTAATGTGTCAAAAATTAAAAAAATGCAATTTAAAATTCAATTATGAGATCATTTAAACTTACTAATTATATTCATTGTCACATCAGGTGATGCTACACAAGGTGATAGTGTTTTATTGGTTGGAAGAGTCATTTCAGTAGCCCTAGTATATCTAATAATTTGTCTGAATTGGAGGATCAAAGTAAATAACCAAAAGAAAGGACATTTTGTGTTAGCAGTAGGATCAGCTAACATCAGAGTAAGAGGATCGAGATTCTACATGCTTCAGAGTGAAAACAATTTTTTGTTGTTGATAGATACAATAGAATTTAAACTTATGACGTTTATTCTATGATAATTGCTCTTAATAGCAAAAGATTTTACTAGCTATTGGAACTGGAACCTACAAAAAAAACTTGTGTGCAGTGTGCACTCAGGCTCATGATAATACTATTCATTTACAACAAAAAGAAGCTTGGAATAAAAATGTGCCTCTTTTAAATTTCAAGAAAGCTACGACATCTCTATGTTATCATTATTATGTACATTTTGTATGGTTGTATTAGAACAGATGGCCATCATTGCATTCCATTACGTAGTTCTAGCAGTTAATAACCTAATATTAATCGAAATCACATGTTGTGTCGTGTACTGTTCAACCTGATTAAGCTTTTTTTTTAATACTTGGAGTTGAAAATGGTCCGTATCTTCATGCATGTGGCATAGAAAGATAAGGGTTTTTCATACATATACACATATAAAACTTATTCATTGTTAGAACTTAAGAAGATTCACATTGGAAGAATGTGTATTAAGGGTCTATTTAGATACTGCTTTTTGCTAAAAATATTGTAGCAAAATAATTTTTAAGTTATGAATAGTGCTATGGGACCTCGGATTTACCTCGAAATTTGTGTTTTCATAAGTTTGGTTGGGTTGTGAACAGTGCTGTGGGATCCAGCAAAAAAGGGAAAACGCACAATAATTTGTACGCAGACGTACGCTTAGCTAAGCGTGCATTTGCCAACAGATGTTCGTGCGTTTTGCCTTTTTTTTGGCTGGTCACATGACACTGTTCATGAACCAGTCCACTTTAATAAGATGTAGTAACAATGTTTTGCGTTTTAAAAATTATTTTGTTACAGTATTTTCAGCAATAAGTTTTCAGTTTTTAGCAAAATAAGTGGTATCCAAACAGACCCTAAACTTCAAAATAATCAGTGGTGTTGGCGGTCAATGATGTATATTATTCGTCAACTGTGTTTTGTTAGCTCAACTTATAAAATCTTTTGTTATCGAATAAGAATTTGAAATCAAATCTTGTTAACATAAAAAATAGTCATTAATGTGGTAAGAGAGAAATTATAATGCTGTAAATACTATAAACTCAAATCCCTTCATATAGAACATTTAGGTTGTGTTTGAGATTAGAGCTTAAAGTCATCTTATTTTACTATTTAACTTTTTTTTTTTTACTATTCATGAGCCTCACTGCACTTTTTGGTATTATTCATGAGTTCAACTACACTTTTTAGTATTATTAATGGGTCTCACGTTATTATTTTAGCTAGTTTTTACATTTATCTACAGTACTTTTAGCAAAATTTTTAAAATTTTAGCTAAATAAAGTTAAGTTTGGTAACTGTTTTTTTATTAGTTTTCTGTTTTCAAGGATAATTTTTAGTTTCCAATCACAAAGAACTTGTTTGGTAAACTCAAAACTATAGAAAAGAGAAAACAATTTTTGTTTCTAATTTATAATGAAAAATGAAAACAACCAAATGACTCTTTTCAATTTTGTGTTTTTTTAGGCCTAGGAAAACATAGGAAAAACATGTCATTTTACAACTTAATGAACCAGCTTGCAAGTTCGATTTGTGCAACTCTGATTCTTATTTATATATATATATATATATATATATATATTTTTTTTTTTTTCCCTCTTTGCCACTACTTCATGTAATTTTTTCCCTTCCTTGCTGCTACTTTCTATTGAAATTTCCCACACAAAGACCCTTGAGAACGAAAGCAAAGACAAGTGGTACCAGGTATAGTAAAACCCACTCCCTTTCACTCTCTCCCCTCTAGTTTATTCTCTGCGCCTCTAATTTATCTCTCTCTCTCTCTCTTGCTAATTTCATATTTTTATTTTTCTATTAGCGATTTACGCAATCTTTTACAGTTTTTGGGGATCCATCAGTCAAAGGCACACATGAAATCATATTTTACCATCTATATAAATTAAACTTGCTTTAACTTTGAATAAACTAATGTTACAAGGACAAATAGTTTTACAGAATCCATCTTAGGGATTGATGTGATAGAATGGTACATTTGGTTTTTATTTTATAGGTATATAAAAGTGTTAGCACATTTGGCTTTTATAATGTTTAAATGCTATTATTGTTACAATTGTATGAAACTTTCATTAATATAGTTCCAATCTTGTATGATTAAAGTTTCAAGCATGAATGTTATATACAAAGCATTAGATTTTATAATTCCTCAAAGTATATTGATTTTAAATACTTTGAAGCAAACGTATTTTTGAATTAGAATGAATAGAAAAAAATGTTTTAAATTAGCCAAACAAAACAAAATTCAACTTTTTCAAAAACAAATACCAAACAAATTTCCTAAATTTTGTTTTTGGAAAATTTTTTTTTTTTCTTTTCAACTAACCAAACGTGTTTTTCATTTTGAAATTTTTTTTTTTCTTTTTTCCTTAAAAACAAGAAAACGAAAATAGTTACCAAACATGACCTAATTAAGTTGTTCCCAATCAGACCTATGCATTCGTTTGGAATAATTTATTTAACTGAAACAGAAAACTTTTTGCCCAAAGTGTAGAAAAAATGTTAAAAAATAAGCTGAATAGTACAGTGGGACCCATAAATAGTATTAGAAAGTGCAGTAATAGGACTCATGAATAGTAGCAAAAATAAGTTGAAAGTAGAGATAAGTTGAAAAATCAACTCATCCTAAATGTACGCCTAGTATACTCATTTTTTTTAGATTGAGAAACACAGCCTGTCTGTCTCTATTATGACTAATTTTTATAGTTTGTGACATAATAATTGCATAATATAATCCTGATTAAGACCTACTGAACTGGTTCAGTGGTTCTCATGAGTTGCACCCATGTTAAACCTATATAAAGACTTCTCCATTTTATTTCTCATGCTTCTTAAATTAATTCAACTAATTGCTCCTATTTGCATTTATAGCTTGTTTGGATGGAGGGGGAGTAGAGTAGAGGGAGGGAGAGTAGACTAAATTATGCTTGTTTGGATATTTTTTAAGGGAGGAGGGAGAGAGATTTGAAGGGGTTTCGAGGGATTCTAACTACTTCTAACCCCTCATTTTTAATTCCCCTAAATTGGAGAGATTTGGAGGGAGAGTAGAGCATAAAAATGCTTGGCTAAATGAATTTCCAAATTTACCCTTACCATATTAACATAATTACAAACTATGAAAAGGCTAATTATTTCTCTCCCCCTTACTTAATTTTAAAGACATCCAAACAAGGTGGAGGATAACCATTCCCCACTACTCTCCTCTCCTCTACTCCCCTTTACTCTCCTCTCCCTCCAAACTTCCAAACATAGCATTAGCCTTGTTCACCACATATGGTAATAAAGAAAAGATATATAGCCTTATATTTACACGCCACCATTTTGATAGCCCGCCAAATTTTTTTTTGAACAAGTTGGGGTTCATTATTCTTATGCATGTAGTCTATATATTATGAGTAGTGTTACAACCACAATTTTTTCATAATGATTTTACGACAAAGTTTAGGTGAAAAACAGATGTTAGTTTTTAATTAGACCTACCATTGATATTACTATTTTTTTCTTATCATTACCAATTTGTCACTTAAAATTTGATTTGAAACTTTTGTGAAAATATTGTGTCAATAACTTTATTCATATATTATTTTCTTCTTACGTGGATAATGTATTTGTTTATGTTTCTGTCTTTTCTTGGGTTTTGACTTAACTAGCACATGGAGTATCATAACATAAGCACATGACTTCATTTTCGTCTCTAGCTCTAGCTACCATGCTGATCCAGACGCTTAGTGAAAGCGACTCGCACCTGTTAATCGAGGTTTTTCAGATCCGAACTGTTTATTGAACCGTAAAAGGGAGAGGTTCAAGATTTTTGCATGGTTTTAAAAATCAGACCGAACTGGCCGGTCCGACTGGTTCAACAGGAACTAGCCTTTAATCTGGTTCAGTTATAGCAAAAAATCGAAAATAGCTTTAAAACTGATAAACTGTATAAACCAACCAATTCAAACTGAGAACCGAAAACTGGGAAGGTCGAACCGGTTTTGTAATATTGCTGAAACAGATCTGCAATGTAGCTTTTTTTGCAGTAAAAAACTTCTTTTTTCTTAGATTTGCTGATGGTGAGGACAGATTTTTGCAATAAAGTCTTTTTTCTTAAGATTGGCTATGCTTGAGAGAGAGAAAATGACTGAATGTTCATGCTTGGCATTGAAATTAGCATCTTGGAGTGGTATCTACAGATCTTTAGTGAGGAAGAGAGGAACCGATGATGATATTGTATAGATAAAAAATAGATCTAACTTCCTCTGAGAGAGAGAGAGAGAGAGAGAGAGAGAGAGAGAGAGAGAGAGAGGGAGATATCAAATATGGATTCTGTGGAGGACAGAAGACTAGAAAAATAGTCTTTTGATGGTAAGTAAAGTGGGAGTGTACGCAGTGGAGTGCTAGGTTTATGAGGTGTATACTGTGTATTAGAGAAATAAAAAATTAAAAAAAGATTAAACGTGTGGCTAGGAGGGGTGGAGTGGGAAAGTGGATTTATAAAGGAGTAATAAGTTAATGACTTGTCAAGTCATCTGACATTGGTTTCTTTTTTTTTTTTTTTTTTTTTGAATTTAAATTTTCTTGAATAAATAAATAGTTAAAGTTATACTATTGTTTGTACAAACTAAAAGATGAAGCTTAAATGCTAAATAGTTTATTCTTTGTGAACTATTATTGACAAGAAAAGAAAGGTGGCATGGAAATTTTTTATTTTTATTTTTATATTTTCTTAATATAAATTTTTAAAATTTAAATAAAAATTATTTTAATATTTTAATTAAATTATTTATGACATCACCAGTTCGACCATCGATCGGTCGAACCCCAGTTTGACTAGAAAACCGATAATTAGCTCCTTTTCCTGTTCTTTCTCCGTACTGGTTTTTAAAACCTTGGGTTTTTGAGGTCAAACCGAAGTCGAACCGTGATGACGTCATAATTAATTTAATAATTAATTAAAGCCCAATTATAGATATTAAATTTATAAAACTAGCAAAATTGACAATATATCTATATATGTGAGGGAAATTTAATGATTTTCAAGCATATATTTAATAATTAAATAAGAAAGTTAATAAAATAAAATAATAACCATGAAAACATTATAATTTCTTTTATTCCTTGTAAGAGATGGATAATTTAATTAAGTAGAAAAAAATTGTGTTAAGTTGTTTTTTTTTAAAAAAAAAAAAAAAAAAATTTTGCTAAGGGGTTGGACTGCACAGTTCTCAGCAGTTCGTGTGGTCCAACCCCGGTTTTAGGGGTTCATGGAATTAACAAAAAATCCAGTTCTTTAGGCTTAAAAAATTGGTTTTCATCCAGGTTTCCGGTTTTTACGGTCTAACCTCCCGGTCCGGTTTGGTTTTGAAAACCTTGCTGTTAATACAAAGTGGACCACAAAAATGGCATCTTAGGTCACTTCATTGACTACTTTTTTTCAGCTCAAACGCTAAGCAGATAGAACGGATAAAACAGTTGTGAAAATTTTTGTTACCGTCAACTTTTTTGATGAAAGAATATGGGAGCTTGCAGTAACCACACTTATAAACTCCCTTTTACTTTCGCCAAAAAAGTTGACGGTCACAAAATTTTATGACAGTTAAGTGGTACATTGTGAATTGTAGATGATAAAGTGATGTTAGTGATTGACCAATAAAATCAATAAAAATATGCTAACTTAACTGCTTGTGAAAATTTTTGCTCTTTATCATCAAACAAGATGTTAGCAATTCTTATTTGGACTCACCACTATTATTTTTTTTGTACTTATTAGAACACATATGAAAATAATAATAGTGTTTCAAACCAAGTTTACAATATATTACCACTAACATTATTTATTGCTAACTATTTGTTATCTAAATTCTATTTAATTTTCAATTATATGTTAGTCCAAAAAAAAATTGTACGTGACGTAATGGATGCAAAATTACCTTTATGCACAGTGCACGATAGCACAGGCTTTATTGGAAAGTACTACTGTTTTTATTCATATATTTTACGATATAAAAAATTTACAAATGAAACTTGTTTTATTGGAAAGTATTTTGAGACTTCAAAATGGATACAAATTAAACCAAATTTGGATTTTAATTGAGTGAAATATGATAATTTGAAGTTTCCACAACTTTGTTGTCCTCAAGAATTTGCTCAAGTCTCTCTAGACACTCGCTTGAGTGAAATATCGGCAACTAGTAAACTAATTTAGTCTAGTGATCAAATATATAAAATCAATCATCGTTACACAAGTACAATTTGAGCGGAGAGAGTTGCTATGTCAATATTACACTGAAAGCAAACTTTTCTAAACCTGAACAATTTTAAATCTCTCACTAAAGTTTTCTCTTTGTGAGATATTTTTTGGAGTTTTTCTTAAGTTATGTGTTCTACAAGTGCATATACCTACAATTAGTTTGGATTTGTAATAACCCAAGAAAAAGCGCTAGCCACATTTGCGCTATACCTCAAAAGGACTAGTCACAATTGATGATCCTTATAGATGTTAATAAAGCCCAAATCTATCCAGTAAATACCCGATGTGGGAATCATCATACACCCACACACATCACACAATCAATCAAATTGGGACATCATAATCTCCCCCACTTAAATCTCTAACATCCTCGTTAGGGCCCACTTTGTGGGGTAGTGTTTCCGAGCCCACATGAGGTTACTCGGCCGGCTTTAATACCATAAATAATGACTCAAGGAAAAGCACTAGTTACATCTGTATTATACCTCAAAAGGACTAGTCACAATTGAGGTTCCTTGTAGTTGTTAATAAAGCCCGGATCTACCCAGTAAATGCTCGATGTGGGACTCATCATACACCCACATACATCACACAATCAATTAAATTGGGGCATCACAGGACTACTTGGGCCATAATATGTCTAACACTAGCTAGGATCTAAATTTGAGGTTCTATGATCTTATTTATTTGATTAAATTATAAATAACATACAATGTAATGACTTTCAAGTTTAGAGTACTCACAACAGCCTCTCCAAAACAACCTTTAGTAAAAAATATAACTAAACCCAGCTTGAAACCTCACGCATTAGACTTGATAATTTGTCAAAAATTGTTAACAATGAACAATGTCATCACTAAACATATTGAGACACTGTTCATCGCTACTCAAAAGAAAGTTATTTTTTATTCATTTTCTCCCAATTCTATCTCTCTCTCTCTCTTTAGAATCATAGATCATAGGTGCTGGATCTCGGAGCTTAGAGTTGGGACATGGTGGTGGCCTCACATTGGTTCTCTCTCAATTTGATTTTGATTTGGTTTTGATTTTGAAGTGGGTGTTTATGGATCTCTGGTTGGGTTGATTTTGATGTGGGTGTTTATGGATTTCCAGTTTGGTTGATTTTAATTTGGTTTTGATTTTGATTTGGGTGTTTATGGATCTTTGGTGGTGGACTCGCGATGGTTCTATCTCAACCCACCAAATTTGGTTATGATTTGGTTGAAACTAATTGGGTTGTTTTGATTTTGAAGTGGGTATTTGAGTCTCCGGTAGTGGTAGTGGTGATTTGAGATAAAATCTGAAATTGGTGATGATGAGTTAACAAAATATATCTAAGAAGATAAAATAATATTTAAATAAGATAGTGATAAAGTAAGAGCACTCGCACTAGTTAGTGCAAAATAGAAAACGTTGTCAATTTTGCACATTTTTGTTCAAAAACTACCCACATCAGTTTGTCTATAACACTATTCATATACGCAATTGCTATGGTAAATATATACAGTTACTATAGTTTTATATTTTAATTTTTATATATTTTTTTCTCTCTCTTCCACTACTCTCTTCCTTGACTCTATTTCGTTGTCAAACACATCCTAAATCTAGATCCAAAGTGTTTGTTATGTTTAGACCCCTAAAACTAGATTGTTTAACCTATTATATTAACCAAGTGATTACTTAGATTAATTATTCAGATCTAGGTTAAACACAAATAAATCATAGCATGCAAAGATGCAGAAAAGTAAATAATGCCACGATATGATGACACAAGAAAACCGATGAAACGAACCGTTTTAAGGTAAAAACCTAGAGAGGATTTAACATAACTATCCTCAAGGTAAACACATCCACTATAAGAGAATTGAAGTTTTTACAATCAGATTTAACCCTAAATCTATTGCTACCTCCAATAGTAACTTATTGACATGACCACATGCAAACTCCGAATCCATGAACTCCTTCTCTTCTTGGATTTACATCAACACAAGCACCCTTACGTGTGACTTTGAGATCCCTCTCAAAGGTTTCAGATTACCATCAGTAGTGATCTTGATCTAGTAACTATGTTCTACCAAATGCTTGATTGTAGTTTTTGCTTCGGTAGATTTTTGTGTGGTTAAAAGGTACAAAACCTCTCAAATCTCACAAAGAGTAACACACAAGTCTTTACAACACATTTAAAATGTGGCTAGGGTTTTCCTTTTATATGTGGAGAAGTTTAGATGAAACCCTAAATGTTTTCGTGGGCTTGGGCCTGTTTAAAAATTCTGCAGAAAAATTGTGCCTGTGATTTTCGATTGGTTGAGCCAAATTCTCAATCGGTCAAGCTTGACAAAAACCTTCTTCCTTTTTCTGCAGTCAGCTGAAATTGTACCTTGAAACAACCACTTTTAGGCATTGCCTAATACATGGACTAGACATGTTTTGTTTTCGATTTGCCAACACACTAAAAACATGATTCTAAACATTTAAACCTAAATGTTTAAAACCTAACACAAAGTCATCAAACCCAAATTGCAAAGAAGAAGAAGCACAAACCCATATGAATTATCAAACCCAAATTGCATAGAAGAAGAACAAACCCATATGAATCATCAAATCCAAATTACAAAGAAGAAGAATAACAAACCCATATGAAAAATTGAAAAGAAGAAGAAGCAACATCGTGATGGTCAAGAGAGAAGAGAGGTGGGAGAGAATGTGAGAACAAATAAAGGTAAAAAATAATAACAAAAATGATAATTTAAATAAAATGGGGTGTATAATAGATAATTTATTACACAACTACTTTAAAAAAAAAATAGTTGTGTAAACAAAAAAAAAAAGGTAGGTTATTATGCTAAAAAAGATCGAAAATTTTTAAAAACCTGATGTGAATGGTCTAATATAGTTGTATTTGAATGGTACTTAAGCTAAACTAATAAAAGTAAAATTTTTAGACCAAATTTGATTAACAATGCATTGAAGGTAATATAAATACTCTTTTATTGTTGAAAAATATCATTCATATTAGCTAACAAATATTAGACATAGAGATGCACATTGTACAGAGAACACCATTCTATTGTACAAAAATATACTTTTTTTTTTGGTCATATTTATCTTTCTTTGAGTGCAGATCCTTCATCCTACTTTGAATTTCTCCATGTGCGAGTTTCAACATTTGTTGTAGACCTATCTTTATTAATTATTACTATAATTTATCAGTATACAAATAAAATGTCAATAAAATATGTTAAATTACAAGTATGGTATGCCTGCCATATTTTATACAGGTATATGTGTAATAAAAATATAGGAAACATTTAACTAACCAGTCAACGGAAACAGCACATTTGCGGGCCATAGTTAACGGCCGCCTGCTCCTTTAAATACCAACAGGTCTTCTCTGTTGCTTAACGAGAAAGTATATGCTGTTTCTGAAACTCCAACTCAGCATCCGTGTGGTGTTTCTAGGTCCAATGGAAAATTGACATATGTATTAAAAAATTAAACATCAGCAGCTCAGTTAAATTAAAATAAAAAGACAAAAATGCCCAAAAATTTTCAAAGCCCCGCCATTAGAACAACAACACGCATTTTTCCTTTTTTGAAAATCAAAATCTTCTCTCCATCTCTGTTTTCTCTCGCACCGCTCTCTCCTCCAAACCTCCATAGCCACTGCCTAGCATCATCGCCGGAGCTGCCGGACATAACCAATTCTGAAAAGATTGGTCTTTGTCTGGTAAAAAAACCTCAAAATTATCTCTCATTCTCGTTGCTTCCAACCCCAAAGCTAGAAGATTTCTTGCCGTTTCCAACATCTATATCACAAAAAAGTTTTCTTCTCTTTTTCTTTTTATTTATTTGTATTTTTTACATCTTATTTGTTTTTTTTTTCCTTACTGAAAATGGGTCTATCTTTTTATGATGTTGGATTTGGCAACATAATCTTTCTTATTTTTATAACCAAATCTTACCTGAAATGGTTTTATTCTGTTATGAGATGAGAACATCTGATGTTGCAAGATTTGTATGATGATGGATTTGGCTTTGCAGGTCTGTTATAGGGTTGAGATTTGGTTGTTTTTATTTAGGGAAGAGACGGATCTAATGGGGACTTAGAGTTGGAGTTTGGAATTGTGAGTTCGGGGTTTATTTGCTATCATTGTTTTAATTTGTATTATTATCTTATTATCAATGTCTATAAACTTTACATGGGATTGGGCTGCCTAGATTAATATTGATGGTTACCTGTAGCTAATGTACGATACTACTCATGTTGGTTGCCAAGCCGAACTAAGATCGTATAGTGCTAGCCATGTACTTTGTTACTTGAATATAGGTTCTACTGTTATGTTTAGTATACATTACATTTTTGTTGATATAATTTTTTTTTCATGGTGCAGAGATGGATGTGTAGTTTTGTCCTATTGCATAGTGAAAGAACATCTTGGATAGTATTTTTTACTTGAAAATTTTTTACTTAGCATAGTTGAAAATTTGGATAAGTGATGGTATAGCCAAACATTAATTATAGCTGTCAATTTGGAAAACTTTTGTAACTAATGAAGTTACTCAAACATGATAGATTTTGTGTATGCTTGAGTAGCTTCTAGTTAAAGACTAATTATATGCAAATGATGAAAGTTTTTATGCAATAGTACATTTTATTCTTATATATTATTTTCTATATGTGCATGATATGGTTATTCAAGTTGAAGGATAGTTATGCATTGTCTTCTTTTTTATGACTTTGTGGCTAACCCAATAAGCCATCATCGACAGTCACAATTAAATCACCTTAACCCACTGATTGAAGACAAATCAGCCACCGTGTGACCCATTCCACAGAAAGAAGGAAACCTGACAGTGACTGTAAGTAATTTGCAGTTTAGGTTTCATATTTTGGGACTTATGTGTTTTGGATTTTGTGTTTTTTAGTTTCATATTTGTGTAAATGTTTACATTAGGTAGATTAATTGTGGATATGAAATACTGTTAGTTTGTTTGTTGTAGGGAAAGAAAGTTCCAAGCTTCATAAGGAAGATGGCTGGGAGGTCTAAGCAGGGGAGGGCATTTTTTGTTGGTGACAAGCATGGAAATGTGGCCCATCCCAGAGGGAAGAGAAGGCCACCGAAATGTGGACTTGTTAGTGAGCCTATTTACAAGAAGACTTTCAGAAGCACGACAGCCCCACCAAGCACACCATGATCAAAGAAGCATGACATAGACAAACTTTATAGTCTATTTTTGGATATGACTAATTGTATCTTTTCTAAGAATGCCAAAAAAGAACCAAGTGTATAACATTTGTTTACCTTTTGCACCACCATTAATTAACATGGATGTGAAACCTTAGATAATTTGGTAAATGTATTGATGGTAACACCCAAACATGAGAGGTGATATTGTGGAATGAAATTATGTAGGTTTTTTTGTTCATGGAATTGTTATCAGATGTGTGGAAACTCACTTCCTGGAATAAGCTTCTTTGCTATAGTTACATTGTAATTTAGTACAAAACTACTTGGAAAATTTTGCTAGTTATGAGCTGATTAGTTTGTAATAGACCTTGATGGCAATGTGATGCATTAATGATAGAATGTTTGCATAGAGATCATGAATGATTTCTGAGTACAATGTAAAATATATGGTTCAAGTTAATGGCTTTTCAATTACACATATAACCTTTGATCATTGGAGGAGCCAACTTTGCTTCTGCTATATCAAGTTATGATGAAAATGCTGCTGTTGTCTCAGGAGTTGGAACACTCGTATAAATCAATGTTAGAATTCCTCCAAAAATATACAATTTGAGATTTCATGAACAAAGTGCCATGTTTATTTATTTATTTTAATCTTTCAAAACAGACAATCCATCAAATGGGTGACAAAGTACATTACAAATCATAACAATAACATTAAAATGTAAATTTGATCCAAATTTGCTAAACTTTTGGCAAAATCTTTTTGTGCTCCACTCTAGCCCCATTGCACCATATCATAAGAGTCACAATAATTACAAATGCAACCCACTATAACAACAATGCAATCCTCAATTTTTTTTCCTCCTTGTGGTGTACAATTAACTCATCTTGATCAACTCTATCTTTATCAATCTTTTGCATGTGTTCTTGTAGTCGACATATAACTCTGTTCAAACCAACAAAGAATGCCCTCTCCCATTCAGACCTCCCAGCTCTCTTCTTGGTGAAGCTTGGAACTTTCTCTTCCTACAACCAACAAACCAGTAGGTAACACATTATAACCAATGGAACTTAAGAAATTGAACTCAAATAACTATTGAGACAACATCAACTTTAGCTAACGTATCTCCAGCTAAAGTCAAGGGATCAAATAATAATGTTTAAGATTCTTATGTTATCCAATCACTACAAACTGATAATGTTTAAGAGTTCTTATGTAATCCAATCACTATAGTATAGCTATCTGTTGTGTCATCTAGTAAAACAGATCTTTGTATATGATTTAATATAAATATAATTGGTGGCTGTTACTTAGAATTAATTAAGGAAGCAAGAAACAAAATATTTTGTATTAGTTTCTTTAATAATTATTTAACAATGGGGTAGGCTATGTAATTATATCAACAGAAATATAATATCTACTACACATAACAGCAGTAGAACCTATATTCAAGTAACAAAGTACACTGTTAGCAATATATAATCTTACTTCAACTTGGCAACCAACATATTAATCTAGTTAGCCCAATCCCATGTAAATTTTATAGACATTGATAATAAAATAGGATACAAACTAAAATAAAGAATAATAGCTACTAAACCACAAACTCACAACATGAATAGTATCATAAATTAGCTACAAGGAACCATCAAAATTAATCTAGGCAGCCCAATCCCATGTAAAGTTATAGACATTGATAATAATATAGGATACAAATTAAGACAATGATAGCAAATAAACCCCAAACTCATAATTCCAAACCCCAACCCCAAATTCCCATCAGACCTGTCTCTTCCCTAAACAAAAACACCCAAATCTCACCCCATAACAGACCTACAAAGCCAAATTCATTATCATACAAATCTTGCAACATTAGGTGTTCTCATTCCATGACAGAATAAAACCATTTCAGGTAAAATTTGGTTATAAAAATAAGACAGATTATGGTGCCAAATCCAACATCAAAAAAAGATAGACCCTTTTATTTTTGGTAAAAAAAAAAATACAAATAAGATGTGAAAAATACAAAAAATAAATAGACAAAAAGAGAAAAAAAAAAAAAAAAAACTTACTTCCAACCCCCAAAGTCGGAAGCGGCAAGAAAGCTTCCGGCTTTGGGGGTTGGAAGCAACGAGAATAAGAGATGATTTTGGGGTTTTCTGACCAGATAAAGGTCGATCTTTTCGGAATTGTTTATGTCCGGCAGCGATGCTTCGGCAACAACGCTAGGCACTGGCTATGGAGATTTGGAGGAGAGGGAGCGGTGCGAGAGAAAGCAGAGATGAATAGAAAATTTTGATTTTTTGTTTTAATGGCAGGCTTTGAAATTTTTAGGGGCATGTTTGTTTGTTTTTTTTTTTTTTTTTGATGAGATGTTTGTTTTTTTATTTTAAGTTAATAGAGCTGTTGATCTGTAATTAATTTTTAATACATGTGTCAATTTCTTATTGGACCTAGAAACACCATATGGATGCTGAGTTGGAGTTTCAGAAACAACATATACTTTCTCGTTGCTTAACTGCTGTACAGACCCCTTTAAAAAAAAAAATATATATATATATATATATATATATTTAGAGTAAATAAATAAAAATTTTCTTTTGAGAATCAAATGTACACAAGGGAGAGGAAAGGGAGAGGAAGATGAGTTCTAGCACAAAAATACGTGAAGAAATTAGCTGAAGTAATTGACTAGTCTTTGGACCTTTACGGTTTTGTGCTAAAAAAAAAATCATGTATAGGAGAAGCATAAACTTACCTTGGGCAAATACACCTTCGTTTTCCACTTCCATGGGCTTGATTTGGACAAGTGAAAACTGAAAGGTTATTATGGGGATTGGCCTACAACATATTAGGAATGAAAATTGTCTAAAGACTATGGTAGAAAAAATGGAGTTTAGAGGAAAGCAGTATGTCTATTTGTTTAGATCCCTTAAAGCAGATTGTTTAACCTAATATATTGTCCAAGTAATTACTTAGGTTAATTATTCAGACTTAGCTTAATTATTCAGATCTATGTTGAACAATAATAAATCATATCATGCACAGCAGCTGAAAAGTAAATAACCTCATGATATAATGACCTAGGAAAACCAATGAAACAAACCATTTCAAAGTAAAAACTTGGGGAGGATTTGACCTAACTATTCTCGAGGTAAAGCAAATCCACTATAAGAGAATTGAATTTTTTTAAAATTAGATTTAACCCTAAATCTATTGTTACCTCAAGTAATAACTTACTGACACAACCACGTGTAACCTCTGAATCCACAGACTCCTTCTCTCTTTGGATTTATTGCAACACAAGCACCCAAGCTTGTGACTTTGACATCCTACTCAAAGGTTTTAGATCACCTTCAATTGTTGATCTTTGTAGTAGCAACTAGGTTCTACGACCGCTTGATTGTAGATCTTGCTCTAGTAGATTCTTGTGTAGTTAAAAGGTACAACACCTTTCAAATATCACAAGGAGTAACATACAAGTCTTACAAAAGTCTCCAAAACGTAGCTAGGGTTTCCCTTTTATATGTGGACAAGTTAGAATGAAATCCTAAACGTTTTCGTGGACTTAGGCCTGATTTAAAATTCTACAGAATTTCTTTTTTTGTGATTCTCGATCAATCGGGCCTAATTCTCGGTCGATCGAGCTTGGCAGATTGTGACTTCTCTTTTCTGCAATCAACTCCAACTTGAAACTTAAAACCTACACCTTTGAGCATTGCCTAACACATAGACTAGAAATGTTTTGTTCTCGGTTTGCCAATGCATACAAAATATGATTCTTAGCATTTTATCCTAAATCTTTAGAACTTAACATAGCAGATACCTATCTTTGGATGACATGGTTGTTAATTTATGGATCCTTTACTTTTAGTCGATCAACCAATACGTTTATCCTAAAAAAAGTGTTCATTGACTAATGTCATATCAATATTTATTTTACCCTAACAATTGACCATCACATTTATGGTTTGTTTGGATCAAGGGGGAAAAAGGGGAGTAGAGTAGAGTTGACCAAAAATTGGAAATTTTGATCAACTCTACTCTACTCCCCTTTTCTTCTCCCTCAATAAGAATTAAATAAATTTACAAAACTTTTACTAATACTATATCTTAAAATTGTTAGAAGTATGTGGTTATCAAATGTTAAATTACCAATTGTTTCAAAAGTTTTAAGCTTTTGGGAGAATTGGTAATTTAACATGGTATCAAAGTAAGGAGTCCTAGGTTTGATCCATGTCTCATCCACTCTACCTCTCATTTTAAAATCCCACTTATTGGGTCTCACCTATTAAAAAGGAGTTTGAGCTCACATGTGAAAATGAGTGTTATAAATATGTGATTATTAAATGATTTACTATTTTCTAACAACTTAAATTTTTAGGAGAATTAATAATTTAACAAAAACAATATTCTACTAAAATAAATTATGTTCTTACCTAATTTTACATTGTGGTGGAAGGATCAATTAATTTAGTCATGTCTGAGATATTAAGGACTACTAGTTTCAAATTATAAGATCATGAAGTCAATTTAAATTTTGACCTAAATTTTCGAGGGTATTTTGATCTATTCCCTTTATTAATTTTGTTAATTCTCAATATAACAATTTATTTAAGCATTTGCTTTGATTTGTATACTGGATAACACATATGTACAGTTTAAACATGTACAATACATGTTTTTTTGGGGTTTTGGGGAGAGAGGGGGGATTGGATTAATTGGCCTTGATTTTTTGGTTGATATGATTTTAATTTTGTTTTATCAATGAGGTTGCAAGTGTATCGATGACCTTTGTTAGGTGTCAATTTCCTTGCGATTTTAATTTGATTATTTGACTCTGTTTATAAAAGGAATGTGGTTCGGTAATGCGTCAATTGAGAAGACTTTTCAAGATCGATGTGCTTATTCAAGAGAATGCAATTGATGGTGACTTAAGAACTAACAGAGCTTCAAATTCCATTGTACGAGGAGGCTGAGTTATTCAAAGTTGTACTAAAATATGAGCTAACAAGGCAAATCGATGCAAATTTGTTTATGTTAATGCACACATCAAATGAAATCAATAACAAATATTTGAGGATCTAACATGCTAACAACTAAGAACTTAATGCTAATTCAAAGGAACTAGAATATAATCAAGAGTAGCAAAGTAAAAAATTAGAAGTAAACTACATAATTGCATGAACACCTTACAAAACCCTAAAAACTATAAGAAAATACAATAATAATACATAATTCTCTGTACAAGCAGTCAATGAGTGTAGATTTGTGTCATTTCTTCATGAGAATTTTTTTTTATAATGGATTAAGATCAAGTGCTATAGCTCTTAGTGGCTAAGAATAAGAGTTGAAAAAAACAATTTTCAATCTTAACCATTGAATAAAAAAAGTGAAAGTGGTAAAAAGTTTTTGTGAGTGGGGAGGGGATAATTACACTGGGTATTGCACTCAATCTCGATCCCTCTTTTATACGAAAAAATAGTATTTCTGGGCAATAACTACCCCCACAAAGCAAGGAAGAAGTTTCTTATAGTTTCCGCCTGAGTTACAAGTTTCTTCAAGCCTTCTATGCAATGGACAACTGAGTAGGAAGTTTTTTCCAACAAATTTACCAATCGTCAATGAATATTTGGGTTATTTTCCGCATGGCATAATTTGTCAAATCACATGCAGTGTGCCTACCAAATTAATATTTAATACATGCATGGTTTCCAATTTACATGTGTAATCATCTTTAAGATTACAAGTGGCTCTATGCCAGATATAATTCTAACTATTATTGATCAATAAATCACTTCCTCAATTTTATTATTATTGAGCCTTTGATATTGAGACTATAGTGGTTTAATTTTGTTCACAAAACCACATTTTGGTCTTCACCAAATCAATATTTTCTTTATTATATGTACAAATTTATGGTCTTAATGATCCTTTACATAAAATGTTGCACTTTGAAGCATGATACAGTCCTTTGGAAAAAATTGGCTTTTGCGCCTTTCAAAAAAACAATCCAGCATTTTGTCCTATTTTCCAAATTAATTAGGGAAATTCCCCTCTTTTGAAACTTGATTTTCTCAAAATCGAGTTAAGCCCTATAGTGACGTTTTTAAGGATCCTATAGTGATGTTTTAAGGACCTATAGTGGCATTTTGTAATCCGATTTCCATGAAGTCGAGTTATAGGTAAAAAAAAAAAAAAAAAAAAAAAAAATTGCATGTAACACGACTTCATGGAGATTGGATTACAAAACGCCAATATAGGTCTTTAAAATGTCACTATAGGCTCCTTAAAACGCCACTATAGGGCTCTAGAATTTTTATTTTTTCTTATAACTCGATTTTGAGAAAATTGAGTTTCAAAAGAGGGGCATTTCCCTAATTAGTTTGGGAAATGGGACAAAATACTAGATTTTTTTTTTTTTTTGAAAGGGGCATTTGCCCATTTTCTCCTACAGTCCTTTATAGTGCACATAATGTCTCATTTGCACCACAAGCAATAGTCTCATACCCAAAAAAATGAGGTGATTTTTGAATCAGGTGATGCTATCTTTCATGAGGAAAAATTTCCTTTTAAATCTAAAAATAGTGGGGGTAAAGAAGTTAGAGAAAATGTGTTATCTCACCCTCGTTCTTCTACTCCTCATTCACAAAATCAAGAAAATCTTGAAATTGAACTTAGAAGGAGTAAAAGAGCTAGAGTTGAAAAAGATTTTGGCCTTGACTATTATGTTTTTAATGTTGATGAAAATCCTCTTACTTTGCAAGTAGCTTTGTTATCACCTGATGTTGTATTTTGGAAAGAGGCTGTGAATGATGAAATGGATTCACTAATTTCCAACAAAACATGGAAGTTAGTAGAGTTACCACCTGGTTGTAAAACAATAGATTGTAAATGAATCCTTAGAAAAAAGCTTAAACCTGATAGCACAATAGATAAATTTAAAGTTAGACTTGTTGCAAAAGATTTTAAGCAAAAAGCTGATATTGATTTTTTTCGACACTTTTTCTCCTGTTACTAGAATTACATCCATTAGATTGTTAATTGTTGTCACAGCTATATATGATTTGAAAATTCATCATTTACATGAGAGAACTTCCAACGTATGCAGCAAATTTCTAAGAAATCGTTGATGAAAATAAGTCATTTCCCCTTTCTTTTAATAATTTTTTTAATCTTAGAAATGAAAGTCAAAATTTATATATATATATATATATATATATATAGTTCTATTATTGTCCCCATGACTTCTATTTTTAGTGTATTTTAAACCCCCTTGGGAAAGTGAGTCAATGAGTGACACTTTATATTCTGACTTTTAAATCTTTGGTCCTATTGATAGACACAAGGCATGTATAGCTGCATAGGCGTGCTAAAATCTAGACAAAATTGTCTTATGCCATTTTCACCCAAATTATATAGCCTTATGCCCCCTTTCCAAACTAATTAGAGAAATGCCTCTTTTTTGAAACTCAACTTTCTCAAAATCGAGTTAAGTTCTATAGTGACGTTTTTAAGGATCTATAGTGATGTTTTTAAGGACCTATAGTGGCATTTTGTGAACTCCATGAAATCGAGTTACAAAACGTCATTGTAGGTCTTTAAAAACATCACTATAGGGCTCCAGAATTTTTTTTTTAAAACTTGAGAAAATTGAGTTACAAAAGAGGGACATTTCCGTAATTAGGTTGGGAAGGAGGCATAAGGCTATATAATTTGGGTGAAAAGGGCATGAGGCATTTTTGTCAGCTAAAATCTTACGCAAAAGATTTGGAAATCTAGTGTGAAGAGGAAAATTGAAACTACAAAAATTGTATTTTACCTAAATTTTCATCTCTAGGCAATTTGGATATATAACCTGGAGAAGTAGGTGCGCGCGGCTCATACGTATTGGAAAAAGATAACTATCCCAACATATTTTAATTTCTTTTGCAAAGCAAGTGCCTAATCCAGGATTGACACCAAGACGAATCAAAATTAAAATAATGAAGATAATTTGATTATAACTGTAAACTTGTATTAAAGTCAAATTTTGGAAGCTTTAAAGTTAACAGCCCAATACATATGTGCCCAGTTTCCCCTTTGGATGAGAGATTTTTTCCCTAGAATAGAGTAGAGATTCCGTATATTATTTAGAGGAGTAGGTTTGTAAAGGTGAAGGCTATCGTCATTTTTCTATTGAAACACGACACAGAAATGTGGCCTGCTTGTCATATATAGGATTCTATTATTGACAAAGATAAGTTTTTTGTGGGGGTTGTACTTAGTTCAACTAGTAAAGTCTGTAATGGTTGAATACGAAATTTGTATTTCAATCCCCGCCTACACTAAAAGTTAATTAGTATCTTGGTCTGATAATAATGAGCTATTATTAAAAACGGACGCAATAGATTGAAACTCTCTCTCTTAAAAAAAAGAAAAGAAAAAGATAACGTTTCTATGTAAGGTATGGACAATCTGATTGTGTTTTGCTGTTTATGGACTGATGTAAAATCAAATTGGTTTGTGAAAGCAAAGCATTGCCGACCTTATGTCAAAAACGTGTAATGTAAACCCCTTGTTAGTCATATCCACTTTAAATCCAAAAGTGTAGGAGTCTTTAATTTTAGTGAAAGGGCAACAACTTTAAAGGGCAGATTGAAAAGTATATTCATATGACTTTTTTAGCGGTTGCATATAGTGTCCAAATCTAACTGCCTAATTGATCATTTAATTAATATATTCCAGGCAATGATAATCTTGTTTAACATGGGGTTCAACTAGTTGTAGATCTTGTTCTTCTATCAACTGTGTGCCATGCACACCACTAGCCTTGCCGTTGTCTAGCGGTAGGGGTGTCAAATAGGTGGGTTTGGGGTGGGCATAATTGGGTTAGGTATATAAAACTCATTCACCCATTAAAACCCATTTAACTAATTATTTCTAACCCAAACTCAACCCAACCCAGTTATAATGGGCAGACCCCAACACACCCAATTATCAAAATTACCAAAATGCACATAAACACAGTAACAGCTCAGCCATAGGAAAATAGAGGAATAAAAGATAAGAAACGAAAAGTGGTCCACCGTTTGGTTGTCGAGAAAATGGGAAGAGAAATTTAAAAAATGAGAAATCCAGATCTCTCATTATTCAAATGCCAGCAAAACACCAACATTAAAATTAAGCAAGCATCATTTTCCTTTCATTACCTCCACTTTCTTGGCAACCAAACAGAGGACAACGATGGCCAGTAATTACAAAAGCCTCTCGTGGATTAGACAAACACGCACACACACCCAAAAAGCGAGAGAAAACGAAAGCATTTTGTCAAAGAGAGAGATACAAAGAGAAAGACACAGACATGGTTTCACTCAAGCTCCAGAAGAGGCTCGCCTCAAGCATCCTCAAGTGTGGTCGTGGCAAGGTCTGGCTCAACCCAAATGAGGTCAACAAAATCTCCATGGCCAACTCTCTCTCTCTTTCTCTCTCTCTCTCTCTCTCTATGTTTCTTATTCTCTGTTCATTTTTTGTTTTATATGGTTTTGATCTTGGATGCTATTCTATGCTATGATGCGATTGATTTGATTTTATCGTGTTTACTCTCTTCCGAATTGTTTGGTTGCTGAGAAACCATTGGAAAATATTAGAAATGGAATGGATTGTTTACCGTGTTTATGGGTATCTTTCTTGGGTTGATTTGATTTTTTTACTCTCTTCCAACTTGTTTGGTTACTGAGAAACCATCGGAAAATATTAGAAATGGAATGGATTGGTTACCGTGTTTATGGGTTTCTTTCTTGGGTTGATTTTTTTTTTTTTTTACTCTCTTCCGACTTGTTTGGTTGGTGAGAAACTGTTGGAAAATATTAGAAATGGAATGGATTGGTTACCGTGTTTTTGGGTTTCTTTCTTGGGTTGATTTGATTTGATTTATATATATATATATAGGAAGGGCTGGGTTTAGTTTGGGTATATTGTTTTTGGGTTAAATGGGGTTCAATGGGTTTTTAGTTAAAACCCAATAATCATTGGGTCTAATTGGGTTGATACTCATTTAAACCAACTAATAATTGGGTGGGTTTGGGTTCAATTAGAGCGGGTGGGTTTAGGTGGTCAAATGGGTTTGGGTTTAGTTTGCCACCCCTATCTGACAGCATACTCGTGTTATTGTTATAATTATAAAGTACTGAGATGCAAGTCTGTTTAAATTTCTAATAGCATTTTCAACAATAATAACAATAATAATAAGGTAAAGGGACCATATAAGTCTATGTATTGAATTCTATGTGTAACTATACAAATAATTTCCTATGAGCAAGGGTTATATTTTTATGTAATTGACCTATCTTATGACAAAACATACTTTACTTGCAATTAGATAGTTCCTAAGAGGTTTCAAGAATATCATGACAAGTAGTATTGTTGAGGACACGATGATTACTCAAGCTAAAATGCAAAAAAGACAAAATATAAAGTCTCGATACCTAGCTTGACATCTCTCAATTTATTGAGATATGCAGATTTTGATTGTTCAAATATGTTTTTGGCCCATGATCACCAAAGCTTTCTAGGGTTTCATGCCTAAGATTTTCAAAGATGTAAAATACCTATTTTATAGCCGTCATCATATAGAGAGACAAACACGAAGACATATACTGTGATACACACTCCTGTGAAACTGCTGCGACTCTTGTGTGTCTTAGGGTTATGTACCTAGTTGCTTTCAGATTTACAAGCATGGATTGAAGAACTTTTCACCCAACAACAACTCTGTTAGTCACGTCTTGGAATCCATGCAAGGGGAATAAGTCTTCTACAAGATAAAGTCCTGTGTAGCCCTGTACGAGTGACGACACCCCTTCCCCTATACCACTTTCTATTTTGTAAATATCATATTTTTATGTATTGGCATATCTGAGGTCAAAACACACTTTATATGTAATTAAGTCTTAGCTTCTAGTGTGTTCAAGAAGATTTTGGTTGAATAAACAAGTGGTATTATTGAAAAGACAAGATTACTTAAGAAACTGCTCAAGAAAAGCTAAAACAACAAGTCTCGATACTTGGCTCAGTGCCTATCGATTTATCAAGAATAAATGTATCTCGATTCTTGGCTTGACACCTCTCGATTTATCAAGCTTCAGGAAAATTGAACAATAAATTTTTGTTTTAGCCCGTGATGACTTATCCTTTCTAGGGATCGTTTACAAGGGTTCTAGAGTATATAAAAGACATTTTACAGTCATCATCATAGACACAAAGAAACACACGCATAACAGGAGTTGCTACGACATTTATGTGCCCAGGGTTTTGTACCAAGTTATTACTCGTTAATCGAAGTGTGGATTGGAGAACTTTGCAAAACTATAGCAATCAAAAGGGTTGTTGTGCAATTAGTCACAAATAAGAGATTTGTGCAAAAGAGAAGTTTTTGCAAGAAGTAGTCCAATTCGGGATGAAGCTTCCTTATATATATATATATTAGTAGGTTCTACTGTAGGTATGTAATTCTAGATAGGGTAAGATTTCTTATACTTATAACCTCTATTCTTGTTAGTAGTTACTTCGGGAATGGTCACTTGAATTTTACTTGGTGGGGATTTACTTGCGAGGGTTTTCCCCTATTGTGATCAAATCATTGTATCAAACTTATTTTCTACTGCACTTATTTTAGTTTGGTGATTTTATTGTACTTCAATAGGTTTTGCATATAATTAGACTAATTAATCAACATAAGTAATTGGTTAAGGAACTGGGTCAATCTATAACCCAACATATTTGAATTACACACTGTGATGATAGGAATCGTGTAAGGGTCAATTGTCTCCCTTGTTACATAAAAGGGAGCAGTCACAGCCATTAGGAGGCAGAGTTCAACCATGCAATTCTTGCTAAAATTAGGCAACTAGGAAGAATAAAGACTCAAAGTGTACCAGTTTTGTAGGATTCAAATTTTCTAGATTTCCTAGGGTACTCTACCAAATAGATTTTCTTAAATCTTAATCATTCTTTAATAATTAAATGGTCTAGATTTTGCCATGTCAGGATTCCATTAACAATAATCTTAATTTTTTTTGTTTGCAATATTATTTTATTGTTTTAAGAATATTGTGAAATGCTGACATAGCAAAATCTAGACCATCAAATCATTAAAGTGTGGTTAGAATTTAAGGAAATTGATTGATAAAGTATCCTAAGAAATTTAGAGGATTTGAATCCCGTTTTGTGTCATTCTTGTCTTATTAAAATCTTCTTAGGGGCATAGGTTTCATCCTTTGTCCCACCGTAGCTTTTCACCCCATTAAAAGGGGTTTTCCATGTACTTGGTATGTATTTTGCATGTTGATTTCTTTATTGTTCATTTGCATCAATAACCAACACTATTTCTTAATGTGCTAAGGATTTAGCTTAGGGAGAGGAGAGATGGGAAATTTACTAGAACCAAGGCTTTAACACCATGTAAAGACTATAAGCTTATATATTTACTAGTGTGTAAAATTGTACAAAAGACTGGTGTTAAATATGTAGACATATGCATAACTTGGGGAAAATTTTCATATGCACTGAGTGCAGGAGATATGGACTTGTGACTTAGAAGTAAAAAGGGTATAGTAGAAGTATAGTACAATGGGGTTAGGTCTATTGGACTTGTATTCTATCCAAGGTGGTTGATACTATACCAGTACCCGCTAGTATGTACCGTACTGGTACGTAAACCGATATCAAAACACCAACGTTTCGTACCAGTTTAAATATCGGCTGTACCGGCCATACTGGCCGATTTTGGGTATTACCGGCCAATATAGAAAAAAGTTTTTTTTTTTAGTTTTGTAATTTTTTAATTTTTGTAAGGACAGAATGATAACTTATTTGCATTAACTTATTAGTATTATTTGTTTTCTTAGTATGCAATGAACAATTAAGCTTTCTATTTTTTATATTGTGTTTTTTTTTTTCCTTTTAATTGATGCTAAAGTCTAAAACCGTGAATAATTTGTTCTGAATTGAGATAATGTTTTATGGTAAACTTTTCTATTTATAATAACACACACACACACACACACACACATATTTATTTATAAATATAAAAAATAACAGTAAACTTGAAACGGTACACTGGTATTGATCGATACCGAAATATATCTTTCCACTGGTTAAATTGGTACAGCTTTCGGTACAAGATTGACTCCCTTGATTCTATTAGAAAGATATTTGGAGAAGTCTTTATGAGACAATCACATTAGGATCCATTGGGATCCCCTCTCCCTTCCACTCAAAGAAATGGATTATGTTTAAATTATCTCTTAATTAACTATAATTTTTCCTATTTATTACAATTTTTGGATCAATATTTTGTGAGGCTATCGTTAGATTATATGTCTTCCACACGCTATTCATGCTTGTCAAAACTCCCTTTTTTTCAGTATATTTAAAATATAAGAAGACTATGGATTGAGATCCTCTAGAGTTTCTAGGGTACTCTACTATGTAGAGTTCTATTAATCTTAACCATTCATTTATAATAAAAGGTCCATATTTTTCCAAATCATTAATCCACTAACAAATCCCCTAAAATAATGATTTAAAAAGTAACTACTCATAAATGATAATTATTGCCTTACCCCTTTTACCTAAATCAGGTCTCTAAGAAAATGTGAAGTCATCTTCTCCTTCCGCTCTTCATTTTTCAATTTGTTCCACAAATCATTTTGGTTGTTAATTTCAAAGCATAGGCTTGATTGAAATGGGACATAGAGCAATCGTATTTTATGATCCAAGTGCCAATCATGTACTTGAAAAGAAAGAAATAAAAAACATGTATATGCTTAGTTTTAAAAAAATTTATAGAAGACTAAAAAAATTGGAATGAAAACCCAGGTGTCTCTGTCATTCATACATCATGTATATATATATATATATATATACATATATATGCTTCTTGGCCTATGTGCATAATAATCAATTTTCTAAATAAGCAAATTTCTTTTGCATTTAATGCTGCAATGTCATAGCCACTATTCGCATTTAAGGTAATAACTATCATTTATGAGCAGTTATTTTTTAAAATCATTATTTTGGTAGATTTGTTAGTGGATTAATGATATGGCAAAATCTAGACCTTTTATTATAAATGAAAGGTTAAGATTAAAAGAACTTAACATGGTATAGAACTCCAAGAACTCTAGAAGATCTCAATCCGAAAACTCTACCTTTGAATATTTATTAGATGATAAAGAATCAACAAGGTAAAGGGGTGGCACTTTTGCTCTAAAAATTTAATACTTGCAAGAAGGAAAAATAAAGGCGTGCTTAACATTACTACCCAAATGCTTTCCAATTTTCTAACATAGATATAGCTGCAGTTGTTTCGACCATTGCCCCAAAGCAACTACAATTGAAAATTGTTCCAAGTTGTGGAACATTGCACTTGTATTTACCATCTCTCCCGCTTATCCTTGCTTTCTCAGCATTTCGGTAATTCCATTTCCAATTGTTTATTCCTATTTGCAATTAAGACTAAGTAAATGAATTGTTGAACCAGTGGTAATTAGGTGAGTTGATGTCATGCCTACATATAGCAATTTCTTTGCAAGTACAAAGGATAGAATCCATGTAGTTGTTGGGAGGTGCACGACACCTAATAGAAGTCCAGCCCATGTAGGATTTGTGCCCAAGATAAAATGCTTGCCATGCAAGCATTGATGGAATTCTATTTCAACTAGTCGCTAACCCGTGCGATGCACGGGATAGTTTTTAAAAAACATATATATATTTACTTTGCTTAGAGAAATAATCACTTGAAACAAATAAGAATTCACCTCTACTTACTATGGCTCAAAACATAAAGTATAATTTTATTTGAAATGTAATCAAACATTAAAGGAAACTAAACAATTGTATATCAATTATTGCAAAATATCTAGATGAACAAAAATAATAATAATAAATGAATGCTTAGGCAAATATTCCATTTAATATTTTTTGTTTATTCATCTTTTGACTTATTTAAAAAATATATTCCTTATACTTTGTAATCTAGAAAAGTAGATGACACTCATATTCTACATGAGCACAATATAAAGGAAGAAACTCGTAACAAACTTTAGGGATAATAATTTAATGATTTAACTATTTTTAGTGATAATTTTATAACTAAATTCATACAAATATATTATAAACACTCCCTCTCTCAAAAACTTTAAAAACTACTATTCAAGCATAAGTAAATAAAGATACAACTACCAAAATAGCTTTCACATAAATATTTTGAAATTCCCAAGGTCTCTTACACAAAGACAAAACAAATCTCCAGTGTAGAACTTCTAATCTCCACTTGAAAATATTATCTACAAAATAAGAGAATTCATACCTAAAAAATAATTCATTTAGAAGGAAATAAAAAGAATCAATATAAATTTTTTACTATTAATGGAGGCTTGCAATTAGTATGCACTTCCCTCACTTTACCACTCATGTGAAACAATAGGAAGAATACTTTGCATAAATCCATGAACTACTTATACTCAGGAGATAAAGCAATTATGAAAGATACCATTTATTTCAAAAAAAAAAAAAAAAAAAAAGGAATAATCATAATGAATCAAAAAGCAAGCAATATGGATGGCTTAGGGACGATGATCCAATATGTTTTGAAAATATTGAACATCAATGCAAGAACCTATTTGTGACTTTCATTAAACATTACATTTATCATGAATTCTATCCAACACATGCTAGAAACTTTTAATTCAAAAACTTTTCACAACTAAAGAAAATCAAATATGACTACAAACGATGTGAAAAAAAATTTAAAACTTTATTAGCAAAATATATTAAAAAACAAACATAGACCAAATACAATAGAAATTGATAAGGAACTTCATTAGCACAAATTTCCAATCAAAGCTCGAAAGCATACGAAAATAAAGAAAATGCTAAATGTACTACTAATTTTACAACAAAAGGTTTAGACAACTAACTTCAATGAACAATTGAAGGAGTGACATTTCATAACTTTGTACAAATGAGTTGTTCTATCCACTACAATGACAACTTCAAATTCTAAAGCATCATCCAAGATGTTGGATTTATTAATGTAGTATTATACAAAATATGAACGATTCCAATTCATGGGCAACTAAAAAGGCCTAATAGATGCGTCTAATGAGGAAAACATGAAAAGAAAAAACGTCAGCTCAAATTTTATTTGCCTTAGTCAAATGAATTTGATGTTGTTCTAGATAGAGAGACTTTCAAAGGATGTTACAAACCCCAAGAAATTGCACATACAGTCTAATTAGATACCGAAAAATTGAAAGAAAAGACAAAAGAAAAGAACCAATTTATCTTAATTAGATACAGATCCAAACCACAATTCTTCTAGCATGCAGTCTAAATGCATAAGTATAGAAAATCAGGACATTTTGGAAGTAGTTTAACATAGAAACAACTTTGAAATACAAAATAATTTCAACTTAAAATACATAATGCTATGATGTTAACTGTTTCATTTGGTCATAATTGATTGGGTTAACAGCATTTACTGTAGCATTTTGTGCTACATTAGAGCCAAGGCTAGTCCAATAATTTTCTTAACAGATTTGTGAAGGACATAACAGCTTACACTCATGATTCTTATATTTGAATTCAGTCAGCTATTCAACTCAAAGTTTTGTTGACTTGGGTAAAAGTGACTTAGAGTAATTAATAATATGTACAATTCCCCTACTACATAGCTAATTTATCTTTAGTTGCGCATGCTTAAATATCTAAAGCATTTAAAGAATGTAGATGTCAGTGGTACTGAACTCTTAACTTCCAAGGATTTGTTCACAAATGATGGAAATATTATACCTGAGCACTTATTATCTCTAACTAATGCATAAATCATTATGAAAATTGTAATTCTCATGCCTATAGTGGTTCTTTTTTAAGAGAACCATCTATAGCTCACAATATCAATGGAATAAGAACAACCAATTCTAAAAAAATATAATTATGCAGTAAACAAAGAAGGTACCAGATTACCAATCAAAGTGAGTATTGGCTTTGCAATGCCCCATCTTCCCTTTGCCCTGCTCTTCCTCATTTATTGGCCAACAATCTCTTCTTTTTTTCTTTTTCTTTTTTTTAATATCAATTAACACATGTCAGAACAAAAATAAAAACAACAAAATTGAACTTTCTATGATATCCTAGAACATTAATAGTGAAACTAAAACAGATCCAAAGATTTTATTAATAGTGAAACTAAAACAAACCCAAATATTTAATTAGACTGTAAAAAGGGGGAAACTCAATATAGATCAAACCAAAAAAAAAAAATCCATCATTGTTTCTCATAAAAGACCTTAAAACACAACAATTTTTTCTAACATACTCAAAATATGTCTTTACCTGCACATCACAGGGTCCAATTGTATCCTTATGGCCTACAGAATCTTGATGAATAATGCCTCCCTAAAATGCAAAAAACCCAATTTTAATTTCTTTACAACCAAACCTAATAATAATCAAGCAATTGAATAGCTTTGTGACAAACTGTCCCTATAACATGTATGTGACAGTCAAAAAACTTTCAAAACAGAAATAAAATCGCCACAAAATGCAAAATAGCAGTAGCCCCAACAAACCGAAAGATTATATTACCCATTAAACTTGTTTACTGTTTCATAATGTACAAAACTAACTTATGTTTACAATGCCAACCGACATAATTGAAATATACAATGGGCTGAAAATTCACAAAATTAAATCCAAAAAAACTGAATAGAAAATCAGAATTATAAAGAGAGCAATAAAAATTCAGAATTATAAAGCAAGCAAAAAAAATTTCAGCTGTGAGTTGCATTGTAACAAATAATCCCTAAAAAAATATTATTTATAATATAATATAGGGTTATGGATTCCTAATCGAATTTGGTTAGGGTTATGGATTCCTAATCAAAATACAATATAGGGTTATGAATTCCCAGTCAATTTTGGTTACCTTAAACTGAATAGAAAATCAGAATTATAAAGAGAGCAATAAAAATTCAGAATTATAAAGCAAGCAAAAAAAATTTTAGCCGTGAGTTGCATTGTAATAAATAATCCCTAAAAAAATATTATTTATAATATAATATAGGGTTATGGATTCCTAATTGAATTTGGTTAGGGTTATGGATTCCTAATCAAAATACAATATAGGGTTATGAATTCCTAATCAATTTTGGTTACCTTAAACTGAATAGAAAATCAGAATTATAAAGAGAGCAATAAAAATTCAGAATTATAAAGCAAGCAAAAAAAATTTCAGCCGTGAGTTGCATTGTAACAAATAATCCCTAAAAAAATATTATTTATAATATAATATAGGGTTATGGATTCCTAATCGAATTTGGTTAGGGTTATGGATTCCTAATCAAAATACAATATAGGGTTATGAATTCCTAATCAATTTTGGTTACCTTAAACTGAATAGAAAATCAGAATTATAAAGAGAGCAATAAAAATTCAGAATTATAAAGCAAGCAAAAAAAATTTCAGCCGTGAGTTGCATTGTAACAAATAATCCCTAAAAAAATATTATTTATAATATAATATAGGGTTATGGATTCCTAATCGAATTTGGTTAGGGTTATGGATTCCTAATCAAAATACAATATAGGGTTATGAATTCCTAATCAATTTTGGTTACCTTAAACTGAATAGAAAATCAGAATTATAAAGAGAGCAATAAAAATTCAGAATTATAAAGCAAGCAAAAAAAATTTCAGCCGTGAGTTGCATTGTAACAAATAATCCCTAAAAAAATATTATTTATAATATAATATAGGGTTATGGATTCCTAATCGAATTTGGTTAGGGTTATGGATTCCTAATCAAAATAGGATATAGGGTTATGAATTCCTAATCAATTTTGGTTACCTTTGCCAACTGACATAATTGAAATATACAATGGGCTGAATAAATTCAGCCGGAGTATAATGCCCAGTTTTGATGACTGTCATCAGTGCTCAAAGGTAGAGATCGGTCCTTATGAGTAGCATCATGGAAAGATCGGTGATGCCTTCTTTCTATTTTGGACCTGAGAGTGTGGGCATGACTTCTTGGCAAGATTGATTTTTAGTGTTGGGTTTTGGGGAAGAAGGAGATGGCAGGGGTCTGCGTTTTGGAGGAAGGAGGTTTGTTTTGTATTTATCGTGTTTTGGAAAAGGTATTTTTTGCATTTATGTTTATTTATTTTTTTTTGTGTTTATGTTTTTTTTTTTTTTTTAAATATTGCGCTGATGTGGAAAACTGTGAAAGCTTCAAAAACTTCGGTTATATATATATATATATATATATATAGAGAGAGAGAGAGATTAGAAATAGGTGAACGTGTTACGTGGTTGACAAGTCCTAGAATCCTACTCCAAATGTAAGTAGGAGTTGTGTTTAATAATTAATACTCATAAGAATCCTAACTCAAGTCATGTTAGGAATTCATATTATGCTAGGAAAAGAAGTCTAAGGCGGCAGAAACTTTTTTGCGTATAAAAAGCATGTGGGTGTGCCGCATATTGAAGTCTTATTAAGAATAAACTTGTGTTTATGTTCCAGGCTGCTTCTATGGCAGATTCCCGCATCAAGAAATCTGCAGCGGCAGACGATGAAGATATGGATCCAACGGTATAAGTCCATTCTTGTCCTGCAATAGTTAGCATTCTTTTCTTGGATCTTTTCCACAAAGCTCTTGATTATAATCGCAATCTCCTGCTTTTAATCTTCCTCGTTTGTTTTTCCTCCAGCAATACTTCGAAAATAGACTGAAATATCTTGCGGCTCTGAGGGCAGCTGGTGAAGAGCCATATCCTCACAAATTCGCTGTTACAATGTCTACCCCTGAATATGTAGAGCAGTATAAAAACATAGGCAATGGGGAGCATCTTGAGGATGTTACTGTAAATTTGGCTGGTATTGAAATCAGGGCTTTTATTTATTCGGTTAGTATTTATCATGTCTCTTTTGGTGATTTTTTTTAAAAAAAATTTTCTTTCCTATGCAAAGGGCGTATCATGAGCAAACGTTCATCTTCTTCAAAGCTATTCTTTTATGATTTACATGGTGGTGGTGCAAAAGTCCAAGTTATGGCTGATGCTAGGTATCTTATCACTGTATCTTTTCTTTTCCCTTATTCATATTTGATTTTTCCTTATTATTTTAGTATTGTTATTTCTTTAGGTACGCAATGTCTTTGACAAATTATCTTTCTATTAGTTTTAATTTTTTTTTAAAATTAAAATTTTTATTTGTAAGTTATTCATGCAACCATGTGGGCCTTGAACCTATGACTGCTACCTCCACTTTACCCCTGTAAGAGGAGGTGCAATTTGAGATGCAGCACATTGGCATCTTTCCATATTAGTAGAAGAGCCTTTGTTTTTGCTTTTGGACTCTTTCTTTGAATGGACACAAATTGCTCTCTCTGTGATCTTCTATAGTGGAATAGGTGATTAGCTTGGGATTTTGGATTTTCTTGTTACATAGCATTTCATGTCAAATATCTTATCTTAAAAAGTTAATATTTTCGGGCACTAATTCATCAATTAGTTGTATGTCAATATTTTGCCCAAGTTCCTTGTAAGAGAAACTTTGTTTTTTAATTTTTATTTTTTTATTGAAATTATTGCTAATTTCGTGTTTTTGAGGCCTGATTAGTCGTATGTAGAAGGCTTAGGTAGATTGGCAAAAAGAATGATGTAGGTCATTTTACTTTATTGCATCTTTCTGTACCACTGCCTAGCTTTCTCAATTGCGCTTAAAAAAAAAAAAAAAATTATGAAGGACCTATATAAACAAGATGATGAATATGTATGAATGAGACTTTCCACTTGGTACAATTTGGGAAATTTTGGTTCTGATATGAATTAGTTTCATGGACAATCACCCCACCCCACCCCCTGGCTAGGTGTCCCCCCTAAATTGCACCACCTTTAAGTTTTGCTGCACATATACCAAATTTAATGATAAAGAGATTCTTCATTTCCATGATGCAGCAAGTCAGATTTGAATGAGGAAGAATTTTCTAGGTTCCATTCAACTGTGAAGCGTGGTGATACTGTTGGTGTCAAGGGGTTTCCAGGTTTGTGATGTTACTACAATTGGGTAGTTACTAACACCTTTTGACTTATATATATATATATATATATATAGCTGCTCCTTACTATGTTGACACTATTGGGTTTACAGAAGAAATCAACATCAGTTTATTTACTTAATTTGGTCTTTCTCTCTCTCTCTCTCATTTGATGTTTGATAATGAATTGAAAATTTTATGGCATAAGGAAAAAATTATGGAGAATGTAGGTAGAACTTCAAAATACAAATTTAATAGAGACCGCTTGAAAATTCCTTTAAATAGGTGCTTCATTTTGGTCTTTTTCCCTATGGTGAACTGTTTTAGTTTTCTATGCTGCATAATTGGTTTTATTTTTATTTTTTTATTTTATTTTATATTTTTTTATCAGTATGCCGCATGGTTGTTGAAATCTTCTAGAAATAGGTCCAGTACATTTTTTTTTTACTCATAATTACATACAGATTTAGCGGGTCTTGAACTCACAAACACACTCCCAACCTTTCTCTTACAAGGTAATTTAACACATTTTCTTTCAATTCAGGGAAAACTAGAAGGGGGGAGCTAAGTATTTTTCCAAGATCGTTTACAGTCTTATCCCATTGTCTCCGTATGATGCCAAGGCAAAAGCCTAAGGCTGGTTCTGTGTCTGACAATGCCAATTTGAAGGTGAACATGGTTTCTCCCTGAATGATTTAATGCTGGTTACCGTCTCATCCTGACTTCCTTGCTTTCTTATTGTTGCAGAAGGAGGAGGTTTGGGTCCCAGGATGTCCCAGGAATCCTGAAACATATATTTTGAAAGACCAGGTATTGATTAATATCCTAAAATTCAACCAAATTCCTGTTGCACTGTTTTAAACTATATTCTTTAGCACACCCAAAATAAAATTCTTATGTACATATGATCTGGTACTGATGAATTGGATTATTTTTTCCTGATGTAGATAAAAGTGAGATGGGTCCATTTATTTTATTTTCTTTCAGTTTGGACTGTGTTTTCACTTCTCCTCTTCTTTTCCTTTTCTGGTGTTTTATTTTATTGTCTTCAATGCTAGGAAACTCGTTATCGACAACGCCATTTAGATTTGACGTTGAATATGGAGGTTCGACAAATTTTTAAGACAAGATCTCAGATCATTTCATATATTCGGCTCTTTCTTGAGAGTCGTGATTTCTTGGAGGTTAGTTGTTTGTCTTGATTTTTTATTTATTCAATTCATTCAGGTGGTTTCTACATATGGCACTTGACTTTACTTTCTTTTCATTACCTTCAATGTTCTTTTCACTGTCAGGTTGAAACACCAATGATGAATACGATTCCTGGTGGAGCAGCTGCCCGTCCGTTTGTGACCTATCACAATGACCTGAACATGAAGCTATTCATGCGCATTTCGCCTGAGCTCTATCTTAAGGAGCTTGTTGTTGGTGGACTTGACCGTGTTTATGAGATTGGAAAGCAGTTCAGAAATGAGGGCATCGATTTGACGCATAATCCTGAGTTCACCACCTGTGAGTTCTATATGGCTTTTGCTGACTACAATGACTTGATGGAACTCACTGAGACAATGTTGAGTGGTAAGGGCCATTTGGATCATGTTGCAAACAACTGCTTCATTCCACTTGGGTAGTGAAGTTATTTTTATCCTCCAAAATACATGGATTTTTCCTGACACAGTAATGTGTAACAGGGATGGTAAAGGAACTTACAGGCGGATATAAAATTAAATATCATGCAAATGGGCTGGATGAGGATCCAATTGAGATTGACTTCACTCCACCTTTCAGGTTTGTCATCTATATAGTATCTCTCACAAATTGTATAACATTAACATGAATATGAAAATATATGAAATTGGTTGTTTAACTCTGGCAGAAGGATTGACATGATAGAAGAATTAGAGAAGATTGCGAACCTCAGTATTCCCAAGGACTTTTCCAGTGATGAGGCCAACAAATATTTGAAAGACGCATGCACAAAGTATGAGATCAAATGTACCCCTCCTGAAACAACAGCGCGTTTGTTGGACAAAGTCAGTTCTCTGCTTAGCCCTTTTTAAAATTTTTTATTACTTTATTGAACATAAATTAGGTAGTTACTGGCATTGTGATCCTGTGTTATGTACTAAGTAGATACAATATCTGTGACGAAGGTTCTGAGCTTTATGCTTGAGGAGGTGAATGAGAGTTGAATGGATAGCTCTTGCTGGAATCTTGGTTTTTCCTTAGATGGTTTTCTGCTATTTGGAGTAATGGTTCAATAAGATTGCTTACACTGATAAGCCGTAGCAGTTGGATAAAGTAGAAATCGTAGCATTTATCTGTGGGAGAGATAATAGGAGGTTGGGAACAGTGAAAAATGGTTGATTGGAAATGCCATTAAAAGAACAATATGATGGGGTCCCCAATATTTTACAATAATTTAAGTAATTCTGCATTAGAAAAAGTGTGTAATTTCTTTTGTTCTGACAATGATGTTTTCTGACTTGATCTGATTTTGTTCCTTAAGGTAGACTATTCTTGCTTGCATGCTCAGACAATTTATGAGAATTGGTTATATTTTTTTTTTCTGTTACTGCAGCTTGTAGGACACTTCTTGGAAGAGACTTGTACAAATCCTGCTTTCATCATTAACCACCCTGAGTTAATGAGTCCTTTGGCAAAGTGGCATAGAACAAAGAAAGGCCTTACTGAGCGTTTTGAGTTATTTATTAACAAGCATGAAGTATGCTTTTCAGGATATCTTGTTTTCTTTTTCTTTCTATGTATCATTTAATTTTCAGCTTTATAATTCATGATTCTGACTTAATTTTTCTGTAACCGCTCAGCTCTGCAATGCATACACTGAATTGAATGACCCTGTGGTACAACGCCAGCGATTTGCTGAGCAGCTCAAGGTTCACGCATCAGTTTTTAAGTGTGCAGTGGATTTATCCTTAAATAAATTCCTCTGGAACTCCTCTGAATGATATGTGGTCTGCATGCAGGATCGGCAATCTGGTGATGATGAAGCAATGGCTTTGGATGAAACATTCTGTACGGCTCTTGAGTATGGGTTGCCTCCAACAGGCGGTTGGGGATTGGGTATTGATCGCCTAACAATGTTGTTAACTGATTCACAAAACATTAAGGTTCTCTTCTCCTCTCTCTCTCTTGGGTCTGTGCCTGTTTGCAGTTGTCTCATTTATACATGTATGCTCTCAACATATCCTATTTGGTAACAGGAGGTTATTCTCTTCCCAACCATGAAACCTCAAGATAAGCCATCTGCTAAAGGTACTCATTTCCAGTTTGGCCCATGTTATGCTTTTGTCTTAGTTGATGCTAGTCTTTTCTGTCTCTTTCGTATTCAGTTACAGGTTTCATTCCTGTATATTTTGCTGATGGCAATTTTATGTTCTGTCTAAGGAGTATGCAGTTATATCGTATATTTATTAAAGTCGTACTGAACTAATTGTCGAACTTTCAAATCATTCATGTAGGATTTTGGTTTGGTATGAAAGAAACACTGGATTTGCAAAATAATTTTATTTTATTTTTTTAAACTGAGTTTTTAATTATAGGTTGTTTTAACCAAATAGTCATGCTTTCTTTCAATATTTAATTGATTAACTAAGGGATCAATTCAAGGCTCTATTTTTTGTCATCGTCAATAGAAATTCATGAATTCTATATTTCAATGAGGCCTATGTATTCCATGAAATCATACTTTTATTAATTTCAACGTTTAGTATGCTTACAGCTTACATATTTATTTAATTTAGTACTGGCTAATCAGATTTTTTTAAATTTTTTTTATTTATTTTCAATTTAAAAAATATATATAATTAAACAGTGACTATTTGTTTTCACCCAATGACTCAATGATTGAACCAATTAACCATTATACCAATTCATTGGTGGTTTGATGTTTGGTGCAGTTCACTTTTTGTTCTTGTTTTGATAACTGTGGTTATGTTGTCCATGTCCCAGAGTATTGTATATTTTGACTGACTTAGTTGGTCCCTTGGTATTCCTTTAGGCAATGCAGGAGCTTAGGAAATTTTCAAAATTCTGAAACCCAGAGCTCTCATCCCAGAAAGTTGGCATGAACCTTTGATTGATGTGATTTCTGTCATAACGGAATTTCTTGGGGATTTTGTCACTTCTTCTGTCACAAGTTCAGAGCACAGCGGAGCGGCGGCGACGGCGTCGTCGTTGTCTCTTTCTCTCTCAGACTCTCTGTCTCTCCGATTCGGATTTGTTTCGTTTTATTATTATTATTTTTTATTAGATTTGTTATTATTATTATTATTTTTGGATTGGATTTTAATGAGGTTTTGGGCTGGGCTCATTAGAACAATTAATAAGCAGAGCAGGCCTTTTTTTTAAATAAAAAAATTATAATTTAGGGCTCAAATTGGAGAGAAATTATTAGATCTAGATGGAATGCTGATTACTGATAAGTGTTATCTTCCTAGCGCAAAACAATAATAATAATGATAATAATAAAAAAATAAAAATAAAAGTAGTGTTGTAGCTTATAGGTGCTATAGATTTTACTACATGTATTACAAACTAATGTGTCACAAATTTAAAACATGTAATTTAAAATTCAATTATGAGATCATTTAAACTTACTAATTATATTTATTGTCACATCAAGTGATGCTACACTAGGTGATAGTGTTTTATTGGTTGGAAGAGTCATTTCAGTAGCCCTAGTATATCTAATAATTTGTTTGAATTGGAGGATCAAAGTAAATAACCAAAAGAAAGGACATTTAGCAATAGGATTAGATGGCATTAGAGTAAGAGGATCGAGATTCTACATGCTTTAGAGTGAAAACAATTTTTTGTTGTTGATAGATACAGTAGAATTTAAACTTATAACGTTTATTCTATGATGATTGCTATTAATAGCAAAAGATTTTACTAGCTAAGTGGGGAACCTACAAAAAACCTTGTGTGTAGTGTGCACTCAGGGCTCATGATAATACTATTCATTTACAACAAAAAGAAACTTGGAATAAAAATGTCCCTTTTTTAAATTTCAAGAAAGCAACAACATGGGCTCATGGCCCATGAAATTTCAAGAAAATTACGACATCTCTATGTTATCATTATTATGTACATTTTGTATAGTTATATTAGAACAGATGGCCATCATTGCATTCCATTTCATAGTTCTAGTAGTTAATAACTTAATATTAATCGAAATCACATGTTGTGTCGTGTACTGTTGAACCTGATTAAGCTTTTTTATTTTAATACCTGGAGTTGAAAATGGTCTGTATCTTCATGTGTAAGGCACGGAAAGATAATGGTTTTATATGTATATATATATATACACACACACATATAAAACCTATTCATTGTTAGAACTTAAGAAGATTCACATTAGAAGAATGTGTATTAAGAGTCTATTTAGGTACCGCTTTTTGTTGAAAATAATGTAACAAAATAATTTTAAAGTTATGAATAGTACCGTGAGACCCAAGATTTATCTCGAAATCTGTGTTTTCACAAATTTGGCTGTGTCATGAACAGTATCGTAGGACACAACCAAAAACGCAAAATACACAATAATTTGAACGCAAATGCACGCTTAGCTAAACATGCGTTTGCCAATAGATGTTTGTGTGTTTTGCCTTTTTTTTGGCTGGTCCCACGGTATTGTTCACAGACCAGCCCACTTTAATAAAAGGTAGCAACAATGTTATGCCTTTTAAAAATTATTTTGCTGCAATGTTTTTGGTAATAAGTTTTCTTTTTTTTAGCAAAATAAACGGTATCCAAACTAACACTAAAGTTCAAAATAATCAGTGGTGCTGGTCGTCAATGATGTTCATTATTTGTCAACTATGTTATTTTGTTAGCTCAACTTATAAAATTTTTTGTTATCAAATAAGAATTTGAAATCAAATCTTGTCAACATAAAAAATAGTCATTAATGTGGTAAGAGAGAAATTATAATGTTGTAGATACAATAAACTCAAATCCCGTCATATTTATTTATTTTTAAATGATCATAGAACATTTAGGTTGTGTTTGAGAATATAGCTTAAAGTCAGCTTATTTTACTATTTAACTTATTTTTGCTACTATTCATGAGTCTCACTGCACTTTTTGGTATTATTCATGGGTCCCAATGCACTTTTTGGTATTATTAATTGGTCCCACTATTCTATTTTAGCTAGTTTTTACTTTTGTTTACAGTACTTTCAGCAAAATTTTTTAAATTTTAGCTAAATAAAGTTAAGTTTGGTAACTATTTTTTTATCAGTTTTCTGTTTTCAAGGACCATTTTTAGTTTTCAATCACAAAAAACTTGTTTGGTAAACTCAAAACTATAGAAAAGAGAAAACAATTTTTGTTTCTAGTTTATAACAAAAAATGAAAACAACCTTTCAATTTTGAGTTTTTTTAGGCTTGTGAAAACACAAGAAAAACATCTCATTTTACAACTTTAATGAACAAGCTCGCAAGTTAGATTTGTGCAACTTTGATTCTTATATATATATATATATATATATATATATTTTTTTTTTTTTTTTCTCTTTGCCGCTACTTCACATAAGTTTTTCCCTTTCTTACCGCTACTTTCTGCTAAAGTTTCCCACACAAAGACCCTTGAGAATGAAACCAAAGACAGGTGGTACCAGGTATAGTAAAACCCACTCCCTTTCACTCTCTCCCCTCTAGTTTATTCTTTGCGCTTCTTATTTATCTCTCTCTCTCTCTCTCTCTTCCTAATTTCATATTTTTATTTTTCTATTAGCAATTTACGCAATCTTTTACAGTTTTTGGGAATCCATCAGTCAAAGGTACATATAAAATCACATTTTACCATCTATATAAATTAAACTTGCTTTAGCTTTGAATAAACTAATGTTGCAAGGACAAATAGTTTTATAGAATCCATCTTAGGGATTGATGTGATAGAATGGTACATTTGGTTTTTATTTTATATGTATATAAAAGTGTTAGCACATTTGGCTTTTATAACGTTTAAATGCTATTTTCTTAAATAGTATGAAACTTTCATTAATATGGTTCCATGTTATGCTTTTGTCTTAGTTGATGCTAGTCTAAGGAGTATGCAGTTATATCTATATTTATAAAAGTCGTACCGAACTAATTGTCGAACTTTCAAATTATTTATGTCGGATTTTGGTTTGGTATGAAAGAAACACCGGATTGGCAAAATAAATTTTTATTTTTATTTTTTAAACTGAGTTTTTAATTATAGGTTGTTTTAACCAAATAATCATGCTTTCTTTCAATATTTAATTATAGAGTAATTCTACGATACCCCCCAAAAAAAAGGGGGGTACGGTACCCACTAGTAGGTAACCTGTTACACCAAGTTACTTTTTTCTCACATTTAACAGTTCCATCCTCACATTGTGCAGTTCCAACATCACATGTGACAGTTATTTTCTCACATTTGGTGGTTCCCTTACTTTTTTCTCACATTTGACAGTTCCATCCTCACATTATGCAGTTCCAACATCACATGTGACAGTTCTTTTCTCACATTTGGTGGTTCCCTTACTCTTTTCTCACATTTGACGGTTCCATCCTCACATTGTGTAGTTCTAATATCACATGTGACAGTTTTTTCTCACATTTTGTGGTTCCCTTACTTTTTTTTTCTAACATTTGACGGTACCATCCTCACATTGTGCGGTTCCAACATCACATATGATAGTTCTTTTGTCACATTGGGTGGTTCCCTTACTTTTTTCTCACATTTGACGGTTCCATCTTCACATTATGCAGTTCCAACATCACATGTGATAGTTTTTTTTTCCACATTTGGTGGTTCGCTTACTTTTTTCTCACATTTGACGGTTTCATCCTCACATATTGTAGTTCTAATATCACATGTGACAGTTTTTTTCTCACATTTTGTGGTTCCCTTACTTTTATTTCTAACATTTGATGGATCCATTCTCACATATTGCGGTTCCAACATCACATATGACTATAAAAGGACTCAGCCATATGGAATCAAAGTAAGTTTTTCACCACTTATAGAGTTGGAATTCCTAAGTTTAAGAGAGAAAACTAACTTAAGTATCAGAGGGTTCTTAGCCAGTTCACCTTAGTCACCTTTGATCTTGTGTTTCTTTTTTTTCAGGCCTTCCAAGCAATCTCAAGCCCATTGAAACCCAAAGCATTTAGCCTACTGATTTTCTATGCACCATCAATATATACTATAAAACTCTCTAATTGTTCTTATGCAACATCTATAACTTAATCACAATTGTGTGTTTATTGTGGTGTCTAAGGTTGGAAATAGGGTGACTATACAATTAGCAAGTTATGCAAAAAATCCAATACAAAGATTGTTGGCAATTTTAAAATTTTCAGTAAACACTTGAATTGAAACTACAGATCTAGTATGAAATAGTCATCAATCAAGGCTAGTACACCAATTTATATATTTTTTAGGCATTTTCATTAGATCCATGTGTGCGGAAGTATCAAATGATTGTGTCTGACACGAGTATAACCACCCCAACTAAAGTGTCTATGCAGTTTTGTTTCATAAAATTATTATTATATTTAGACCCATCTAAAACAAAATAAACATCCCAAAAAATTTCCACAATAACAAAAATTACCAATAGAAAACTAAAAACAATTAAGCACAATTGACCGATTTTACCAAAAACGAACAACCCAGTCCTTTTCAAAAAAATGACCGTAATGGCCCGAAACCTAGACACTTACCAAAATACCTTTGAAACCTAAAAAATAACCGAAGGACCCTTAAAATCTGAAAAAGACCAAAATACCCCCCTGAAATCTCTATTTGCACAAATGACAATAAAAATTTTATACAACCACTCTATTTTTTTCATTTTTTTTTTAAAAAACCTTCTACATTTTAATTTTAATAACATTTTTTTAATAAATACATGAGCTAATAAAAAAGCCATTGATAATCCAATTGACAAAATGATAACTAAAAATCTGTCATTATAGCCAACTAAATTTTTTTTTTTGCCAACTATTGATGACTAAAATGTTCTATATCAACATAAAGAGAGAACTTAAATGCATGAATTTTTTCTCAACATTTAAAATCTCAAACTAAAATATTTTTTCTTAAAGTTCTTAACAACTAAAAAGTTTTATTTCAAGAGAGATGATGAAGTATCCAAAATATGTGTTTTTTGCACAAAATTCAAAATATAGAAGCCATTGATAGACCAATTGACAAGATAATGACTAAATATCTTCCATCATAGCCAACTAAAAAAAAGTCTTGCCAACTCTTGCCAACTAAAATATTTTAGAGAGAGAAAGATTACAAATACATGGGTTTTTTCTAACAACATTCAAAATCTCAAACTAAAAAATTGATTCAAAGTGTATCTTTTCTACTATTTTTTCTTTGACAAGGCTCAATTGCATAACTTATTGATACCAAATATTGACGTATTGTTGTGCAATAGGAGAATTCATCACTTTTCTCCTTCCTCAGTGATAACTTCAATTGCATCGTCCATATATTTTGCACCAACTCTAGGAGCTCTAGTCCTCCCAAACAAGATCTCAATGTCCTCCAATTTTCAATAACTTTGTTTTTATAAGCACATGCTTTTGTATTTTTCTAAGGAGAAAAAAGAAGAAGCAATGACTTAACTTAAATAAAATAAATTGGACAAAAAAACAAAGGAAAGGGAAAAAAATAAAAATAAAAAGCTATACATTATGTGATGATTGTATTAGTGATAGACTTATGTAGAAATGAGAGGTATTATGTACCTGCAGAATTTTCTCAAAGCAATCTTTAAACACATGGACAAAACTTGTTTATAGCTTGAAAAATGCAATACCAAGAAGTAGTTAGCACATGGCCATATAGTTGAGTTAGCCCTAGGAAGTCATTCAGTTGAACAAACATCATATATGACCCCTCTTAGCCATTTAATTTAAAATATTTTTAAATTTGAAATTTCATATTTTACACAATTGATACAAAAACTAATGTAATTTTTTTTTTTTTATTGGGCAAATTTTGGGTGTTATAATATTTTAGCTCTCTTGATTTGAATGCTATATAAAACCATTTTTCCACAGGTTCATACCACCTACTTGCACTTGGAGCTAAATATAATGTTTTTTACCTCATAATAATGGTAACTTGAAATGATATACAACCCAGTTTCATGTACTACAAACAGGTCTCTTGTTGTAAAGTATCTAAAGGAAGTTGAAAAACTACAAAGAAATCCATTATAAGTATCTTGATGACTACTTATTCTGCTACTTGCTCATCATAAGAAGGAAAAAATTCATTTACAAAGAAATCCACTACAATGTGTTTCTTCACATCTATATTTGAATACCATCATGGCAATAATTGAAAAAGAGATAATCAAAAGCATCTTGCAATTGGTCTACATGTCTGGATTATTCATTCCTGAGTTCTTAACATGGCAACTTCTAACTTGTAGGAATTTTGCCAGCTCAAGTGGTAACTAAAGTATCTGCATTTACATGGTATAACTATCAACACTTAGAAAAATGAGATGTTCATAAGGGCACACCTCGTTGCATAGAGAATTCTGGTAGTTTTCTGCACATCAAAGGGGAATTTATCAAATAAAGCATATAATAAAGACATTATGACTAAAGTGATAAACACCAAAGGAACACAAGAATTAAAAATAAATTAGTATCCTTAAAATTTATAACAAAATATTTAAATGCGAGCATTTTCTAGGCATTCTGTTTGGATTCTGATAATTTATGCAGAATACTAGACATGGTTTTGGTTGATAGATTACATAAATCATAATTGTTGTATATGACCAAGACTTAAAAAGACATTTTAATTAACATGCACTCTAATAACAATGTTCTTATGATCTAAAACATATGCCATAACTCATATAGGACATTTAAAAATCCAGCCACGTTTACAGCACCAAAAGACATCCAAACTTTTTATGCAAATTTATACTCTTATAACTCAAGAGGAAGACCACAGACCTACAAAATGTCCACTGCTATGCTGGACTGCATGCAAAATTGCAATATCAATAACAATAACTTCAAGCCCCTGCACCCTAAAAGAAAGGACCTGAGTACCCAATTCGTATATCTAACTTCCAATTCCAATTAGTACATTAACTAAGGGTCAATATGTGATAGACAAAGGAACTCCCCAGATTAAAGAAAAATATAATTTATTTCTATTGTAGCCTTACCATATTTTGCAAAGTACATGGTAATTCATGGGAGATACAAGAGCCACCCCACTCTGATTGGATGGAACAGGAGTGGCCTTAGAGTTCCTAAGGTTCCAAAACACAATCTCAGGAAAATTATTGTACCCATTCTCCCTAAACTTTATCTGATGCTTGCTGTGTGCATCACCACTTTTACTTAAAAATACAAGGCGACTTGCAAAGTCAACAAAATAAGCACTTGTCATATAAAATGGAGAATACTTACAACAAATTCAAAAAGCGTAGCAAAAATCTGGATGCTCCTCCAGTATTCTTTTTCCGAAACCCTAAAATTCAAATCGAAAAAAAAAAAAATCAAAACCAAACGAAAATAAGACATCTGAATCAAATTTAAAATCAATATAAATAACAGCAAATAAATAAATAAAAAATTATCACCGGTGACAGTGGTAGATTATCTGAAAGTGGTGGATGGTGAGCGGTGACAGTCGCACTCTCGTTCATCCTCTTGGCCTCTTTCGTTCTCTGTTTTTTTTTACCAATCATTCGGTCTCTGTTTCTTTCTTTTCTTTTTGGTTTTATTTGCTTTTATACCCTACCCATTCTACTGGTAATAGGTTTACTACTAAACTCAAGCAAACGGTCAGGATTGAAATAATAAAAATAAACGGCTAAGATTAGGGTGGGTACGGTACCCACTTAAAAAATAGGTGGGTACCATAGAATGACCCTTAATTATAATGAAATACCTTTTAAGTCTTTTACTTTGAAACCTTGATTGATTAACTAAGGTATCAATTCAAGGCTCTATTTTTTGTCGTCGTTAATAGAAATTCATGAATTCTATATTTCAATGAGGCCTATGTATTCTATGAAATTATACTTTTATTAATTTCAACGTTTAGTATGCTTACAGCCTACATATTTATTTAATTTAGTACTGGCTAATCAATTTTTTTTTTAATTTATTTTATTTTCAATATGTTTTTCAATTTAAAAAATATATATAATTAAACAGTGACTATTGGTTTTCACCCAATGACTCAATTATTGAACCAATTAACCATTATACGCTTTATACCAATTATTGGTAGTTTGATGTTTGGTGCAGTTCACTTTTTGTTCCTGTTTTTATAACTATTGTTATGTTGTCCATGTCCCAGAGTATTGTATATTTTGACTGACTTAGTTGGTCCCTTGGTATTCCTTTAGGCAATGCAGGAGCTTAGGAAATTTTCAAAATTCTGAAACCCAGAGCTCTCATCCCAGAAAGTTGGCATGAACCTTTGATCGATGTGATTTCTGTCATAACTGAATTGCTTGGGGATTTTGTCACTTTATATGGGTCGAAATACCATCCATCCTTGTTAATTCAGTTTACTAATTGTGTAATTCTTCATATATCTTTTTATTTTTAGTTTTTGGCAAATTCAAAATATCATGTGAAATTAAATGAAGAATCAAGTTATTAGAACTGTTGTTGTCTCTCCCTTATATATTTATGCATAATTGGGAGTTTGGAGAAAAACCCTTGAAACTCTTATTTTTTCTTATTGGATGCGAGTTTTGAAAATCTAACCATCAGTTTGCATGTTATTATATCCTCCATACTTGCAAAATTTCAAGAAGATCAAAGATGAACAATTATGTCATCAATAACATATTTAAATTTCAAGTTTTATGGTAAAAAATTAGGCAAAAAAAATAAGTTTATAGATCTAATAGTAAATAACATCTGATATGAACGAAATTTAACATGTATGTTATGAGTGTAAAGAATATGCAACTAGTTTAAAGAGAAACTTTATCCGCATAATTGGGCAAGGATTATTGAATTATGCAGCTTTAGGCGCAGCATCAAGCTTTAATTTCATAAATGCAATTAAATAATACTGAAATGAAAGGCAGGTAGCCTATTGCTGACTCGGACAGATATATATTTTTTAACTGTCTCAATTGACCCCAATTTTTTAGCTTGCTTTTGATCTGTAAACATATTTTTGACACTAAAATTCTGGCTCGGTGAAGCGCAGAGTAGTATTCTACAGTTGAAACCATAAATATATCATAAAATTCTATTGTTTTTATTGCAAATTTGTGCATAGGTAACGGTATATGAGTCCAAAGTTGGTAAGGATAGGGTGTAAAATTTATATTTTACAGTTTACACTATTTAATAAAAGATTGTCATATTAGTTTTTTATTTAAAACTTAATACATCTTACTATACATAGTAACATCTCAATAAAATCGTAGTTAAGTTGGATTTTTAAATGGGTATTAGAATTGATTGAGTGTGGTTGTGCCTACTCTTTAATATGTAATATGATAATGTGGCATGTTAGGATTGGGGAGGTAAAACTTAGATTTTTACATTACATTCTTATAGAATTTAATCTCAAAGTGTATATATATATATTGGAAAAGTATCGGTGGGTCAAGATTAAGTTATACATTATGTAACTTTTTGTGATGTTACACAAATTCATAACACTAGCTTCCAATTTTGTGTTATTTGGATGCTATTTATTATTTAATTGAAAAACTCATGTTTTGGGCATAATTTCAAAGTTAAAAATATTCCAAAATTTATTTTTTTGGATAGGTAATAGAAGTTTTATTGATTAGAAAAGTTCAATATGTTTACAGTAGTGTAAGAATACAATGTAGCTCAATGGTAATTTGTTAAAATATCTGTTCAATAAAAAAAAAAAAAAAAAATTATGGGACAATGTAACATCTTAGAGCTACATAGCGTTTAACTTTAACATGACTTTATTAGAATATTACAATATATATATGTATATATATATATAGTGTAAACCATGTTTTTTTTTATAAAGGTAAAACTTAGGTATTAGGTTGGTAAGCTTAGATATAGTTTATTAGTTAGGTAAACTTAGGTTTAGTTGATTAGGTATTGTACATTTGGTTCTCATTTAAATTATGTCATGTGATTGTATTGACGCCAAGAGTCTAGTAATGTAGCTAACACTTCATACGCCAAGAGCGTAGTAACGTAACTGACACTTCATAGTGTTTCAATAAAGATATTTAGAGTTTAAATCCTCTCACCCCAGCTATTATATTATAAATTTAAAAAAAAAAAAAAAAGGTGATTGAATTGACCAATGCACAAAGTAAAATTATTATTATTATTATTTTTTGTGTGGAAAAGATAACATTGTTTTTACTAGTCAATACAACCATGTGGTTGAATTCAATTAGGAACCCTATGTACAACATTTAAGAATTTGTTCTTAAGTTTTGCCCTTTCTAGAATAACATGGAAACCATGTTTATTTTTACCACTTAACTAGTGAAGTTTTAAGACTATCATACTAATCCTAATGTATCATATATTGGATTCATTGTTATACACAATTTAAAATAGCATAGATGTACTAGTTTAGGACTTTTCCACTGTATACATAGGCCATTAGATTAGACCATGTTAATTAATTCTTTTTGCTTTCTTATTCTCTCTAAATCATTTTTTTTTCTTTCTTTTTATTTTAACATGGTATTACAGTCATAATCTTTGTTCCTTGTCAACCTTCATCGTTGCTTTTGCTACAACATTAAAGATCACACTAAAGATATAGATCTTTAGGGATCCCATCTATACCTAAGCTTCTCAAATTTGCATTCATGTCCTTAAATAATTGTCATTTTGGTGCGTCACACACCCTCAAGCACTAAGTCTCAATCATGCATTTCTTGTGGCGCGTGCACGGCACACCCTCCATGTGTCTCACATGAGCTTAGATCCCTCACATGCCAATTTTGTTATGACAACATGCTTGACCTACTATCTGATTTCCATAGCTCATTGCTCCACACAAAACACTTGTTGGAGATACGCCTACTTGTGCTCTTGCTCCAAATCTCTCTATATTATTGTGTCAAACAATGCTAAGACCACAACTATTTACCCAACTTTTGTCACAAATAACTTGTGCACCATTAACAACTTGTCGCATGGCAAATTGTGTAAATAGTTGTGGTCCTAGCATTTTTCTATCATGTTGGGTCTCTTTATTCAATCGTCTTCTTGATGTTTTTCTCTGTTCAAGTAGTAGACTAAATAAGACTATTCTTACACGTCCCTAGTGAGATAGAGTTTCGTATTCGTCACCTTCTTCACGAGCTTTTTCTCTTTGAGAATGTATGCTCTTTGAGACTTCCCACACGTCCCTAGCAAGATGGAGTCTTTCATGTATCGCCTTCTTAACGGGCTTCTTCCTTTTCTGGCTTGATGTTGTCATAGGCATTTCCTGGTGGTTTTTGATTCATTCTATGGGAACTAAAGACCTTCCTCGTATTGAAGATTGTCTATCCAAAGTTAAGATTTTCATCTAGCATCTACATTGAGATTGAGGGGGATTAATGGTAGCATATATTAGGGTATTTTTATCAGAATATATTACCATAAATATTGTAGACCATGATTTTTTAGAACATTATGGGCTAATAAGATTTTGTAATATCATAGGCTGTCATGATTTGCAGGGCTATCATACTAAGTGTAATGCATTTTGAATATATACTCAAGATTAGGTTCATTGCAACAATCAATTCTATATGGTAAAGATGTAACTTTTTGGAATTTTTTATTGTTGATGTAGACCGTTAGGTTGAATTGCGTTAATTCTTTTTACTTTTGCGTTCTCCTTCCACATTATTTTATTTTATTTTTTCTTTCTTTTTTAACATAGTATAAGAGTTATAATATCTTCAACTTTTTATTCTTGCTTTCATAGGTAAAATTAGAGCCCACACTTGAGACCCAGATTCATTCCATCTATTCCTAGATTCTTCAATTATGCATTTGGGTCCACTTAGAATTGTTGTTTTGACGTCACACATGCCCTCAGGCCTTTGTCCTAAAATGTTGGTCATGTTTAGAAAATTCAAATTTTTAAGAGAATATCATTTAATGTATTGTATATCTTAGTTAAAAAGTACAATTTTTCAAAACTACCGCTTTTAAAATAACATAATGGGTAAGATAGAAATTTTATTTATTAATTTTGGAAAGAGGATTTCATTTTGGGAAATCCCAAAATGGAATTGAGAACTAACAATTTGGGATTGTGGGATTAACATAGAATTCAATATTGCAAAGATACAACTCTTTGAAACTTTCTACTGTTAATATAAATCATGAGACCAGACCATATTAATTCTCTTTGTTTTTTCCTTCTATAATTATGAAAAAAAAAAAAAAAAATCTTCGCTTCCACTTTCTCTTTCTACGTCATTTTAATATATTTTAACCAATATTAAACTTAATTCAACTTTCCTGTATTTGGAATATTGACTAAAATAAAAAGAGTGAGCCTGATTAGCCTAGCTCATATTTTTCTCTTGTTAATAACATAAAGCCTGGTCGTGCTTAATAGGGCTGTGTCATGCACTTTGAACTCAAGACCACGACACATTAATTTAGGAATCAAAATGCATGACTCTTCTCTGATAGGGGGAGTTGTTAGTTTGTTTAATGATTAGAAATGTAGTTTTCCAAGCGTAGGAAGGTGCTCACTGCTCACTTCCTAACCTTATTTTGACATCTGTTAGGCCTCTACTTTCTAAAATACATAATGATTTTATTTCTTTTGTAAAAATATTAATATATTTTTGTCTTATCTTCCAGTGTCCTCGATTTGGACGTTTCTGTTTGGTACCGTTGACTGCTAAATATATCACTTCTCCATGAACAATATAATGAAGCTCACACCAATGACCTCCTTGTCAAAACTACGGTGGTTGACATCTTGTTAGTAACCATCAATTTCAAAACAATTTATGTTTTCAGATAGGGAACCAACATTATGTGTAAGTTTAAATGACTTCGATGGTCAGTGGATATTGTAGGATAATGAATCGTAATTATGATGTCAATGATCTTATTATTATATCCATGGATATAAAACCTTAAAACTCCAAAGCTGCTGGTTGGCTTTCAACTGTCTAGAATTCATTCATGGGCTCTTTTTGAGTGAGAGGGAAATAGTTGGAGAGAGGCAGAAAGTGGGTTCTCCTGTAAACGGCATATGCCTCTTGATTCCCATTTTCCACAAATTATAAAGGCCATAGCTAATGCAAAAGACCCAATTAAACATATAGCTAAAGAAACCTCTGCATTGTGGTAAAAGACCTCATGATTTCAAATCTGTCATATCTGATCATTTTTCGCAAAGAAACCAAGCATGCATATTTTCAAAAACCTCTATGATGAGAGAAGACTTATACACCATACCATCAAAAAAGTATTGGTAGACATAAAAGAGTGGGTGCAACTACAATCACTTTGCAATCCTCCAAAGAGATTTTGGTCTCTTCATTGACATGAATTCCCTCTTAATCTTTCTCTTTCATTCCTTCCTCGTAGTCATCTTGGGGTTTATCACTTTACAATTAATAATATACCTAAAAGTCTTTTTTCTTAGTCACAATAAAGAGGTTAGACAGTGGAACATAATCAACATATAATGCATGATTGAATTTGCAAGTGCAGGTATCCTCAATTGTTGAAAGTTGAGTGGAAATTATGATGGTCCAACATGAGACAGGATTAGGCAACATACCATTTGGCATTTACATGGTCTTGCACTGATTGAGTTCATGTGCTCATACTTAAAGCATGCCTTTCTTGCAAGTATATGAGGATCTCACCATAATTTGGTGCACTCTCATATAATTTATTCCATCTTTTAAAGGATGATTAGCTTCATGAGTAATATGGTTGTGTTTTTGGTGGAATTAATAATTAACAATGTGGAAAGAGATATATATGAAATTATGAAAATAACACAATTCATTTAATAATCGACAAATTTTTTTTATCGTATAGTAATTGATTTTGCGAAGAGTATTTTTCCTGGTTTTGAATCTCCCTCCTTAGTCCTCACTTCTAATATATATATATATATAGAACAAAAAATATTTTAATTGGAAAAAATATAAAATTTCTGAATTTCATATCAATGGGCTGGTATTTAGTGAACAGTAGAAGTGTTGAGGGGCAACTGTGAAACATGATATATTTTTTTTTTAATATATAAAATGAATCTGACAGATGTTTAAGGTACCTATGTAAAAAGTCTTATAGCAATTAGTAACCCCTACGCTTCCAATGGAGATGTCCAAGTTCAAATACCCCACCTCCGTTATTGCCATTGAATTATAAAAAAGGAAAGAAATACAATACCTGGTTTCTTGAAACCAATTTCTTTCAAATCCAGCTTCTAATATATATATTTACCCCAAACATCTATCTTTGAAAGTAGTAATGAACACACACTAGACTATTACTTGTATGTGCTGAGCCTGATCTTTAGGAAGAGCATCTTAACTCATTTTTGCAACATCATAGTTCCACAAGTAGAATAATAATCTATTACCACCTAAAACAATGCACAAATGTACAATACATCAGTTGACCAGTTCCCATGTGAGCACATTAACCCTCAAAGAGGGAATGTATTTGTTTAGTCAATAATACTTGAGGGAACAAACTTTCATGCTCATCTGTCATCTCAATGTGACCAAGTGTATCATCGCAGACAATGACAGTATCATAGTAGGGTTTGACTGTGATAACTTAAGTGGATAACTCATTTTTGCAACATCATAGTTCCACATAGTAGGGTTTGACAGATGCTACAATAACTCAAGTCCCTTTTAAGGCAGAAGAAGGGAAACTAGACTAGTCTACAATTCTTACCACAGCAATAACCCTAAATAAAACCAAACATTCTATAGATATCCAAAAACAAAAAATTTACCTAAACTCATTGTATAATTCGACCATGAAAATACACTTCAGCTCAATGATAAGGGTAGGATGGCATTTGGGTGGATTCTATGTGGAATCATATAAAGACATGTATTTATTTTAATTAATCAGCAAACGGTTACACTCATAAATGTAGATTAGCAGAAAAATAACTAAAAGACTGACAAAACTTCAAACTGATATTAGAAATCCACCATGACCAAAATCAACAATTTCAAGAGAATTTTTGACAAACTACAATCAACAATCGTTTTTGGCAAGTCTAGGAATTTGATATAAAGTCCCAACTTTGAAACTTTTGACAATATCAAGCAAAGTAATAAAATACATGAATATGTAAACAAAAAATAAGTCCTAATACATGTAAATGAAAAAGATTCAGAATGGAATCCAGTACTTTAGGAGCTAACTGTTTAAAAAAAAAAAAAAAAAAAAGATTCTAAGGCTCAACTGTAGTCACCTGTTGCCACTCCCCATCTACAGCTTCCTTCCACAATGTCACACTGTTGTTTCCATCAGCCACAGCCAATATGTTTCCTGTTAGCGAACAGGAGAACCCCCAAACAGGAGTCCTGAAATCATTAAGAACCTTGCCTTCCCATTGATCCCCCTCCTTGGCCACAGTCCATATGATGACTTTGCCATCCTGTGAGGCACTTGCAATTGTAAATTTGGGAAGTCCCAAGTTACGGGCCCAGGCAACATCACAAACCCAATCTGTATGCATCTGAAGAGCTGGAAAGCAATCCATCTTCCATGTCCCATTATAGAGCTTCCACACCTTCACAGTATTATCACAACCACCTGAGCAGAGCTTCTGAACAGGATCAAGCAAGCCAGAATCAACAAGAGCCCCAGGGGCTGTTGAGGGAGCCCATGAAACAGATGTGACACCAACTGGGTGAGCCTGGTTTATCCTTGAGGTGTCCCAACCACCATCCAGTCTTGCAGTGAAAACTGAGATATTCCCATCTGAGGAACCACATGCCAAACAAAGTCCCAGTTCATGAGGAGTCCAAGCAACAGAATTGACAGATGACTTGTGGTCATTGAAGACAAGGGCTTGCGTCCACTCATTCGGATTACCCTCCTTCCATATTATCACTTGCCCATCATAAGAACATGAAGCAAGTAAAGACCCGAATTTTGGGTGAGCCCATGCCACCTGCCAAACAGGTCCTTGGTGACCAGTTACGTTGCAAGCTGCTGAGAGGCCGTATTGCTCACCCCAGTTATCTTAATGGAGTGGTCTGAGTAATCCATGGCTTCATAATGGACCACGTCTTGGAGACCAGTTTCAATCTTTTGTGAAGGCATTTTTAACACTGCTCAGAACAAAAGAAGTAAACCTAAATTATAACTGATTCATACTCCAATTGATTTTGTACATAATTTCAAATCCTTCAAAACGTGAAATCCACTAAAACTTTAAACATAGACCCACTATTTGATTCCAAAGAATGTGCAAGAACATGAAAAACAAACTAAAATAATACAAACCTCGAAATTCTAAGTTTTTCGCAAATCTTTAAAAATACGATAATTGAATATATTTCATGAGCTACCCATTATTTCTAAGCTAACAAATCATAGAAATCTGAGCTCAGCCTCATATATCAAGTTGCATTATTGAGAGATATCTGAGATTTGATGCTGCATATAAAAGTAGCTATGAAATCACTGCTATAAGGGAATAAGATCAAATCCCATATAGCAAGTTGCATCATTTGCAGATATTGCATGAATATGACTAATCCACCAAGCAGCTATACAAATTCATCAATCAAATTAAGCATACCCCAAGTGCTACAAATTCACAGACAATGAAATGAAATTCATCAAATCTTGAACAAACCCCACAAAAAATCCAAATCCCATTTATCATTTTTTCCTACAAATTTCCTCATAAACCACACACCTAATCTAAATCTTGAACTTACAAACCCAACAGAATTAAATCATCAACACACCAACAACAAAAAGGAGGAAAGCGTTAATAAATCAAAACTCACCAACACAAGTTCAGAGCACAGCGGAGCGGCGGCGGTGGCGGCTGTGCCGGCGTTGTCTCTTGCTCTCTCAGACACTCAGTCTCTCCGATTCGGATTTGTTTCGTTTTTTTATTGGATTTGTTGTTATTATTATTATTATTTTTTTTCTTTTTGGATTGGATTTTAATGAGGTTTTGGGCTGGGCTCATTAGAACAATAAGCAGAGCAGGCCTCTTTTCTTTTTTCATTTTTTTTCTTTTTAAAAAAATTATAATTTATTTTTTTAATTAGAATTTTGTTCTCAAATTGGAGAGAAATTATTAGGTCTAGATGGAATACTGATTACTGATAAAAATAATAATAAGTAGTGCTATAGCTTATAGGTGCTATAGATTTTACTACATTGGTATTACAAACTGATATGTCACAAATTAAAAAAAAAATGCAATTCAAAATTCAATTATGAAGTAATTTAAACTTACTAATTATATTCATTGTCATATCAGGTGATGCTACACTAGGTGATAGTGTTTTATTGGTAGCAAGAGTCATTTCAGTAGCCCTAGTACATCTAATAATTTGTCCGAATTGGAGGATCGAAGTAAATAACCAAAAGAAAGGACATTTTGTGTTGGTAGTAGGATTAGTTGGCATTAGAGCAGGAGGATCGAGATTCTACATGCTTCAGAGTGAAAACAATTTTTTGTTGTTGATAGATACAGTAGAATTTAAACTTATGATGTTTATTGTATGATAATTGCTCTTAATAGTAAAAGATTTTACTAACTAAGTGAAATGGAACCTACAAAAAAAAGCTTGTGTGCAGTGTGCACTCATTTACAACAAAAAAAAACTTGGAATAAAAATGTGCCTCTTTTAAATTTCAAGAAAGCTACGACATGGGCTTATGGCCCATGAAATGTCAAGAAGGCTACGACATCTCTATGTTATCATTATTATGTACATTTTGTATAGTTATATTAGAACAGATGGCCATCATTGCATTCCATTACATAGTTCTAGCAGTTAATAACTTAATATTAATCGAAATCACATGTTGTGTCGTGTACTGTTGAACCTGACTAAGCTTTTTTTTTAATACCCGGAGTTGAAAATGGTCCGTATCTTCATGCGTGAGGCATGGAAAGATAATGGTTTTTCATATATATACACACATAAAACCTATTTATTGTTAGAACTAAAGAAGATTCACGTTGGAAAAATGTGTATTAAGAGTCTATTTGGATACCACTTTTTGTTGAAAATACTTTATTAAAATAATTTTTAAGTTATGAAGTGTCATGGGACCTAGGATTTACCTCGAAATCTGTGTTTTCACAAGTTTAGCTGGGTCGTGAACAGTGTCATGGGATTCAGCCAAAAACACAAAACGCATAATAATTTGTACACAAACACACACTTAGCTAAGCGTGCGTTTGCCAACAGATGTTTGTGCATTTTGCGTTTTTTTTTTGTTGGTCCCATGACACTGTTCACGGACAAGCCTACTTTAATAAAACACAGCAACAATGTTTTGCCCTTTAAAAATTATTTTGCTGTAGTGTTTTCAACACTAAGTTTTCAGTTTTCAGCAAAATAAGCAGTATCCAAATAGACTCTAAACTTCAAAATAATCAGTGGTGCTGGTCGTCAATGATGTTCATTATTCGTCAACTATGTTATTTTGTTAGCTCAACTTATAAAATCTTTTGTTATCGAATAAGAATTTGAAATCAAATCTTGTCAACATAAAAAATAGTCATTAATGTGGTAAGAGAGAAATTATAATGTTGTAAATACTATAAACTCAAATCCTGTCATATTTATATATTTTTAAAGGCAAAAATGCAAAACCAACCCTCTAACTTTCACTGTTTTTCATTTCAATCCTCTAACTTTTAATTTTGTCAATTCAGTTCTCTAACTTTCAATTTTTGTCAATTCAAGGCTCTGTTACAACTCAATTAGTGCTGTCGTTAGATATGCTTGAAATGACTCCGTTTTGCTCTTCTTCTTTTTTCTTTTTTCTTTTTTTTTAAAATTTAGAATTAAAATAAAATAAGAAAAATCTTAAAAAAAAAAAAAAAAAAAAAAAAAAACATTAAGGGGAACAACTCCCCTAAATCAAAACAAAACAAATCCCTAACGTAAATCAAAATAGAGAAACTTTAAGAGACCCAAATCCCTAACGTAGAGAATTTGGGGAAAAGGAAGAGAGGTTGAGTTGGATTTGAGAGAGAGAGGGGGTCGGCGGTTTGAGAGAGAGAGATCGAGTCCGTTTGAGAGAGAGGCTGAGTCGGATTTAGAGAGAGAGACTGAATCGGTTTTCCGAGATGAAGGTGACTGAATCGGTTTTGAAGGTGACTGAAGTCTTCTCACTAGACTGAATCGGATTTGAATACGTACACGAGGCTCCTTTCGGCCTCTACAGCTCGATTCCCTTCATGATCTCGCACGGTAAGTCTCACGGAACTTCTGGATTCTTCTAGCTGAATGTGGCGAAGATGCAGATCGATGTGTTGATGGCCGGTTGGGACGCAGATTCCGTGATCTCATTACAGTCGGATAGGTCTAGAATCGACACATTGTGGATGAGCGAGGCCGGGATTGTTGACGCTTTCTTCTTCATCGGTCCAAAGCCTAAAGACGTGGTTAGACAATACACTAGTGTGACTGGAACGCCTGCGATGCCTCAATTCTTTTTTCTTTTTCTTTTCTTTTCTTTTTTTTTTTTCTCCAGAATTTTCTTTTTCTTTTTAATTTCGAATTAAAAAAAAAAAAAAAAAAAAAAAAAAAAAAAAAAAAAAAAACGATATCTAACGGCAACACTGACTAAGTTGTAACGGAACCTTGAATTGACAAAAATTAAAAGTTAGAGGACTGAATTGACAAAACTGAAAGTTAGAGGACTAAAATGAAAAACAGTGAAAGTTAAAGGGTCAGTTTTGCATTTTTGCCATTTTTAAATGATCATAGAACATTTAGGTTGTGTTTGAGATTAGAGTTTAAAGTCAGCTTATTTTTGCTACTATTCATGAGTCTCACTGCACTTTTGGTATTATTCATGGGTTCCACTATACTATTTTAGCTAGTTTTTACCTTTATCTACCATACTTTCAGTAAAAAATTTTCAATTTCAACTAAATAAAATTAAGTTTGGTAACTGTTTTTTATTAGTTTTCTGTTTTCAAGGACCATTTTCAGTTTCCAATAAAAAAAAACTTGTTTGGTAAACTTAAAACAACAAAAAAGAGAAAACAATTTTTGTTTCTAATTTATAAAGAAAAATGAGAATAACCAAAGGGCTCTTTTCAGTTTTGTGTTTTTTTAGGCTTGTGAAAACACAAGAAAAACATGTCATTTTACAACTTTAATGAACCAGCTCGCAAGTTCAATTTGTGCAACTTTGATTCTTATTTATATATATATTTTTTCTCTTTGTTGCTACTTCACATAATTTTTTCCCTTCGTCACCGCTACTTTTTGCTGAAATTTCCCACACAAAGACCCTTGAGAATGAAACCAGAGACAGGTGGTACCAGGTACAGTAAAACCCACTCCTTTTCACTCTCTCCCCTCTAGTTTATTCTCTACGCCTCTAATTTATCTCTCTCTCTCTCTCTCTCTCTCTCTCTCTTCCTAATTTCATATTTTTATTTTCAATTAGCGATTTACGCAATCTTTTATAATTTTTGGGGATCCATCAATTAAAGGTACACATATAAAATCATAATTTACCATCTATATAAATTAAACTTGCTTTAACTTTGAATAAACTAATGTTACAAGGACAAATAGTTTTACAAAATCCATCTTAGGGATTGATTTGATATAATGGTATGTTTGTTTTTTTTTTTTTTTTTTTATAGGTATATAAAAGTGTTAGCACATTTGGCTTTTATAATGTTTAAATGCTATTTTTCTTACAATATTATGAAACTTTCATTAATATAGTTCCAATCTTGTATGATTAAAGTTTCAAGCTTGAATGTTATATACAAAGCATTTGATTTTATCATTCCTCAAAGTATATTGATTTTAAATACTTTGAAGCAAACATATTTTTGAATTAGAATGAACAGACAAAATGTTTTAAATTAGCCAAACAAAACAAAATTCAACTTTTTCAAAAACAAATACCAAACAAATTTCCTAAATTTTGTTTTTGGAAATTGTTTTTTTCTTTTCAACTAACTAAACGTGTTTTTCATTTTGAAAATAATTTTTTCTTTCTTTTTTCCTTAAAAACAAGAAAACGAAAATAGTTACCAAACATGACCTAATTAAGCTTTTCCCAATCAAACCTAGGTGTTCGTTTGGAACAGCTTATTTAACTAAAACTGAAAACTTTTTTCCGAAAGTGTAGAAAAAAGGTTAAAAAATAAGTTGAATAGTATAGTGAGATCCATAAATAGTATTAAAAAGTGCAGTGGGACTCATAAATAGTAGCAAAAATAAGTTGAAAGTAGAGATAAACTGAAAAATTCAACTCATCCCAAACGCACACCTAGTATACTCATTTTTTTTAGATTGAGAAACAAAGCCTGTCTATCTCTATTATGACTAATTTTTATGAGAGATGCTACGTCCACAACATTTTTACGAAAAATCACAGGTGGTTAGTTGTTATAGGTTAAAATTTGAACCTAATACTAAGATTACTTTTTTGCCCCAACAATAACAACCAGTAACAACCTGCTACTTATGATTTGTTGTAAAAATATTGTGAAAATATTATGGACATATCATTTCTCAATTTTTATAGTTTGAGACAGAATAATTGCATAATATATTTCTGATTAGGACCTACTGAACTGGTTTAGTGGTTCTCATAAGTTGCACCCATGTTAAACCTATATATAGACTTCTCCATCTTGTTTCTCATGCTTCTTACATTAATTCAACTAATTGCTCCTATTTGCATTTATAGCTTGTTTGGATGGAGGGGGAGTAGAGTAGAGGGAGGGAGAGTAGACGAAATTACCCTGTTTGGATATTTTTTAAGGGAGGAGGGAGAGAGATTTGAAGGGGTTTGGAGAGATTCTAACTACTTCTAATCTCTTATTTTTAATTCTCCCAAATTGGAGAGATTTGGAGGGAGAGTAGAGCATAAAAATGTTTTACCAAATGAATTACCAAGTTCACCCTTACCATATTAACAAAATTACAAACTATAAAAAGACTAATTATTTTTCTCCCCCTTAATTTTAAAAACATCCAAACAAGGTAGAGGATAAATATTCTCCTCTACTTTTCTCCCCACTTCTCTCCTCCCCTCTACTCCCCTTTACTCTCCTCTCCCTCCAAACTTCCAAACATAGCATTAGATTTGTTTACCTCATTTGGTAATAAAGAAAAGATATATAGCCTTATATTTACACGCCACCGTTTTGATAACCCGCCACCTTTTTTTTTGAACAAGTTGGGGTTCATTATTCTTATGCATGTAGCCTATATAATATGAGTAGTGTTATGGCCACAATTTTTTCATAATGATTTTATGACAAAATTTAGGTGAAAAACTGATGTTATGGCACGTTTGGTAGACTGTAATAGACACTGTAATATAATAGTTATTCCTATGGTTTAGCTATTCAATAGTTTAGTTATATTTTTATTACAGAGAATAGTCATTCCTTATAAATAACTATTCTTTAAAATGAGGAATAATTATTTTTGTCTAAAAGGGTTGTCATAGCTATTCTTTAGTAGATGTAATAATTTCTAACATTAATATATTTTCAAATAAATAAACTTTCTATATCCATCTAACAATTATGGAAATAAAAAATCATCAAAAAATAACTCATCTCTCTAAAATTTAAAATATATTATTTTCTAGAAAATATATTCGTATGAATGAGATATTTCCTAAAATAGATCATAAATTTTATTCTAATATTACAACTTACAACCAAACTAATGAATAAGTTTAGTTATTCCATCACAACACCTTTTATTCCTGGTAATAAAGATTATCATTCCTGTTATAATCCATATTCAGTGTACCAAACATACTCTTAGTTTTTAATTAGACTTACCACTGATATTACTATTTTTTTCTTATCATTACCAATTTGTCACATAAAATTTAATTTGAAACTTTTGTGAAAATATTGAGTCAATAACTTTATTCATATATTATTTTCTTCTGACGTGGATAATGTATTTGTTTATGTTTCTGTCTTTTCTTGGGTTTTGACTTAACTAGCACACGGAGTATCATAACATAAGCACATGACTTCATTTTCGTCTCTAGCTCTAGCTACCATGCTGACCCAGACGCCTAGTGAAAACGACTCGCACCTGTAAATACAAAGTGGACCACAAAATGGCATCTTAGGTCATTTCATTGACTACTTTTTTTCAGCTCAAACACTAAGTATATAGAACGGATAAAATAATTCTGAAAATTTTTGCGACCGTCGACTTTTTTGATGACAGAAAATAAGAGCTTACAGTAACCACACTTACAAACTCCCATTTACTTTTGCCAAAAAAGTCGATGGTCACAAAATTTTACGACTGTTAAGTGGTTCGTGGTGAATCGTAGATGATAAAATGATATTAGTGATTGACCAATATAATCAATAAAAATCTGTTAACTTAACTGCTTGTGAAAATTGTTGCTCAAGGACTGATTAACACAAAACACACACTTTGTATAGCATCTTTTGGCATGGGTGATAAGTCAGCATTTACCTTTATTATATAATCTAATTCACTATACTTTAACCAAATTAATGTCCAAAGTATAGTATGTAAATGTCAGGAAATACTACTTTAATTTGGGTTGTCATTATCTGAAAATGCTAAGAAGATACACATAATACATATTTGTTGTCATTTGACTATAATTATATATAAAAACATAATTAATAATCAGATTTTATAAAATAAGGCGTGCCGTAGTGCTTCAATCAACATGCTTTGTTGTCTGCATCTTTCTTTTTTTCACCCTCCAATCTGTGATGTCTTATTTATTAATAAAAAATTGCAATGAGAAGACTGACAATATCAAATTAATAATTTAAAAATGAAACTCCATCTTACCAATTTTGTCAAGTAATTAAAGTCATTATCTCATATCTTATATATGTCTTGGTCCTAAAGAAGATTCATGGCCAAACTTTTTTAATTATGTGAAAAATTAATAACCTTTTTTAATTATGTGAAAAATTATCTCCACCCTCTCTCCCAAACTCCCCTCTCCCTTTTCTTTTTTCCATTAAAAAAAGGTATCTATTTGGTGTCCATTTAATGAATGTTGTTTCTTCAACTAGAATAAGGGTGATGAAAATTTTGGATATATTCTCTCTGGCTAAATACATCTTGATACTGAAGGTTTATAATTGTAAATGAAAAAGAAATCCAACGATTGAAAAAGAGAAAAAACTCTTTGCTCTGACCAAATTTTTAGGAAGTGAACAGCTTTCATCTAAAACAAAGCCGAAAACCTGAGGGATAATAATACTCTCAATAAAAGGAGCATTTCCCTAGCTATATTGAAGGAATTTAAAGTTTTAGAACCAATGTAGTGGGTGCCTATAGGTCGTTTGGTAAGGTTGTAAAGAGAATTTAGGCTACAAATTAAACGTTTGTAAGTTTTGACTAATTTTTTTTTTTGGTAAGAAGTTTTGACTATCATAACTTTTAGGAATGGTCTCTTTGCCTAACAACTAAGATTCTTCCAACATCACAACATGTTTTCCTATGCAAATGAGAATCGACGGACAAGGACACCTAATATAGTGACTTTTTCAACTAGCGGTGGTTTCAAGAATTCTCTTTTGAATGATCATTAAGAAACTTAAATTATACAAAATTTAATATAAAAAAAACTTATATATTGACCAAAAAAAAAAAACACTCATATACATAAAGCTTTACACTTTTCTTACATATTTTTAAATTATTGCATATATGATAATCTCATTATTAATGCAGCAAGCTATATTAATTTCTTTCAAATTTTAGTTCAATAAAAATTTTCTTGGGCTTTTTCTTTTTGTTTGAAATGGCATAATATATTGCTAAATGGACCAAAGTTTAATTTTGTTGTGCCTAGAAAAATTTAGGGCGGTCACAATTTTTTTTAATTAAAGGTAGACAAATCATAAAATTTTTAATATTTATATATAATTTAGATTTATCTTTTAGGTCAAGGTGGTCTTGTGACCACCCCCCTTGGATAGCTCGCCCAACTGGTGCCCTGAGTCGTTTGGCATGTATTGTAGGTGGTTCTCGTCGTGGATCGTCTGATTACTCTATTCACTCACCCCAGGTGGTTCTCTTCGACGAAAGTGTACTCATGGGAACCTTGGTTTTCAGGCACAAGATTTCTACCCACCAACCTAAATTCCCATGTTAAGGGTACAAATCCTGAGAATCTCCATGTCTTCAACTTCAAGCTTTCCATCACACCCTACAAAGGAAAATGGTGAAAAGTCATGCATGGAAGGTGGTTAGCTCCTGACGTCCCAAATATAAACACCAGGCCCTTTCCATTATGAGGCATGAGTTAAAAACCCTAATAACTCTACTGTCATTTGAGTTCATTTGGAGTTTTTTGCGAGTTCTTAAGTATTAAAGAAGTTTAGTCCAGTACCATACTGGTGCCTTCTGATAATACATTTCCTTCTTTCAAAACCATTGTTTGGACAATTGACTCATTGATTTTTCTTGCATCATCAATAATTATTTCTTCTATAATGAATTTCCTTGAGGTTGTATTCGTTTCAAAGGGTTTTTACAACGTCATCAATTCCTAGTGTGCTTTTGACTACTTTAATTGTCTATATTATTTTTGAATTGTGGTGATATTACTCAGTCAATTCATTACTTAAAAAAGTATGGGATCTAAATGAGAGTTTCACATTTTTAACTCCCTCATTAGATCACAATTATTATTATTATTATTTTGGGGAAGAAGATTACAAATATTATTGAACAGAGGTTACTGCACATTTAATTAGCCAAAAAAAAACTCTCGTCAACCGCTAAAAGCACACAAAATCAAGTAGCAATTGCGTAATTTGCGTGTGTAACTCTTCCATTACATTGAGCCAAAAAATAAGATAAGATAAAATAAAATAAAATAACTCATTCATTAAGAATACATTGCACAATTCCACAATAGCGTTTGCAGGCTCTTTTTTTGTTCTTTACTATTTTTAGCTATATTTCAACAATGGGTATTTATTACGTACGTATATTGCACTATGCCGCAGCAGCTAGCGTCAGTGCTAGTAGTATTCTTCTTCTTAAAATAAAATAAATTTCTTTAAATAAATTTCTTTCCTACTTTCAGCAAGAAATAGTATGATTGTGGGTTTTAATTAACTTAATTGATAAAATTTCTGATAGTTGAATAAGAGATCTGACTTCAATTCCTGCTTTCACAAAGAACCGATTTATATCTTGGTTTGATGACTTCATAAATTGAAACTCTCTTAAAAAAAAAAAAAAAAAAAATACTATGATTACAATATTTTTATAACAACTTCATAATAAAACTTTTTTCAGAGAGTTTCAGCCTATAGCGTTCTCTCCTAATGATAGCTCTTCATCATCAGACAAGATATTAGCAATTTTTATTTGAACTCACCACTAATATTTTTTTTTGAATAAATAGTAATACTTATTAGAACATATATAAAAATAATAATAGCATTTTAAACCGGATTTATAATACATTACCACTAACATTATTTATTGTGAACAATTTGTTATCTAAATTCTATTTAATTTTCAATCATATTTTAGTCCCAAAAAAAAAAATGTACGTGAAGAAACGGATGCAAAATGACCTTTACGTACAGTGGACGACGGCGCAGGCCTTACTGTATTATGACATTTACTACGAACTGACTACTAAGCTGGTAGATGATTGTAATATAATTTAATATCATCACATTAGCAACTTGCAGATTAAATAAGAGTTTATTACCGAACAGGTGAATTTCTAGGAGGGTGCTATAGCCTTATTGGGCTATGGCAGACTCTGCATCATATATAGTGTCCCTTTCTTCTTGGCTGCTAGCTACTATCCTTGTTTGACATTTCCTAACTAGAGCAGGCTTTTATTTTGTTAGCTGCCAAAGTTGAAGGGGGTAAAGCACTGTGTTAAGGATCTGGATCAACTTTGTTAGGTTTTAGATTGTTGATCGAGTTTGTTGGTCAAATTTCTGTCTCAAATTCAAATTGTTGTAAGGAGGTTGTAATTTAATAAATTCTAGGTATGAATAGAATTGTATTAGGTTTGAGTTGGGAGTAGAAGCTATTCAAAAGATGATGACTTAATCGGTTTTTATTCATATATTTTTATAAAAAATTTACGAATGAAACTTGTTTTTATTGGAAAGTATACATTGGAGACTTCAAAATAGGTACAAATTTAACCAAATTTGGATTTTAATTGAGTGAGATATGAAAATTTGAAGTTTGCACAACTTTGTTGTTATCAAGAATTTGCTCAAGCCTCACTAGAGACTCGCTTGAGCGAAATTTCGGCAAATAGTAAACTAATTTAATCTAGTGATCAATATATAAAATCAATCATCGTTACACATGTACAATTTGAGTGGAGAGAGTTGATATGTCAATATTACACTGAGAGCAAACTTTCTTGAGCCTGAACAATTTAAAATTTCTCAGTAAAGTTTTCTCCTTATGAGATATTTTTGGAGTTTTTCTTAAGTTATGCGTTCTACAAGTGCGTATAACTACAATTAGTTTGGACTACTTGGGTCATAATATGTCCAACACTAAAATCTAAATTTGAGGTTCTAGGATCTTATTTATTTGATTAAATTATAAATAACATATACTGTAACGACTTTCAAGTTTAGAGTGCTCACAACAGCCTCTTCAAAACAACCTTTAGTAAAAAATATAACTAAATCCAGCTTAAAACCCCACGCATTAGACTCGATAACTTGTCAAAAATTGTTAACAATAAACAATGTCATCACTAAACATATTGAGACACTGTTCATCGTTAAAAAAAAAATTTTTATTCATTTTCTCCCAACTAACTAACTAACTAACTCTCTCTCTCTCTCTTCACCAAAAAAAGAGGGCTATAGCCGCATTTGAAAAACACAGCTATAGCCCGTAAAAACGCAGCTATAAGCTATAGTTGCGTTTTCAAAAACAGCTTATATTGTGCGGCTCTAGCTAGAATCACAGATCAACAGGTTTTTGGTGAGTGACAGTAATGGTTGGGCGTTGGATTCTAACGATGCTGGATATTGGAGGTTAGAGTTAGGACACGGTTGTGGCCTCACATTGGTTCTCTCTTAATTTGATTTTGATTTGGTTTTGATTTTGAAGTTGGTGTTTATGGATCTCTGGTTGGGTTGATTTTGATGTGGGTGTTTATGGATTTCTGGTTGGGTTGATTTTAATTTGGTTTTGATTTTGATTTGTGTGTTTAGGGATCTTTGGTGGTGGCCTTGTGATGGTTCTCTCTCAAGCCACACAATTTGGTTTTGATTTGGTCGAAACTAATTGGGTTGTTTTGATTTTGAAGTGGGTGTTTGGGTTTTTGAATCTCCAGTAGTGGCGGTGGTGATTTGAGATAAATTTTGAATTTAGGGATGATGGGTTAACAAAATATATCTGAGAAGATAAAATAATATTTATATAGGATAGTGATAAAGTAAGAGCGCTCGCACCAGTCAGTGCAAAATAGAAAATGTTGACAATTTTGCACATTTTTGCTCAAAAACTACCCACATCAGTTTGTCTATAACACTGTTCATATACACAATTGCTACAGTAAATATATATGGTTACTATAGCTTTCTATTTTATTTTTTAAATATTTTTTCTCTCTCCTCTACCATCGATTTTTCTCTCTCTTCCGCTACCCTCTTCCTTGACTCTATTCCGTTGTCAAACCCATCCTAAATCTAGATCCAAAGTCATCAAACCCATATGAATTATCAAACCCAAATTGCAAAGAAGAAGAAAAACAAACCCATATGAATCATCAAATCCAAATTACAAAGATGAAGAATAACAAACCCATATGAAAAATTGAAAAGAAGAAGAAGCAACATTGCGATGGTCAAGAGAGAAGAGAGACAAGAGATGAGAGAGAATGTGAGAACAAATAAAGGTAAAAATAATAACAAAAAATTATTATTTAAATAAAATGGGGTATATAAAATAGATAATTTGATATGAGTGTTTTGTAAAAGTAGTTGTGTAAAGAAAAAAAAAAGAGTAGACTATTATACTAAATTAGATCGAAAAATTTAGACAGTTTGATGATGTGAATGCTCTAATAAGTCTAATATAATTGTATGTTAATAGCCCTTTAGCTAAACTAATAAAAGTAAAATTTTTAGACCAAATTTGACTAACAATGCATTGAGGCTAATATAAATACTCTTATATTGTTGAAAAATATAATTTATTAGCTAACAAACATTAGACATAGTTGCACATTGTACAAAGTACATCATTCTATTGAACAAACATATACATTTTTTTTTGTCATATTTATCCTTCTTTGAGAGCAGATCCTTCATCCTACTTTGAATTTCTCGATGTGCGAGTTTCAGCTAGCATTTTGTTGCAGACCTATCTTTATTAATTATTACTATAATTTATCACTATACAAATAAAATGTCAATAAAATATGTTAAATTACAAGTATGCTTGCGATATTTTATACAGGTATACATGTAATAAAATATAGGAAACAATTAACAAACCAGTCAACGGAAACAGCACATTTGCGGGCCATACTTAACGGCTGCCTACTCCTTTAAAAACCAACAGCTCTTCTCTGTTGCTTAACTGCTGTACAGATCCCTTTAAAAAAAAATAAAAAAAATTTCTTTTGAAAAAAGAACATACACACAAAGAAGAGGAAAATGAATACTAACACAAATATACTCGAAAAAATTGGCCGAAGTAATTGACCAATCTTTGGACCTCCACGGTTTTGCGCTAAAAAGAAAAAAGAAAAAAAAAATCATGTATAAGAGAAGCATAAACTTACCTTGGGCAAATACACCTTCGTTTTCCACTTCCATGGGCTTGATTTGGACAGGCGAAAACTGAAAAGGTTATTATGGGGATTGGCCTACAACGTATAAGGAATGAAAATTGTCTAAAGACTATGGTAGAAAAAATGGAGTTTAGAGGAAAGCAGTATGTTTGTTTGTTTAGACCACTTAAAGTAGATTATTTAATCTAATATATTGTCCAAGTGATTACTTAGGTTAATAATTCAGATCTAGGTTAAACAATAATAAATCATATCATGCACAGTAGCAGAAAAATAAATAACGTCATGATATGATGATCTAGGAAAACCAATAAAATAAACCATTTTAAGGTCAAAACCTAGAGAGAATTTGACCTAACTATTCTCAAGATAAAACAAATCTATTATAAGAGAATTGAAGTTTTTTACAATTAGATTTAACCCTAAATCTATTGCTACCTCAAGTAGTAACTTACTGACACGATCACGTGCAAGCTCCAAATCCATGGACTCCTTCTCTCCTTGGATTTTCTCTCCTTAGATTTACTGCAACACAAGCACCCACACTTGTGACTTTGAGATCCCACTCAAAAGTTTTAGATCACCTACAATTGATCTTTGTAGCAATAACTAGGTTCTACTACCGCTTGATTGTAGATGTTGCTCCAGTAGATTTTTGTGTAGTTAGATGGTACAATACCTCTCAAATATCACAAGGAGTAACACACACGTCTTTCAAAAGTCTCCAAAACATAGTTAGGCGTTTCCCTTTTATATGTGGACAAGTTAGAATAAAACCCTAAACATTTTCGCAGACTTAGGCCTAATTTAAAATTCTACAGAATTTCTTTTTTTGCGATTCTTGATCGATCGGGCCTAATTCTCGATTAATCGAGCTTGCAGATTGTGACTTCTCTTTTCCGCAATCAGCTTGAATTTGAAACTTGAAACTTGAAACCTACAACTTTGAGCATTGTCTAACACATACACTAGACATGTTTTGTTTTCGATTTGCCAACGCATACAAAATATGATTCTAAACATTTTATCCTAAATCTTTAGAACCTAACATAGTAGATACCTATGTTTGGATGACATGGTTGTTAATTTATGGATCCTTTACTTTTAGTGGATCAACCAATATGATTATCCTAAAAAAAGTGTTCATTGACTAATGTCATATCAATATTTATTTTACCCTAACAATTGACCATCACATTTATGGTTTGTTTGGATCGAAGGGGAGAAAGGGGAGTAGAGTAGAGTTTATCAAAAATTGGAATTTTTTATCAACTCTACTCTACTCTCCCTTTCCTCTCCCTCAATAAGAATTAAATAAATTTACAAAATTTTTGCTAATACTTTATCTTAAAATTGTTAGAAATATGTGGTTATCAAATGTCAAATTATCAATTATTTCAAAAGTTTTAAGTTTTTTGGAGAATTAATAATTTAACATTGTATCAAAGCGAGGAGTCCTAAGTTTGATCCATGTCTCGTCCACTTTATCTCTCATTTTAAAATCCCACTTATTAGGTCTCACCTATTAAAAATGAGTTTGACCTCACACATGAAAATGAGTGTTATAAATATGTGATTATTAAATTTACTATTTTCTAACAAATTAAATTTTTATGAGAATTAATAATTTAATTAACAAAAACAATTTTCTACTAAAATAAATTATGTTCTTACGTAATTTTACATTTTGCATCAATTGAGCCAACAAAATTGTGGTGGAAGGATCAATTAATTTGGTCATGTCTGAAATATTAAGGACTACTAATTTCAAATTATAAGACCATGAGGTCAATTTAAATTTTGACCTAAATTTTACAGGGTATTTTGGTCTATTCCCTTTATTAATTTTGTTAATTCTCAATATAACAATTTATTTAAGCATTAGCTTTGATTTTTATATTGGATAACACATGTACAGTTTAAACATGTACGATACATGGTTTTTTGGGGTCTTGGGGAGAGAGGGGGGATTGGATTAATTGGCCTTTATTTTTTGGTTGATATGATTTTAATTTTGTTTTATCAATGAGGTTGCAAGTGTATCAATGACCTTTGTTAGGTGTCAATTTCCTTACTTGCGATCTTAATTTGATTATTTGACTCTGTTTATAAAAGGAATGTGGTTCGGTAATGCCTCAATTGAGAAGACTTTTCAAGATCGATGTGATTATTCAAGAGAATGCAATTGATGGTGACTTAAGAACTAACAGGGCTTCAAAGTCACTTGTACAATGTCAAGGAGGCTGAGTTATTCAAAGTTGTACTAAAACATGAAGCTAACAAGGCAAATCAATGCAAATTTGTTTATGTTAATGCACACATCAAATGAAATCAATAACAAATATCTAAGGATCTAACATGCTAACAACTAAGAACTTAATGCTAATTGAAAGGAACTGGAATATAATCAAGAGTAGCAAAGTAACAAATTAGAAGTAAGCTACATAATTGCACGAACACGTTACAAAACCATAAAAACTATAAGAAAATACAATAACAATACATAATTCTCTGTACAAGCAGTCAATGAGTGGAGCTTTGTGTCATTTCCTCATGAGAAATTTTTTTTAATGGATTGAGATAAAGTGCTATAGCTCTTAATTAGTGGCTAAGATTAAGAGTTGAAATAGCAATTTTTAATCTTAACCATTGAATAAAAAAAGGTGAAAGTGGTAAAAAGTTTTTGTGAGTGGGGAGGGGATAATTACATTGGGTATTGCATTCAATCTTGATTCCTCTTTTATAGGAAAGAATAGTATTTCTAGGCAATAACTACCCCACAAAGCAAGGAAGAAGTTTCTTATAGTTTACACCTAGCTACAAGTTTCTTCAAGCCTTCTATGCAATGGACAACTGAGTAGGTAGTTTTTTCCAACAAATTTACCAATCAATGAATAGTTGGGTTATTTGCCACATGGCATAATTTGTCAAATCATGTGCAGTGTGCCTACCAAATTAATATTTAATACATGCACGGTAACCAATTTACATGTGTAATCATCTCTAAGATTACAAGTGTCTCTATGCCAGATATAATTCTAACTATTATTGATCAATAAATCACTTCCTCGATTTTATTATTGTTAAGCCTTTGATATTGGGACTATAGTGGTTTAATTTTGTTCACAAAACCACATTTTGGTCTCCACCAAATCAATATTTTCTTTATTATATGTACAAATTTATGGTCTTAATGATCCTTTACATAAAACATTGCACTTTGAAGCATGATACAGTCCTCTATAGTGCACATAATGTCTCATTTGCACCACATGCAATAGACTCGTACCCAAAAAAATAATGTGATTTTTGAATCAGGTGATGCTATCTTTCATGAGGAAAAATTTCCTTTTAAATCTAAAAATAGTGGGGCAAAGAAGTTAGAGAAAATGTATAATCTCACCCTAGTTCTTCTACTCCTCATTCACAAAATCAAGAAAATCTTGAAATTGAACTTAGAAGGAGTAAAAGAGCTAGAGTTGAAAAAGATTTTGGCCTTGACTATTATGTTTTTAATGTTGATGAAAATCCTCTTACTTTGCAAGTAGTTTTGTTATCACCTGATGTTGTATTTTGGAAAGAGGTTGTGAATGATGAAATAGATTTACTAATTTCCAACAAAACATGGAAGTTAGTAGATTTACCACCGGTTGTAAAACAATAGGTTGTAAATAAGTCCTTAGAAAAAATTTTAAACCTGATAGCACAATAGATAAATTTAAAACTAGATTTGTTGCAAAAAATTTTAAGCAAAAAGCTAATGTTGATTTTTTTCGACACTTATTCTCCTGTTAGTAGAATTACATCCATTAGATTGTTAATTGCTATTGCAGCTATATATGATTTGAAAATTCATCAAATGAATGTAAAATCAGCTTTTCTCTTATAGTGAATTATACTGTCTCATTTGCACCACATGCAATAGACCAAATTTCTAAGAAACCATTGATGAAAATAAGTCATTTCCTCTTTATTTTAATAATTTTTTTAATCTTAGAAATTAAAGTCAAATTATATACATATACTAGCATTATGCCCGTGCGATGCACGGCTTAATCAAAATTCATATGTAGATAATTTTATAATTAATTTACTTAAAATTAAATAATAAAATAGAAAATAAAAATAAATGAATATTTTTCTTTTAAGTTATATAATGAACAACAACAACAACAACAAGAATAATAATAATAATAATACCCAAAATGAGATGAATACAATTCATAAATTATTGGGATAATTACACTAAACCCACCTGTGGTTTGGGCTAAAATCACTTTGCCTACCCGTGGTTTGAAAAGTATCACTTAACCCACCTAAGGTATGATCTGTTTGTTTTCCGTAACCCACCTTTGTTAAAATCAGGGGTAAACAGGTATTTTTGCTCAAATTTTATGTCTCTCTCCTTTCAAAACAAAAAATAGCACAAAAATATAAGAGAAACAAGATCAAAAAGTGGTATTGATCTCTCTTAATTCACATAAATCTTGAACATGAAGAACATATCCAAAAAAATAAAACCCAGATCAACCTACCTAAATAACCAAACTATACAATATTGCCCTTCAAAATAGGACACTTGTTTCCTATATTGCACTCAAGTATACTTCTTTCTTCGACAGTACCAAGCCCCAATGTGCCTGAGTAAACCCAAATAAACATCATCATTCACAATAACAATCAAAACCCAGTTCAGGAAACCTCAAAATCTCTTCAATACTCACATGGCACAGAAGATTTAAATCAAACACATCCCATACCATTTCTATGAATCAAAATGAACAAAATTTTCGAAACCCAGTTCAAATAAAACTCAAACTCTTTACAAAAAGCAACCAATACCAACAAAAAAACATCAAAACAAGAGCTATAAATCAAAATAAAACCCAGGACATCTTGAGTGTCGTCGTCACTCCTATGACGTCTTCAGCTCCCTCTGTGACCACACCAAGGACATCTTGAGTGTCGTCGTTGCTCTCCTCTTCGGCGTTGGCTACGGAGCCCTCACCGCCGCCACCATGTACCTCACTTGGTCTCTCTTCTCCCACCGCTTCTCCTCCTCCGACTACTCTGCTTTCCCCTCTTCTTTCTGCCTTTTTGGCTTCTGTACTTTACAACTTGTGGCCTACCACTAACGCACAAGCTCTTCGTTCTCTACCCACCCTTGATTTTCTTAATCTCCCCAAATCACCCTCCTTTAAGCAGTACCATCTTCCCTCGATGTGGCGCCTCTATAACGAATCCAACCCCGAGACCCACTTCATCAAAGATGGTAAAATTTTGAGAAAACTCTAATTACGTGGGTGGGTCGCAATGAATAGCAGTCACACATACCTTGCCTAGCTTCGATGATGCAAAACAAGTGTTTTCTCCTCCTCCAAATGCTCCAAACCACGAAGAACAAGCTGATCTCACCTCAGGTCCCTCTCTCGAAAAGTTTTTGATTTTTGGGTATTTTGATTCGTATTATGTTCTGTTTTGGGGTTAAAAGGTGTTTTTGTAATGGCAAAGACCGAGGTGGGTTACGGAGATTGACGGAAACATATCTCAGGTAGGTTAAGTGACACTTTTCAAACCACGGATAGGCAAAGTGATTTTCGCCCAAACCACAGGTAGGTTATGTGTAATTATCCCTAAATTATTTTTTTGTGAAGTTAATTATATATTAATGATGGGGTTGGCTTCCAAAAAAAAAAAAAAAAATCAACTAAACAAGATGATGGTGTTGCAATCCATTTATTTTGGAGATAGGATCTTATTTACTCTTAAAAATAAAGGATTAGATGAAGAATTTGGATTGTAATCCAATTTATCAACTTAGAAATTATAGGAGAAGAAGAAAAGAATAAAATAAATTATATCTTTTTTTTAATAAAAGAAAGTACAAAAATTTCCGTATGATGCATAGGGCTTAATCAAGAATTGCATGTAAACTGAAAATATTTCTTAGTTTCATTGAAATTAAATAATAAAATAGATAATAAAAATAAATTATTCTTTTACTATTTTTTTTTGGAAGTGAAGCACTCTTTTAGTTTAAGTTAAAACATAAAAAACCACAATATACACACAGATATAAATGCAATCCATAAAATAATTTAAAACAAGATTTAGTAAAAGATTCAATTAAAAAAATTATAATAAAATGTTTATCTATAAATCAAAAATCGAAAAAAATTATTTCATTTAAATATTTTATATGGTTCCAAAGAGATTTTATCTCTAACCTAATTAATTTCATTAAATTAGAGAATTAAAAATTTTATGCTTACATCATTTAGTATTTTTTTTAGTAATATTTAAACTTAAGAAATAGTAAATAAATAGATTTATTTTCTTAATTAAATCATTATATATAATTAGATATAGTCTAAGAGAATTATATAAGTTTATTTATTTTAAGATCATTATTACATTTATATTTGAAATAAATTGGTAATGATTAATACCTTGATGCTACCGTTTAATGGTCCTCTTCCTCATCTTGTTTTTCCTCCTAATCATTGGACGTCTTGTTCTTCCTCCTAATCATTCGATCAAGCTTGTGGCGATTGTGTTGCATTGTTTATATTGGGAACCACTTGAGTTCATTAAATAAATAAATAAATAAAACTCGGCTTATTTGTACTCTTTTTCAAATTCAAATATTCCTTTTTTTTCTTTACCTCATCCTCACACCCAAAAAAATAAAAATAAAAATAAAAGAAGGGTGGGTATACCTAACTCATATGATGAAATTCTATATTTGAAAATTGGTTCAGAGAATTAAAGATTCAAAGGTTTTAGTGCTCATAATCCCACCACCACTATTCTCTGTCAACGTATTCTTGTTCTTCGAGTTGATTAATTATTGTTTTGAGCCATTGCATTGCATTTTATAGATTTTTGTGATGGGTGAAGTTAATTAGTTTTTTTGTGGGGGTGAGCTCACATAATGACAGGAGTACTAAATAGCTTAGTGTATAGGAATATTAGTAAATCTGGGATTTGAGAAGAAAATAACTTCATATGAACAAAAAAGAAGTAGATAACTTGATATGAACAAAAAGAAAAAGGAGCTTATCTAATCAAGAAGTTCAGGTATACTTTATCCCAAAAAAATAGTTAATATTATTAGCTACAAAAAAGAAATAAATTTATAAATTTTTACGTGAAACAGGTGAAGTAGAGTGAAGTAGCTTTTTTTTTTTTTTTAGATAAACTACTAAAAAATTCTTACGTGAGGTGAAGTATTTTTTTTTTTAGATAAACTAATTAATGATAAGAATAAATTAGAATCCTCATGAGATAAACTACTTAATGATAAGAATGAATTTTTATTTCTTTAAAAATCTAAAATTTTAATAAAATTTCTACAATTTGGTGAAAACACTTAGCGCAACCACAGCGTCTAAGCCCAACTTTTATTATATATGATATGATATGATATGATATGATATATATATATATATATATAGTTCTATTATTGTCCCCATGACTTCTATTTTTAGTGTATTTTAAACGTACCCCATTGGGAAAGTGACTCAATGAGTGACGCTTCATTTTTTGACTTTTAAATATTGGGTCCTATTAATAGACACAAGGCATGTATTGCTGCATAGGCGTGCTAAAGTCTTACGCAAATGGTTTGGAAATCTAGTGTGACGAGGAAAATTGAAACTACAAAAATTATATTTTACCTAAATTTTCATTTCTAGGCAATTTTGGTATATAACCTGAAGAAGTAGGTGCGGCTCAAACGTATTGGAAAAGATAACTATCCCAACATATTTTTATTTTTATTTTTGCAAAACAAAGTGACTAATCCAGGATTGACACCAAGATGTATCAAAATTAAAATAATGAAAATAATTTGAGTATAAGTATAAGCTTGTATTAAAGTCAAATCTTGGAAGCTCTAAAAAGTTATCAGCCCAATACATATGTGCCCAGTTTCCCCTTTGGATGAGAGATTTCTTCCATAGAATAGAGTAGAGATTCCGTATATTATTTAGAGGAGTAGGTTTGTAAAGGTGAAGGTTATCGTCATTTTTTTATTGAAACACGACACATAAATGTGGGCTGCTTGTCATATATGGGATTCTATTATTGAAATTGATAAGGTTTTTGTGGGGTTCTAGTCATCTCAACTGATAAAATCTCTGATGATTGAATAAGAGATTCAAGATTCAATCTCCACTTACACTAAAAACTGATTGATATCTTGGTCTGATGATAATAAGCTATTATTAGGAGTGGACGTCATAGGTTGAACCTCTCTCTTAAAAATTTATGCGTTACTGGTTCCAAAAGAGTTAATATCTCCATTAGCTAAACCTTTTCTTACCCTGCTTTTTGACTCATATTTTGTTTGTACACAATCAACGGAGGCTTTCCCGACATATGTCAAAAACGTGTAATGTAAATCCCTTGTTAGTCATATCCACTTTAAATCCAGAAGTCCAGGAGTCTTTTATTAAAGTAAAGGGCAACAACTTTAAAGGGCAGATTGAAAGGTGTATTCATATGACTTTTTCAGCGGTTGCATACAGTGTCCAAATCTAACTGCCTAATTGTCATTTAATTAATATATTCCAGGCAATGATAATTTTGTTTAACATGGGGTTCAACTAGTTGTAGATCTTGTTCTTCTATCAACTGTGTGCCATGCACACCACTAGCCTTGCTGTTGTCTGGCGGCATACTCGTGTTATTGTTATAATTATAAAGTAATGAGGTGTGTGTTTGGATTCGGATTATCTCAAGTCTGCGTTTCTAATGTTGCGTTTTCTCTGTTTTTTTTTTTTTTTTTTTTTTTGGTTCAGCCTACAATAGTTGACCGGTCTTCTGTGAACAGTGCTCTTGTGCACTGTTCACGGGTCCTACAAATTCAACTTTTTATCCACTTTTTCATTAAAAATGGGTCCTACAGCACTATTCACACATTTAAAAATTATTTTGCTATAGTGTTTTCAGTTTTCAGTTTTCAGTTTCAGCAAAATAAGTTCAATCCAAACAGACCCGAGATACAAGTCTGTTTAAATTTCTAATAGCATTTTCAATAATAATAATAATAATAATAATAAGGTAAAGACACCATATAAGTCTATGTATTGAATTCAATGTCAAACTTTATAAATAATTTCCTACGAGCAAGGGTCATATTTTTATGTAAATGACCTCTCTTATGACAAAACACATTTTACTTGCAATTGGGTAGTTTCTAAATGGTTTCAAGAATATCATGACAAGTAGTATTGTTGAGGACACGAAGATTACTCAAGCTATAATGCAAAAAAGACAAAATATAAAGTCTCGATACCTAGCTTGACACCTCTCGATTTATTGAGATATGCAGATTTTGACTGTTTAGATATGTTTTTGGTCCATGATCATCAAAGCTTTCTAGGGTTTCATGCCTAAGATTTTCAAAGATATAAAATACATATTTTATAGCCATCACCATATAGAGAGATAGACATTGAGACATATACTGTGATACAAGCTCTTGTGAAATTGCTGCAACTCTAGTGCGCCTTAGGGTTATGTACCAAACTACTTTAAGATCTACAAGCGTGGATTGAAGAACTTTGCACCCAACAACAACAACTCTCAAGTTGTTGTGTTAGTCAGGTACTGGGATCCATGCAAAGGGAATAAGTCTTCTACAAGATAAAGTTCTGCCCAGCCTTTTACAAGTGACAACACACCTTCCCCTATACCACTTTCTATTTTGTAAGTATCATATTTTTATGTATTGGCATATCTGAGGTCAAAACACACTTTATATGTAATTAAGTCTTTAGTTTCTAGTGTGTTTAAGAAGATTTCAGTTGAATAAACAAGTGGTATTATTAAAAACACAAGATTGCTTAAGAAACTACCCAAGAAAAGTTGAAACAACAAGTCTCGATACCTGGCTCGATGCCTGTCGATTTATCGGGAATAAATGAATCTTGATAATTGGCTCGACACCTCTTGATTTATTGAGCTTCGGGAAAATTGAACAATAAATTTTTGTACATCCCGTGATGACTTATCCTTTCTAGGGATCGTTTACTAGGGTTCTAGAGTATATAAAAGACATTTTATAGTCATCATCATAGACACAGAGAAACACACGCATAACAGGAGTTGTTATGATGTTTACGTGCCTAGGGTTTTGCACCAAGTTATTATCTGTTAATCAAAGCGTGGATTGGAGAACTTTGCAAAACTATAACAATCAAAAGGGTTGTTGTGCTATTAGTCACAAATAGGAGATTTGTACAAAAGAGAAGTTTTTGCAAGAAGTAATCCAATTGGGGATGAAGCTTCCTTATATATATTAGTAGGTTCTACTGTAGGTAAGTACTTCTAGATAGGGTAAGTTTTCTTGTACATATAACCTCTATTCTTGTTATTAGTTTCTTCGGGAATGGTCACTTGAATTTTATTGGGTGGGGTTTTACGTGCAAGGGTTTTCTCCCATCGTGATCAAATCATTGTATCAAACTTATTTTCTTTTGCACTTATTTTAGTTTGGTGATTTTATTGTACTTTAATAGGATTTGCATATAATTGGACTAATTAATCAACTTAAGTAGTTTGTTAAGTAACTAGCTCAATCTATAACCCAACATATTTGAATTACACACTGTGATGATAAGAATCGTGTAAGGGTCAATTGTCTCCCTTGTTATATAAAAGGGAGCAGTCACAGCCATTAGGAGGCAGAGTTCAGCTAGGCAATTCTTCTAAAATTAGGCTACTAGGAAGAATAAAGAGTCAGAGTGTGCCCGTTTTGTAGAATTCAGATCTTCTAGATTTCCTAGGGTGCTCTACCAAATAGATTGTCTTAAATTTTAATCATTCTTTAATGATTTAATGGTCTAGATTTTATCATGTCAGCATTCCACTAACAATAATCTTAATTATTTTGTTTGCAACATTATTTTATTATTTTAAGAATATTGTTATTGGAATGCTGATATAGTAGAATTTAGACCGTTAAATCATTAAAGTATGGTTAGGATTTAAGAAAATCTCTATTGATAGAGTACCCTAGGAAATTTAAAGGATCTGTATCTCATTTTGCATCATTCTTGTCTTATTAAAATCTTCTCAGGGTCATAGGTTTCATCCTTTGTCCCACCATAGCTTTTCACCCCATTAAAAGGGTTTTCCATGTACTAGGTGTGTATTTTGCATGTTGATTTCTTTATTGTTCATTTGCATCAATATCCAACACTATTTCTTAATGTGCTAAGGATTTAGTTTAGGGAGCAGAGAGAGGGGAAATTTACTAGAACCGAGGCTCTAATACCATGTAAAGACTATAAGCTTATATATTTACTAGTGTGTAAAATTGTACAAAAGAATGGCGTTAAATATGTACATATTTAACGCCAGTCTTTTGTACAATTTAGAAGTAACTTAGGGAAAATTTTTATATGCACCGCGTGTAGGAAATACGGTCTCGTGACTTAGAAGTAAAAAGGGTATAGTAAAAGTACAGTACAATGGGGTTAGGTCTATTGGACTTGTATTCTATCAGAAAGATATTTGGAGAAGTCTTTATGAGACAATCACATTAGGATTCACTGGGATCCCCTCTCCCTTCCACTCAAAGAAATGGATTATGTTTAAATTATCTCTTAATTAAATATAATTTTACCTATTTATTACAATTTTTAGGTCAATATTTTGTGAGGCTATCGTTGGATTATATGTCTTCCACACGCTATTCATACTTGTCAAAACTCCCTTTTTTTTAATACATTGAAAATATAAGAAAACTATACCTTTGAATATTTATTAGATGATAAAGAATCAACAAGGTAAAGAGGTGGCACTTTTGCTCTAAAAATTTAATACTTGCGAGAAGGAAAAATAAAGGCGTGCTTGGCATTACTACCAAAATGCTTTCCGATTTTCTAACATAGAAATAGCTGCAGTTGTTTCGACCATTGCCCCTAAGCAACTACAATTGAAAATTGTTCCAAGTTGTGGAGCATTGCACTTGTATTTACCATTTCTCCCGCTTATCCTGGCTTTCTCAGCATTTGGGTAATTCCATTTCCAATTGTTTTATTCCTATTTGTAATTAAGAATAAGTAAATGAATTGTTGAAGCAGTGGGAATTAGGTGAGTTGATTTCATGCCTACATATCACAATTTCTTTGCCAGTACAAACGATAGAATGAATCCATGCAATCTCCAAGTAAACATAATGCTTGACTATTGAGGAAATTTGACCTGGACAATGTCAATGGCCCTTTACCAAGGGGAAAGTGAGTACCAATTTAATATGAAGGCAATTTATATTTTATACCACTTTGCATTGTATACTTAGTCCAATGAGACTGAACCTAGTCTCTGGACCAACAGGAGAGAAAAAGGCATTATGTTTACAGGGAGACTGCATGGATTCATTCTATCGTTTGTACTGGCAAAGAAATTGTGATATGTAGGCATGAAATCAACTCACCTAAATACCACTGCTTCAACAATTCATTTACTTAGTCTTAATTACAAATAGGAATAAACAATTGGAAATGGAATTACCCAAATGCTGAGAAAGCCAGGATAAGCGGGAGAAATGGTAAATACAAGTGAAATGCTCCACAACTTGGAACAATTTTCAATTGTAGTTGCTTAGGGGCAATGGTCGAAACAACTGCAGCTATATCTATGATAGAAAATTGGAAAGCATTTTGGTAGTAATGTCAAGCACGCCTTTATTTTTCCTTCTCGCAAGTATTAAATTTTTAGAGCAAAAGTGCCACCCCTTTACCTTGTTGATTCTTTATCATCTAATAAATATTCAAAGGTATAGTTTTCTTATATTTTCAATGTATTAAAAAAAAGGGAGTTTTGACAAGTATGAATAGCGTGTGGAAGACATATAATATGTAGGTTTTAATATGTGTGGTAATCCCACTTTGAAAGTGAAAGAATGAAGATTGTTTCTGAAAGATTTAATTTGTCGTGCAAAGTGATTGCTCAAATGAAATTATAGACAAGAGGACTAGAAAACTTTATGTTTGACTTTTTCCAAATTTATTAAATACTTTGCTCGACCAAAATTACGAAATAGATTCGCAGAAGTTTGCATAATTATGCAAAAAAAGGGGCCAAAGTGAGGGTTGATTATTCTTAATGGCCAGCAAATTTTTATTGTTAAATCCTCTTTGAATATATATATAATCATATTCAAAAAAATTTCCTTTCTATTATTTCAGACCTTCAAAGGAAAATTCTCAAAATTTTTTAGAATTGCTATCAGTAGAATTTGAGTTTGGTTGTATCATGGGGATGCTTATCCTATAATAGTTTGAAATCTTTTTTCAGTGGGTGAAAATAGTCTTAAAGACATTGATTCATCAAGACTCTAAGCCTACTTTGATTATATTCTTCTTCAATTATTTCCTTTTTTTTTTCAACAATTCATGATGTAACTTTTTGTCAATGTAGACAACTTAATTATGCTTTATTGGATTAGTATTTAGAAATTTCACTATTAAAACTTCTATTCTTTCTTAAAATGCATGCTAAATATCATAATAATTTACTATTCAAAATATTAACTCATGTTTTGTGTATAATTTTAAAGTTGACAAATATGAAATTCAAACATTTTTTTAGATAAGATAATTATTAAGCTTTGATCAGTGGCGGCTCTAGAAATTTTTTTGAGGATGGTCACTAAGAAACTTAATTAAATTATACAAAATCTAATAAAAAAAAACTTCATATATTGATGACAAAAAACAAACACACACGAAAACACATAAAGTCTTACAATTTCCTTCTACAAATTTTCTTATTTTGAAATCGTTACATGATAGTGTTGTTATCTTTGTTACAAGCTACATCTCTTTCAAAATTTTAGTTAAATATAATTTTTCTTGGAATTTTTCTTTTTGTTTGTAAGGATCTAATATATTGTTAAGGGGATTAAAGTTTAAGGATAAAATTTGGCTACAAACTTAGTTGTAGCAACTAAACAAATTAACATTGCTACATATTTTGAAAATCTAACTATTGAATTGCATATTCTTTATATTCTTAAAACACATGTCAAATTTCATGTCAATCAAATGTTATTTACTATTCGATTCATAAACTTATTTTTTATGTATAATTTTAGACTACAAAAACTCAAAATTTTAAATATTTGATTGATAACATAACTATTGATCTTTGATTTTTTTTTAAAATTTTGCAAGTATGAGGATATAAAAAGAAAATGTAGTTAAATTGTGGAGTTGTCAAAACTTATGTCTAATAAATAAATAAATAAAAATTGAATAGAGTTGTAGCCTTAGTTTACAACCAAGTTTACAAAAACTCAAAATTTAAACAATTTATTGATAACATAGCTATTGATCTTTGATCTTCTTAAAATTTTGCAAGTATGAGGATATAAGAAGAAAATGTAATTAGATTGTGGAGTTGTCAAAACTTATGTTTAATAAAAAAATATTGAATGAAGTTGTAGTCCTAATTTACAACCAAATTTGTTATCAAATTTTGTCTAAAGTTTAATTTTATTGGGCCTGACAAAAATTTAGGATTGCCACAAATTTTTGTTAAAGATTAAAAAATCATAAAATTTTAAAATTTAAGACCACCTTGGACTCTATGTGGAGCCGACAATGGCTTTGATCATATGGATATTTGTTAGTATACATGGCATAAGGAGTCAATATAATCCAATGGTGTGTGTATGTTTATAATGTTTATGGGGCATTCGACTTCTATAATCTTGACACATGTTAATCGATTAAGATAATCTTGAAACCTGTCTTCATGGATGGAGGTAGACTTGGGCATTGGGGGGCAATGGCCCCCCTAATTTTTTTAATAAAAAATATTAGTATATATATAACTACTAATTTTAGCAATTTTGTTCTATAAAATTACACTTTGCCCCCATTTAATAATATCATTGATTCTTTTAAAAGTAATGCTATAGTCATAAACTTTTTTACAACATTTTTACAAATTGTTGAGGTAGTAAATTTTTATTGGTTTGTATCTAAACCTAGCTACCACTTACATCACTTTTTTTACTTATCAATAATCACTCACCACATCAACAATTTGTAAAAAAAAAAAAAATTGTAACTCTAGCATTTTCCTCTTTCTAAAGGCCATAAAAAATTTATGGGTACAAGCCCAAAAAAAATTAGTCCAACAACAAAAATTACCAATTTTAAAGTTAAAAACAATTAAGTTCAATCAATCAATTTTACCCAAAATAAACAACCTAACCCTTTAAAAAATTTGAAATAAAATAATTTTGTCCTTACCCAATAACAACGCACACATCAAAAGCACAAAAAAAATAGAAAAAAATAGAAAAACCCTTGGCAATTAGTTAAGCAGCAGAGCCAGAAGCCAGAACTGCCGCACATAGTCAACAGTAAAACCGCCCCCCCTAACTCTAAGTTCTGGCTCTGTCCCTGCCTGTAGTCTTGACAGTTATTGATTGATCGAGAATCACACTCGCACGGATCCCGATTCTAAACGAAGCCTATCAAGTTGTCCAAACTTTAAAATTTTGAGTCCTATTTACTAGAGTATAAAATGACTGATTAGGGATGACTAAAAGTAGTTTTGAGAGTTGCATCTAGTCAAGCTAAAGTTGATATATTCAACACAGATTTGTGCTATGAAAAGCTTCATGGTGATCATTGAAGTGACGAATGAATTGTTCATGTAAACAATGTCTAAAGTAGAGAAGTCAAATGGGGTTAGAGCTGTGTCTTGTCATGTTAAGTATCTATTAGAGGTAATATTTGAATTAACGTTTATTCTATTGTAAAAACTTCAATTCTACTAGTAGATTTGTTTCTTTAAGGGTTTGCGGTAAACTTCCAAAACGTTTTCCCTGTTAAGGTTTTTTCACTTCCTAACCATATTGTCATCTCTTCTACTTTTTGCACTTCATTTGTTTGAAAATATTGTTTGTGTGATGTGATTAACTTATACTGAATCGTAAATCATAATTGGTTAATTAGTTTGTTTGGCATAAACTTGACTAAAAGTGAACAATTATCTTCTAAATTTTTCAACAAAAAACTAATTAATGTTGCATGAACCTATTGCTTCAGAGTTTATTGCAATACTTCCTATTGAGTATTTTGACATTGTAGTAGCTACTCATCATTGCAATGTTATTTTTTTCTTTGTAATAATTTTTTTTCTTGTAGTGTGTTGTTATATGACTACAACTAAATGATTTGTTGTGATGTTTTTTCTTTTCTTTTATTTGTTACTTAGCAACACATTAGAAGAACATTGTACACCTTATCAAATATAATGATGAGTTAGTGAATATTAGTACTTTCAAAATTTTGTTTTTGTTTGAATTTTTTTTAATCGTCAACACTAATTAAATTATAGTTATAATAATAATAGATATATAAAGCAATAATAAATATGGTTTTTATTTGAATTGGAAATGATGGAAAATCAACTACAATATTTGACCTATTTAGGTCTAGCATTGAATGTGTCAAAACTAGGTGTCGCAACAAAATGAAAATCGATTCTTTAACAAACTCTTTATTTTGTATGTTAAAAAGGAAATTGTAACAAAATTTATGACAAAGTTAACGATAGATGATTTTAGATTCAAGACAACAAGGAGTTTGAATTTAATAGTTGATTGAGTTTAAATTCATTAAAAAAGATCTTTATTTTTCTTTTATTAATGTTGAATTGTTAATAGTTTAGATTTTCATTATGAATTTAGTTTTGAATCTTATTGGTATATTTCTTGTTCTTGAAAAATCTTTGTGTGTGTTGTTGCCTCCTAAGATGAAATCCTTGCTCCATCTAAAATTAAGACATTTGTCAAACATTGAAAAACGAGGAAGCAATAACTATAATGTTATAATACAAAATGGCTACGATAAGCTAAATTAAGCTGTTACACAGAAATAAACATCCTCCCTATAAATATAGGGTTTTATTAAGAATTAGGGTATAATTCCTTGCATCACGGGTTCATTTAAAAATAATGACAATTACACACACACACACATATATATATATATATATATGTTCAAATTATACTTGGTGTTAGAGTTACAACTTACACATTTAGAATCTAATTGGATTTGCCGATTTGGACTCTTTGGTTTTTGCACCCAATAATTTACTTTCCACAAAAATTTAAAATTAGATAGAACACATGATGCAAAATTGAACTCCAATTGAAATCCAATTTAGAATCTAATTGGATTTATTCTCTTCAACTTTTGCACATAATAATTCACTTTACACAAAAATTTTAAAATTAAATGGGACATGTGGCGTAAAATTGGACTCTAATTTTAAATCTAATTCAACTTTCTGACTTTAGCTATATATATATTATATATACTTTATCATAACATAAAAAGTAAGCATATTACCAATTGGCACCTCTGGTATTTTCAATGAAAATTTCTGGATTTCTACACCCGCATCTCATTCTAATTATTGAATTAAAAAAAGAAAAGAAAAAGAATAAGCATATTAAGTTATTAACACATAAATGCATATCTTGCCTATGGACATAGGGTTTAACTAAGAACTATACTTAAACCATAACGTAGAGAGTAACCATATAAATATCTGATCAGTCATATGCATGCTAGTATTACTAAATTTATGATTAAGAAGCTCAAATCATGCCTAGTACAGCCTTAAAGGTCTTCATTCACTTCTCTCCATTTACTTATGGAAGAAAAAACAAATAAAAACTTGGGAGAATTTTAAGGAGCAAAGGGTGAGTGAGCCTGGCAAGTTGCGATTGTTCTTACATCTCTCACTCGTTGCTCCATCAGGAGCAGGCCAGGCCAGGCCACACCTCTATTATTGTAAATCTTTATAAAATCGGCTGGTTCAGGTTGCCGAGGTTCGATGACTCTCTATTATTGTGGGTCCCCCTAATTTAAAGTCAAAAAACCCAACTTACCAAAACCCCCAAACAAAAAGAAAAAAAAAAGTCAAATGCCTTCAAATAATTTCAAGATAGAAAAAACCAACAGCACATTGTCTTCCCTGTCCCTCACGGTTTTTAGTTTCTCATAAACTTAAAATCAAACTTGTCTTCTAGTATTTTCAACGAAGGTTTTCATCATTTAAACTTTCTTTCGCTCAACTAATGATTATTACAAAAAGAAAGAAAAAAAATTCGAACTTTTACGCTTTCAATTATTAATTTTATTATCTATATTATTAATAACAGGGTTTTTTATTTTGAGTTTTATCATTTTGCGTATTAAAATATTTCTCATATAAATTCTTAAACTCTCTAAAATACCTTATCTTTTAGTTGAATAATTTTAAATTTAAAAACTTAAACCGGTTAAAAGAGTAAATTACTATTTTTAAAAGAGTTCCTAAGTTTTAGACTTTCAAACTTTTGTCAGAATACTAAAAATTAAGACATTATCTTTATCTCACTTTTAAATAGTATTTCACTAAATTTAAAATAAAAAATAAAAAATAGCCTTATTACACGCACAAAGCACATATGATGAGTTTAATTATTTAATAAAAAGATTGTTAATAAGATTTCTAATTTATTTGATGGCTAATCAAATGTTCAACTATATGGAAATGCATGTATATTCCCTCTACTCCCATTTTGCTTCATATTGTTGTCATGTTTTAGGGAAAAGTATTTGCTATTGTATTCATATATAATCTTTTGTTTGATCAAATAAGTTGACTGTTTTAATTCTTATTCTAAGCCCTAGCCTGATATATGCCGTAATCATTAGAATCTGGAAAAAAAAAAAATTATAATTGATTTGGTACTTGGGTATGTTAAAAAATCTTTATACACTCATGAATTTCGTCAACTAATTTCGTTCCCTTCTCTTACTTAAAATAAATAAATAAACACTTAAGGGTCCCACTTATTTGATGGCTAATCAAATGCTCAACGGTCGCATTTGCTCTACTCTCGTTTTGTATCATGCATTAATCATTTTTAATTAAATAATGTATTATTTAATTTTCTAATTGTTATTCCGGGTACAATTATTTACATTAATCATTACAATCATATTCAACCTTATATAAAATAAATAAATAAAAAACTGTTTATTTACTTTTTATGTTTGGCATGTGATTGGGTTAATTGTTTACATTAGATGAGGATGGCCTGCATGATATGTTTTACTGAGAAGTTTAATTAGTGGAGGATTTGAAGTTTGAAGAGAAAAAATATACGGCAAGTTAACGTGTATAAAATGAAAAATGAGTTCTAAACTGGGACGTCTTTCTCACACCTAAACTTGTTTGAAACCTTTTATATTGGGTTTCTGAACTTCTTCTTAAAATTAATCTAAAATACAAAAATGATTTTATATTATATTTATTTGATTTTCGATTGGAAGTTCTTCTTTTCTCTCTTGGAAATTTCCTCAACAGTGAATTATTATTATTATTATTATTATTATTATCAGAGAGTATATCCGATATGATTCTGATATGCTTGACACTTTTTCAAAATAGATACTGTAAACTTGTGCAGATAATCTTCACACAAATTTATTCAAAATTAAACCATATCACGCTTACCCTTTACTTCAAAATAGAATCTATTCCTTTCGTTTTTAGATGGGTATACGTAGAATCTAATAGTCCTTGAATAAGTTCATAGAAAAATGAAAAATCATAGCCGTAATTTCATGATCAACAAAATCATCATGTGTTGCATAGAAGACATCATACTTAAAAACACACGTGGGACATTATACTTGCCAATCGTTAACAAGTTTGAGACCCCATGTACATAGATGTACATATATTTGGATAGAAAAACTTTAGTACCACACCTAAAACCACAACTTTGTCCACAACTCGCCCATGTGACGATACCCAAAACCACAATTTTGCTCACAACTCATCCATGTGACGACATCTCTCTACCAACCACAACTCACTATATGAGGAAGTTGGGAACAAAATTATGGTTTTGAGTGTGTCATCAAAATTTCTCATTTGGATATCACAGGGAGGTTGGAACTCCGAGCCATCACTATCACAATCAGCAGCCACAACCGACAAGTCATCGGTAGAGAGAGAGAGAGAGAGAGAGAGAGGTCCACTTGGGGTGGGGGCTAAATGGAAGTGTGATATTTTCTGATACAATGACTCAGTAATAAGGTATTATTTTAATGGGGGCTGAGGAGTAGTATATATAAGGAGAGGCCAATGGAGAAGAGAAAGCCGTGCCCTCATTTGTAGTCATTGCCACTTTTCTTGGGATATAGAATTCTCATTGAATGGCACTATAAAAATAAAAATAAAAACTTAAGCATTTGATACACAAAATCCTCTGCTTTCTTCTTGTGCTTCTCCTTTAATTTGCTGTGGTTATTAAGGCTGCAAAGATGGAGGGTATCAGCCTTGAGCAAATAAAGAACGAGACTGTTGATCTGGTATTTCTTTTCATTTCCCCTTCATTCTTCTTCTCTTACTTTCTTTCACTTCCATTTTTCTCTGCAAACTTTGATAATTGCATCATGTTTTTGTTTATGAAAATTGAGTTTTGTCTTAGAAATGAGATCTATTAGTTCCAAGTTGTGGGCTTAGCTTGAGTTCTTCCATTGGAGCCATAAGAAGTTCCTCACTATATGTATATTTTTTGGCACTTCTTTAGACCAGAACAAAAATGGAGTTCTTGTTGTCATTTTCATTAAATTTCTCTTCTTTCTTTTCTATCTCTTCTTTCTTTCCTAGGAGTGGTCTACGGTCCAAAGAAGCAGTTTTTTTTTTTTTATCTTTTTCAAACTAATTCTCACGGTCCAAAAATTAAGTGCAACTACTACTACTACACTTTTTAATCTGTACAAGTTTTTTTGACTCTGTTTCTTCTCTAATCCTACGTTTGACTGCCCAGAAAATTGAGGATTTAGATACTAATCAAAATTTTAATTTCATGTTCCTTAGTAAAAACATGCATGTAGGCCTTCAAATCTTAGATTTTGTATTAGGCTCTAGAGCAAGGCCTTTGGTTTTCTGTGCTTTTAAAAGATGGGATTTTTTTTTTTCTTTTTTCTTTTTTTAAAACAAAGTTTTGAGTTTCTTCTCATTTTTTCAACCCTTTCTTTTCAACCAAACAGATCACATGTTTCCAAAACTGGATCTGAAACATGTGAGAGACAGAGAGATGGAGTTTGATACGTCTCATTTTCACAATTTTATACTCCAAATCTTTAAATTAATGGGTGCCCATTTTTATTCTAAGAGCTCTATCTCTCTGTCTCTCTCTAAAATATAGTAAAAAAAACAAGCTTAGCTTGTATAGGGAATTATAGATACTTTTATTCCGTGGTACTTCAGGCTTTTCACACTCTTGGAATTGCAAAATTTGCCTCTTTTGTAATAAAAACTAAAAACCTTAATAATAAAAGTAAAAGTAAACTCTCACATCCAACGGTTCTTGGTTCTGACTCTCCCTGACACCACTGATCTATTTTCTTGGATTCGTCAAATTTTAGTTTCTCTTATTTTTTATTTTTTATTTATTTTGGTCCCTTATTACCCTTTGAGTCTTCACACAGAAAAAACACACCCACGTTTTACTGAAATTTGAGCGCGTGGAATACACGGGCCAATAAAATCACATAGTGGAAAAGTGGGCACAAACAAATTCTTGTGATATTGATATTGTCACGGCCTGTTTCTGTCTAGCTACGACCTCGAGGCTTCAATTTTCAGAGCCGTTTTTATTAGCACCACCATCATTTTTGTCACAATTTTGTTATAGAAGATTTTGAAGGGTGAAAAATAAAAAAAATTGGTAGATTGATGTGAAAGATTAATATATGATCAATTATAATTTATCACAAAATAAAATAGTGGTGAATTGATGTTAAAATGATATACAATCAATCACAAATTACTAAATAAAATAGTAGTTAAAAAATTTATTATTATTGATTTTTTTTATTCAAACTCTGTTCATTAATTCATTTATTATTGTTCATGTGTGATTCGTTCATTAATGTTCATGTACTGGCTCGTTCATCTATGTTCTGAGACTGAATCTCAAAAAAAAAAAAAAAAAAAATTATGAGACAAATTTAATGACTGTTTAGTGCAAAAGGTTTCACAGAAATGAAAATAATCGTCTACCAAAATACTACCATCATATAAAAAATAAATAAAAGGACTAAGATCCAAGTAATTGTTTTTTTTTTTTTTTTCTATGATTTTGGAAAGAAAAAAAAAATCTAAGACCACAAAATATTTCATAATTTCTTTGTCATAACTTTAATGTGATATAGTGTGAGTGGTAGAGAAAAACTAGTGATTTTATACGTAAATAATAGACAACTACTTACAGTTTGCTGATAAATTTATGGCAAAAAAACTGAAAAATAGTTTATGCTCCTATAGTTTCGTTTTATGGATCTGAACCACTCATTTGAAACATTGGGTTTAAAATTCTCTGTACTAGTTCTAGAGTTTCATTTTTTGTTCATTGATTTTATACCATATAATATATACATATTTTTTTTGTCTAAAATTTAAACTTGATTATTTTATAGCATTAAAATATTTTATATATATAAAAAAAAAAAAAAGGTGTGACAGAGTATGATTGAAAACTCAGTGCACGCTAAAAGATTATTATTATTATTATTTTGGGTGCTATTGATGAGTTGACTTTATTGTCTACCTGCTTAAGTTGGTTTTTGTTTTGTTTTATTTGTTTGTTTTTATTTTACTTTATAAGAACCGGTTAAGTTGGAGTTTGATATAGTTTTTGTTTTTGTTTTTAACCTTGAAAGCTAAATCATAATTTTTTATGCGAAGTCCCTTGAAAATTTTTTATTTTTTATACAAAGAAATAAGTTATTTTCTCTTTCTTTTTTAAATTACACCAAGGACTTTAATATGTTCTTTGTTTTCACTATTCAAATCCCTTCATCTTCAATGATTGATTTTTTTTTTCTTTTTTTAATAATTACTCTTAAAAGATCCAATGATCAAGAAAAAGTAATTTTGATATGCCATTAGTAACTTAAGCAGTTGCAAGTTAACTCCATGATAACATAGACAAATTTGGTAATATATGCAGCAGCACCTTATACTTAGAAAAGATTCAATATAAAGTAGTATCTGATTAACTTAGGTGCACTGATTGCTGAGTTTTGATTTCAATTTTTCCTGGAAATTCTTTGTATACAGGAAAAGGTCCCCATTGAGGAAGTGTTTGCGCAGTTAAAATGTACACACGAAGGTTTGAGCACGGCAGAAGGAGAAAGCCGGCTTCAAATATTTGGACCCAACAAACTAGAAGAGAAAAAGGTCTTTTTTTAGTTTGTGATTGATATATATTGACTATCTACCAGTTTTCATGAAAAAATGTCTATAATTCTGATAGTCTAATGGTGTATGTGTATGTTTGAATTTAAATAAACAGGAAAGCAAATTTCTCAAGTTTCTGGGGTTCATGTGGAATCCCCTATCATGGGTCATGGAATCTGCTGCTATAATGGCTATTGCATTGGCAAATGGTGGCGGAAAGCCCCCGGATTGGCAAGACTTTGTGGGTATTTTTGCCCTGCTTGTCATCAACTCCACCATCAGTTTTATTGAGGAAAACAATGCCGGGAATGCTGCTGCAGCTCTCATGGCTGGTCTTGCTCCTAAGACTAAGGTAATAACACTAACTATATGTGTAGATTGTAGACAGCAATTTAGATAGCTACCTTTTTTTGATAGATGATTTGTAATGATTGTCCTTATGCAACTATGAATGTATAACCACTAGTTTTTAGGGTCTTTCGTGTGTCTGGATGTAACTTTTTTATGAAAGTTTATTTGCTTATTTACTGAAACTGGTTAAAGTATAATTAAATATTTTTAAAGTAAGGTAAATAAGCTAAAAAACTAAAAGAAAAAGCTTATGCCAAATAGACATTATGTGAATTTGCCTTGTGACGTATATACACAATGAAGAACTTTTTGGCTAAAGAAGCTTTGGCTCTCTAACTTGACGGCATTTTTGTTTACTAGGAGTGGATGCATAGGTTGAACATACTTATGAGACTAATAAAAAGTAAAATACAATTAAATCATTGTCTTGATAATTTGAAACTGTTGTGAGCAAGGCAATTCATTATTATGGCTACAGGTTATTAATCCTATAGGCATGATTAAATGGGCCATGTTTCTGCAAAGTGTAAGCTTCATCTCATGTTTCTTGGTGATTTACTTGTAGGTGCTTAGGGATGGTAAATGGAGCGAGGAGGAAGCTGCAATTCTGGTTCCAGGAGACATCATTAGTGTCAAATTGGGAGACATCATCCCTGCTGATGCTCGTCTTCTTGAGGGTGATCCTTTAAAGGTTGATCAGTCTGCCCTCACTGGTGAATCACTTCCCGTGACCAAGAATCCAGGAGATGAAATTTTCTCTGGCTCAACTTGTAAGCAAGGTGAAATTGAAGCTGTAGTTATTGCTACTGGTGTTCATACTTTCTTTGGGAAGGCAGCACATCTTGTGGATAGCACACAAAATGTTGGACACTTCCAGTTGGTGCTTTCTTCTATTGGAAATTTCTGTATTTGTTCCATTGCGATTGGAATGCTTATTGAGATCATAGTCATGTACCCGATTCAGCACCGCCAGTATAGAAAAGGAATTGACAATCTTCTGGTTCTCTTGATTGGAGGCATCCCCATTGCCATGCCCACTGTCTTGTCTGTGACAATGGCCATTGGGTCTCACAAACTGTCTCAGCAGGGCGCCATCACTAAGCGAATGACTGCAATTGAAGAGATGGCTGGTATGGATGTACTTTGCAGTGACAAGACAGGGACACTAACACTCAACAAACTTAGTGTTGACAGAAACTTAGTTGAGGTGTTTGCAAAGGGAGTAGATAAGGACCATGTGATCTTGCTTGCTGCAAGAGCTTCTAGAACTGAAAACCAGGATGCCATTGATGCTGCCATTGTTGGAATGCTTGCTGACCCTAAGGAGGTATAACTTATTATTAATTTTTTTTTTTTCCTTAGCATTGTAGTTGTCGGTGTGTAGTTTGAACATTGAAGTGGAAATCTTTGAACAATGATGATTATGTTTTATTGAATATGTCTATGCAGGCTCGGGCTGGTATTAGAGAGGTGCACTTCTTTCCATTCAATCCTGTGGACAAGAGAACTGCTTTGACATATGTTGATGACGAGGGAAATTGGCACCGAGCAAGCAAAGGTGCCCCTGAGCAGGTAACCTTGATCCTTTATTCACTTAGCCCAACATTTGAAGACACTATTTGAGAGGTCACTAGTCATGCCATTTTCTTAACTAATTAATTTTTGCAAATAGATCCTGACCCTTTGCAACTGCAAAGAGGATTTTAAGAGGAAGGCTTTTTCTGTTATCGATAAGTTTGCTGAGCGTGGACTTCGATCATTGGCTATTGCTAGACAGGTTTTTACTAGCAATCTTGATGATTTAATGACTAATACTGTTTTGTATCTCCTCATTAATAATATTTATATATAAAAAACTCTTATTATTTCTTCTCTGATTTTTTTTTTCACTTAAATTTTTTGGCAGGTAGTTCCAGAGAAAACTAAGGAAAGTCCTGGCAGTCCATGGCAGTTTGTTGGTTTGTTGCCCCTCTTTGATCCTCCAAGACATGACAGTGCAGAAACCATCCGCCAGGCTCTCAATCTTGGTGTTAATGTCAAGATGATTACTGGTAATAACAAATTTTTTCTTCCAATGCAATACATATTCTTTCTTTCTTCAGTAATGCTTACTCATACTATTGTACTATTACTTCAATTTGCAGGTGATCAACTCGCCATAGCAAAGGAAACTGGCCGTAGACTTGGAATGGGAACAAACATGTACCCATCTGCTTCTTTACTAGGGCAACACAAGGATGAAAGCATTGCTGGCCTTCCTGTTGAAGAGTTAATTGAAAAGGCAGATGGATTTGCTGGAGTATTTCCAGGTTGGTGCTTTTATTATTTTGGCTGGCTACAAACAAGAAATTTGAATTTCAGTATATAGTTTTCTGGATAAAGTATTTCTTCTGGCACTAATTGCTCCTTTCCACTGTATAGAGCACAAATATGAAATTGTGAAGAAGTTGCAAGAGAGCAAGCACATTTGTGGAATGACTGGAGATGGTGTCAATGATGCCCCTGCTTTGAAGAAGGCAGATATTGGAATAGCTGTTGCTGATGCTACCGATGCTGCAAGAGGTGCATCTGACATTGTTCTGACAGAACCTGGGTTGAGTGTTATTATCAGTGCAGTGCTGACTAGCAGAGCTATATTCCAAAGAATGAAGAACTACACAGTTAGTTGCTCTATTTTCTTCTTTACCATGTTCTAAGTTTTCATTTGAGTGAAGATTTTAACTTCCTCTAATTTTACTTTTGCAGATTTATGCAGTCTCCATCACCATTCGTATAGTGGTACGTAGATGCTATTGCTTTCAAACTATATAAGTTGTTATTAAAGAAGGGGAGATGATTAACATGGTTTTTCTGTTTATTCCTAATTGCAGTTTGGTTTCATGCTCATTGCTCTGATATGGAAATTTGACTTCTCTCCATTCATGGTTCTGATCATTGCCATTCTAAATGATGGTGAGTTCTTAAAGAGTACTTTTTGTTTTCAAAATTATTTAACAATCTCTCTCATTCTTTGTGCTATACAGCTTGATTAGTGTTGACGCCGTATATTTTTATATTTCTTAGGGACAATTATGACAATCTCAAAGGATAGAGTGGTGCCATCTCCTCTGCCAGATAGCTGGAAACTGAAGGAGATATTTGCTACAGGGGTTGTTCTTGGAGGTTACTTGGCATTGATGACTGTCATATTCTTCTGGTTAATGCATGAAACTGACTTCTTCCCTGTACGAGATAAATTCATTTCTATTGTGTAAATATACTTTCATGGGTGTTTTCTTTATGTTTATTACCTTGAACTAATATGATTTCTGTTCTTATGCTTTCAGGAGAAATTTGGTGTGAGACACATAAAGGATGACACTGATCAAATGATGGCTGCTTTATACCTGCAAGTGAGTATTGTGAGCCAGGCCCTCATATTTGTGACTCGATCACGCAGCTGGTCCTATGTTGAACGCCCTGGAAGTCTCTTACTCAGTGCGTTCTGTATTGCACAATTGGTAAGAATGATGGTGCCATTTATTCCTTTAAAACTCTTTTCAATGCAGCATTTCGATATGTTAGAAGAAGCTAACAGATTATGGTGTTCTCAGATTGCAACTATCATAGCTGTATATGCCGACTGGAGCTTTGCAAAGATAAAAGGAATGGGTTGGGGATGGGCTGGAGTCATCTGGCTTTACAGTATCATCTTCTATATTCCACTTGACTTCATAAAGTTTGCCATCCGCTACATCCTAAGTGGGAAGGCTTGGACAAACATGATAGAAAACAAGGTTTGATTTAATTTTTGTTTCTGAAAGTAGAATTATGCATTTAGCTAGTTGGATGAGTGAACTGAACTTCAATTTACTTTTTGTTGTCATTTTGAATTCTATGTAACAGACTGCCTTTACCACCAAGAAAAATTATGGAAAGGAAGAGAGAGAAGCTCAATGGGCTCATGCTCAAAGGACCTTACATGGGCTTCAACCACCAGAAACTACTAACATCTTCCATGAGAAGAACAGCTACAGGGAGCTGTCTGAGATTGCTGAGCAGGCCAAGCGACGAGCTGAGGTTGCAAGGTAAGCCAATATTTTGTTAGGCTCCTGGATACAATTGGTATATACAGACGAATTATCATGTTTTTTTTTTTTTTTTAAGCAGAATTTTTATTAGTGTTTAACTTATGAGATTTAGTATCTTCCACCATGAATCGATATTCTAAGAAAGTACACCTGTATTTTTGTGTGCTTGTGGTTATAGGCTTCGGGAGCTTCACACACTCAAGGGGCATGTTGAGTCAGTGGTGAAGCTGAAAGGACTGGACATTGATACAATCCAGCAGCATTACACAGTGTGAAAACTCAGAAGCAACAATTCCTCGAGGGGAGAAAGGGCTGCGATGTGTTGTGCCCAAACCAATGAGAGAAACAAAGGCTTAACTAGTTAAACCTTACTAGACAGGAGAGCATGTTTGTGCTACAACTCTCCCAGTTTGTTTACTTTTCCTTTTACTTTGAATGACACAAGAAAAATTGTGTTTGGTTTTCTCCTTGCTCTGACTTAGGAGCAGAGTAATGCACTTGTTACACAGTTTTCTAGTTTCAAGTTCATCTTCTTCCTTCTCATACGCCTTGGCGCTTCCTATCTTAGTCTTTTGAATGTATCTCCGTGTTGTATGCCATCGTCCCATCATGACATGGCGATGATCAAATGTAAACATAATATTGAGATAACTGGACCTGAGAATAAGAATATATGGAATTTCTATGGTACTGTAGACACTCCGGATTTATTGATGACATGCCTAACATTTCTTGTTTTGGTAACTACCTTATGTTCAGAAATTTAGACCCTGATTGATTTTAGTAATTAACCATGTTGATTAATTATTTTAATTATGCAATTTTCCAATTTGACATGTGATGGTCGCAACCATATTGCAAAAGTAGAATATGGTGAAAAGTAAATTTAATACTCGCGCTATGGTTACAAGGGAAAAACCCTACTGGTTTGTACCTTGCTACCAAGCTGAAGAATCCACAAGACAAAATGAAAGTTTACAATACAATAATATCTCAATCTTATTATTGTTACCTATAATAGAACTTTACTCACATGAGCACACGCAAATCTAACCCAGTTGGACTCTTTTATCTTGTGGATCTCTTCAACAACTTGATTGCAGTAGTCTTTGTGCAAGAACTTCACTACGAACACTCCTTGATCTACATTTAAGTCATGGAGACGATGCTTGGTGCAAACCCTTGGAACACAGTTGTCACAACAAGATCTCTTCACACAATGTTCTCTCTATATTTATGATGACCTAACATAAGTTTATATATGCTTTGGAACCCTAGTGCAAGGATTACTATGTCTTTAGTCATCATTGGCCACAACCTATGAAAACAAATTTCTCGAGACTCAAAACAATCAAGTGGTGTCAAGCTTGAAGTAGGGGTTTAATCAAGCTCAACTGATCAGCTGTAGTGGAGCCTATAGTCGAGGCAACATAAACTCTTCTTGAGCAAATTCTTGTGCCTTCAATGTGGAACTTCAAGCCCTAATCTAGACACTAAAATTAAAACTCAATTACATTTAAAATAAGGTTTTAGATACAGATTTGCCAACAAAAATTACATTTTGACTCTAACACCTTAAATATGTACTGGAAAAATGCTAAAATCATATCTAATTCTGATAGGAACAAGATTGTGTATGGGATGTGGATATTTGGAAGCCAGTCATTTCAAATATATTAATACTAAAGATATTACAAATTTTACTACATAGTATTTATAAACAAACATGATAAAGAATGTAATTGTTAGATTTTCACGATATAATAAATGAAATTTTTAAATTACTTTTTTTGTGATACATTAATTTATAAATAATATTTAGTAAAATTCATAGTAACCCTAGCATTATTAATTCAAATATGGTTATGCTATCAATTAAAAAAAATATTGTAATGAGCCCAAATTTTGTTCACTACTAATTGTTAGGAGAGTTTTCAAAGTTTGTTACAATTAGTTGGCTGGTGAATTTAGTTACATTTAGGAGTTAAGGAATTATTTGTTACGCTCAAATTAGTTACATGTAATTAAAGCCAACTGACCCAAGGCCAACTTGTATAAATACTTGTCACAAGTGCTAAACATGAGTAAGAGAAACTTGTTATGAAATTTTTCACTTTTTCCTTTTATTCTCATTATATTCTATCTTTTCTTTTTCTTCTTCAAAGGTGACTACCTCGAATTATATATGTCAATCCTTGAATCTTCATGGATTCCTCAGGACCTAAGGTTCCAGTTAACCATTACATTTGGTACTAGAGTATTAACCTAGAATGGCCAAAGGAACTTAATTCCCTTAGTGGACTAAATCCATTATCTGCATGAAGAAAAAACACTGTTTCTTTGTTTAGACCCCTTAAACTAGATTGTTTAACCTAATGTATTAACCAAGTGATTACTTAGATTAAATATTCAAAACTAGGTTAAACACAAATATATCATATCATGCAAAGATGTAGAAAAGTAAATAACACACGGTATGATGACCCAAGAAAACTAATGAAACGAGTCGTTTCAAGGTAAAAACCTAGAGAGGATTTAACCTAACTATTCTCAAGGTAAACTAAATCCACTATAAGAGAATTGAAGTTTTTACAATCAGATTTAACCCTAAATCTATTGTTACCTCCAGTAGTAACTTACTAACATGACCAAGTGCAAGCTCCAAATTCACGGACTCCTTCTCTTCTTGGATTTACACCAACACAAGCCGCCTTGCTTGTGACTTTGAGATCTCACTCAAAGGTTTCAGATCACCATCAGTAATGATCTTGATGCAGCAATTATGTTCTACCAATGCTTGATTGTAGTTTTGGCTCCGATAGATTCTTATGTAGTCAAAAGGTATAAAACCTCTCAAATTTCACAAAGAGTAATACACAAGACTTTTTCAACACTACAAAACGTGGCTAGGGTTTTTCCTTTTATATGTGAAGAAGTTTGGATAAAACCCTAAACGTTTTCGCGGGTTTGGGCCTGTTTGAAAAACTGCAGAAAAAACTAGACTTATGATTTTCGATTGATTGTGCCTAATTCTCGATCGGTCAAGCAAGGTAGAATCACACTCCCTTTTTCTGAACTCAGTTGGACTTGAACCTTTGAAACGCGCACATCTAAGCATTTCCTAAACACTTAGACTAAACATGTTTTGTTCTTGGTTTGCCAACACAATACAACAATGATTCGAAATATTTAAATCTAAATCTTTAGAACCTAACAAACACAATTATCAACAAAAGGTCTTGGAAGGGCTAGCAAATTAGGTTAACCATCTCCCTTAATGTCTTAAATCTCTAACTAAAAACACAACACATGGGTCAAGAACCCAATAGGGTAATAGATGTTATAATAGGTAATTGAGGCAACCATCAGTAAGAAATGAAATTGGACCACCCAAATTTGGAGGGCAAAATCCTTCTACATGGAGAACAAGGCCAATCTTATGGTTTCTTTCCACATGAAGAAAGAAGCCTTAGTATGGTTTCAAGATGCAAAAGAATAAAGTGCTTTTATTAGTTGGAAAGCCTTTATGAGAGCATTAAAAGTAGATTTGGCCCTACTTCCTATGATATCCACAAAATACCTCACAAGAATCAAGCAAAGATATATTGTGGCAATGTATAGGCTCAATTTGAGAACATATCCAATATGGTTGAAAGGCCTATATGAAGACCACAATTTGAGTTGTTTCTTGAGTGTTTTGAGGGATGAGATTAAGCTACAAGTAAGGATGTTAAATCCCATATCCTTGAATGTATTTGGGCTAACCAAGATTTAGGAAGAATATGTACTAAGCAACAAAAGGACCATAAAGTTGATACCTCTAATCAAGAAACGCCATCCATATAGGCTTTCCCGATATTGATTAGAAACAAAGAATCCCAATCCAAAAGATTTCACCAACACAAAAAGAAGAAAGAAGAAAGAAAGGGTCATGATACTTTTGTGATGAAAAGTGCAATATGGGGTTTTCAATGACAAACCCTCCACACTATATTTAATAGGGGATACTATTCCAAGAAGAAAATAATTAGTAAAACTAGAAGAATTATATGTATAAGGAATGTAAGTCTTACATGAAGAAGCAAGATCTACTATGGAGTTGCCAAAATTCATTGTGTATGCTAGGGAGTCCTAACCTAAGAGAACTATAGGGCTTTTAGGGCAAATCAAAAGGCATTTGATGGTAAAATTGGTTGACACAAGGAGTACTAAGAATTTCTTGGATCCTTCCGTCAAGACTCTAATACTCAATTGCCCTTGACCAATTCACAGAAACTAAAAATCAAGATAGCAAATGGATCAGTGATCAAAGTAAAGGGGTATGCACATTAGGTCCCCTTCATGTGCAAGGTAATACATTTTGTAGTGATGTTTATATACTTATCTTGGGGGCTATGATATTGTGTTGGGTATCTAAGGGTTAAGTACTTTAGGGCCTATATCATGTGATTTCCTACAAATGACCATGAGTTTTAACCATGAAAGGAAGGGGATTATGCTACTGGGGGAAGGGATTATGCTATAAGGATAAGGCCTACATATTTAAGCATCCATGAAGGAAATAAATTCCTTAAACATTCAACTACTAAGAAAAGAGGGTTGATATTATAAATAATTGCACTTGATGAATAATGTGAGAAGACTATGGGTAGTGATCAAAAGAATCAATGAGTTCCTATAGAACTTTAGTAAGGTATTTGAAAAAACCAAAGGCTCAATCCTAGTTAAATTCATGAGCACTAAATTTATTTGAAAGAAAAAAAAATTAACAAATTGTGTTAGGCCTTATAGGTATCCTTACCAACAACAAAATGAGAGAAAATATTATTAGTAAGCTATTAAAAATAAGAACATTGATGTCCAACCAAAGATCTTTTTCTGTTTTTATTCTCTTGTATAGCTAGCAAAGAAAACTTATGATAGTTAGAGAATCTACACTGATTATAGAGCCCTTAACATGGACACCATCTTAGATAAATTACCTATATATGTTAATGGTGGATTAGCTTTTGCATGATCCTTTTAGGGCAACCATATTTTCTAAATTCTATTTGAGATGAAGTTACCACCAAATAAGGATGAAAGAGGGGAACATTCCAAACACAATCTTTAGGTTTCATAAAGGGCAAATTAGGATTTTTTTGGTAACTCTATTAGTCCTCTTTAATGCTCTTTCAAAACAACATTTCTTGTAAAAGAATGCTTGAATTCACAATAATAATATAAAATATTAAGGCAAGGGTTAAGCATTGTTAAAAAAAAAAAGAAAAAAAAAAAAAAAGGAATTCCATAATGAATAGTGTGCTATGTATTAATTGGGGAGTAGATTTCTTTTTTTTTTTTCAAGGAGAATTAGAGCACCGAATGTAATGCTTAGTCCTTAATGTTAGTTGGACAAAATTTAGTTACAAAATTGGTTATAGCGTAAGGCTACAACCGTACTCAATAAAATAAATATTACTACATATTTTGGAAATCTAACTGTTGAATTGCATGTTCTTTACGCTCTTAATATACATATTAAATTTTGTGTCAATTGAATATTATTTCTATATGATCTATAAACTCATATTTTATGCATAATTTTAAATTACAAAAACTTGTAATTTAAACAATTTATTAATGGCATAGCAATTGATCTTTAATTTTCTAGAAATTTTGCAAGCATAGAAAATATAAGAAGAAGATGTGGTCCAATGGTAGATTTGTTAAAATTCACCTTCAATAAAAAGATAATGAATAAGGTTGTAGCCTTAGACAACAACCAATTTTGTAACTAAATTTTGTCCATGTTAGTTCTATATGTTAGGTTCTAAAGACTTAGAAACTAATGTATTTAGAACTCTAATATATATTGTTGGCAAACCATGATCAAAACAGGTTGTTTACTCTTGTTTAGACTTGCTCAAAGTTGTGTCTTTTATGTAAAGTTTGATTCAAGCTGATGTAGAATTGATAATGCATTTCGGCCTGGCTCGATCGATCGAAGCTTAAGCTCGATCAATCGAAAGTCGGGCATAATGTGTTTTTCTATAGAATTCCAACTCAGCCCTAACTCATTAAAACGTTTAGGGTTTTATGTTTTTGCCCTAGGTATATAAGGCAAACCCTAGCCACGTTTTAGAAATTGCTCATATTGCGGTTTGTATAAATCTCTTGTGAGATCTGTGAGGAGCTTTCATTTACACAAGTTTAGGATTATCAAGAAGGAGATTACTTCAAGAGCTTGATGATCATTCAGTTACTACCATAGAAGCTTAAAGAAACACAAGCGGGTGTACTTGTACTTGCTAGAAAATCTAAGAAAGAAGGAGTCTGTGGTCTCGGAGCTTGCACGTGGTTGTGTCAGTAAGTTTCTATTGGTGGGTAGCAATAGGATGTTAGTAGTCTAACTCCTATTGTAAAACTTTGATTATTTCATAATGGATTCAGGTTTACCTTGAGAATAGTTAGGTTAAATCCTCCCCAGGTTTTTACCGGTTTGATTTCCTAGGTCATCATATCATTGTGTTATTTATATTTCCGCTGCTATGCATGATATAATTGTTTGATTGTGATAATCTAGATATGGAATTTGGACTAAATAATAACTTGGCTAATTAACTAGGTTAATCCAATTGTGTTTTAAGGGGTCTAAAAACTCACACTATATGTTGTAGTCTTGGAAAACCATGTTAACTTGTGAATTTGTTCTTTTATATCTTAGAGTTGTAATTAAAGATCAAGTTGAAAACTCAATGACTACTCAAGAAGAGGTCAAGAATATGAAGATTCTGTAACATTGACTCCAATCTCAATTTCTTTCGAACGATCGAGTCTCGAACAACTCAAGAAAGTGAACTATTTGTAATCTCAACTCCAAGCTCAATTCCTTTCAATTGATCAATTTACCTTGATAGTAATTAGATTGCAAATTTGCAAGCAAGACTGCATGAATTAGCAACACAAAAGGCCCAACAACTTGTTTGTTCTAACACCAAAGGGAAAATTATAAGTTGACCCAAGAGAGGTTTTTTAAGGAGAGAAAGACCAAATTATGCAGTTAAGGTTTTCGAACCAAGTTTCTCTCAATTGAATTTACCATACCGGAGAATTCAAGTAGATTTGAAGATCAAATAGTGAAGAAACTAAAGCCATATCACCTACTACTAACTTGCTATTGTGAAGAAAACCTTTAAGAGGTTCTACGAGTCAATCGAAGGTTCTAATCATGATCATAGGTACACCATTCATGGAAGCAATTCATATTGTTGAAGACTCCAGACATTATGGTGTAGTGAAAGTTTTGTGTGTGTATGTGTAAATTATGTATAGGTGGTAGAGTCTAGGAAAATGTTTTTCCTTGGATTGTAAAATTTATCTTACTATAGTGAATTTGATTCATTAAGGAAGGTTTCACCCACAGTAGCTTTTCCTTTGGAATAGTTTTTCCAATGATTTTCTCTACATTACCATATCACCATTGTTAAGTTATGATTTTTTTCATAACATTTGTATTGGCTTATCCCATGACAAAAAGGTGTTGTAATTGCATAAAATTATTTCCTTGTATTTTTGTGGGACTTATTTGTATTGGGTTTAGTATTAAGTGGTGGTGATTTGATCAAGATAGCTAAAAGTCACAAGAAGAGCACATACCAGAAGCTAAAGGGTCATGATAGCTGAACACTACAGGACAAAAAGTACAGTCTGGCTTGGCAATTAAACTCGTGACTTGTTCTAGTTGCAAGAGTGAGTCGCCAGAATGCCTTGTTTAATAGAAATGTGACTTTTCGTATTTTCTTATCACTTATACTATATATACCCTCATTACCCACAAAAATGGTAAGGAGCCTATTGAGAGAAAAACTCTAAGAGAAGTTTCTACAACACACCTACCCCATTAGAGAGAGTTACTCATTCCTAGAGAGAAATCTTTGTAGTCTCTTCTCATTCCCTCTTCCATTGTTATACCCATTGAGAGGAGATTTGTACCCAAACACTACCCACACCCATTTAGAGTGTTGAGAGTGTTTTTGGAGCTTGGGAAGCATTGAAAGATGCCAAGGATGGCGGATGCAATATGGAGCTTTTTGCAGGATCCGAGAAGCTAAAGAAGACAAGGTTAGGCAACCCTATTGGAGCAAGTAGCTTGGAGGGCTTAGGTGCATTGGATAGATTAGGCTTGGAGGGTCTTCTACTATTCATGTATCCCAACTTTATTCTTTAGTGGATCATTTGACTGCTTGGAGAGGAGTAGAGAGGTTTTTCGCCGAATTCTTCAGTTTATGTTTCGATAATACGTGCCGATGTTATCTTTGTATTTGCATCTCTCTTTCCTTACTCTTTACCTTTTAATTGCATCTATGTTTGTGATTAATTATGGTTTAGAGTGTTTTACCAATTTAGATATAGTTTATATTCATCATTCCGCACATATATTGTTTGTGTATAAGCTTATGTTGGTATTGTTGAAATTGGGGGTCTAAACATTCATTAGTGTTTTATACACTAATTGAACTTTCAACCATGTCCATTGTGTTTGGTTTTGTGTGATTGGTGATGCATTATTTTGTCATTACATGCTTATATTGTTTACATGCATAATTGATATTTGACATAATTGGATTAATTTAACCACTTGGCTAATTCACTGATGTAATTCAATAACCGGGGTCTAAAACATTAACACTTATGATCCACTTTTTGATTGTTTTGGAGTTTGCAGCTTTAGCTGGCTGTAGTGTTTCATGCAAATATCTGACATTTTCCCATAGCTGTTTCCTTTAATAAAAGTTTAACTCATTCGTTAAAAATTTAAAAAAAAAAAAAAAAAGTTTCAAGAGATCAATGCAAATGTTTTAAGACTAGTTAAAATTGCCATCTTTTAAGTTGTATAATAAAGGATACGAGTGACTCAATTGAAGAAGGTATCGTATCAAAAGCTTACATCATATTACATAAACCACATGCTTTTCACACATTATTACTAAACAATCAAAGAAAGAACAAAAGTGCTTTCTTTCAACCCTTCTTCACTAAATAATTAGGTCCATGTCCACCTATATTTACAACACAAGAAATATGATAACAGCAATAATATGCTAGACGCATAAGATTATTCCTATAATTGAAAAAAAATTTATTTAGCTGATCAGTGCGTTTGGCCTAGACACTGTAGTACATTTACCTGCAACTCAAGACAGGTTATATAGCTTCCCAGTTCTGTGAGCAATACATCAACACCCATCTCATTTCCACCTGGTAAAATGTTTCTCAGTTTCTTCAACTGGCAGCTAATCTTCTCCTCTTCATTTTCCTCTATATTCTCTTCCTTTAGTGGCAAAAGTAGTCTCTTAGCCCTAATGGGCCTCTTAATTTCCGGTTTGCTATTAGGGTTTTGAGAAAATTTCATTGGGATCAATGCTTTAGAAACAGGAGGCAGTGATGAACTGTCACAACCCTTTTCATCAATAATGCAATTGCTCTTCTGCCCATAAGTGAAATTACAGTTTAAAGATGTTAGATGATGGAAGGAAGAGTTTTGGAATCCACCTGCATTGACAGTATTTCTTTGAAGCTTTTGTTTCAAGGCACGACTCCATGCAAATTCTTCGGCGGACAATACCATTGCCATGTCCACCTCATGTCGAACAATTTTCTCCACTTCATACACACCATTTTCAGCTGAAGACAATTGGTTGATCTTCCTCAGAGCTGGTACTAAGTGATTGACATATTTTCTTGCAAACAAGGCACTTACTTTTTCGTTTGGTTCAAGGGAATAAACACGTCTTCTTTTACTCAGTTGCGAGTCCATAATTTCCAAGAAATGAACAATGCTGCCACCAAATATAGCAAAGAAAGATGAGTACAAATGGAAGACAACATTATTAAAGAAGAAAAAGAAGAAGAAGAAGAAGAAAATGGGGAACATATTAACATAAATGTGCAAAAGATATACCCTTGGTGGTTATAACGGCTATAGTAGACGTAGTTGTTAAATCAAGGAGCTTATTCAAGACAAATATAGAAGAGAGATAGAGAGTATTGGTTTTTATTACTCTCTACTACACTAATATAGAGGCAAAAGTCTTTGCAGTGCTTTAAAGCACCTGGGATTTTAAACAAAGAATAGACGTGTAACTACCTTATCCTAGTTCTAGGCCCTGCCCCCATAAAACTCATGCCCACCAAACACCCTTTGACATATGGACACCAGCCCACAAAATAATTGGAGCGATAAGGAAGTCCAAATTTATGTTTGCATGCACGAGTGTGTGTGAAATACTACCTAAGAAGGTGGCTTAATAGTAGGAATTAGTCCTTGTAACGAGTTTGAGATTGTGAGTTCAAGTAATTGTACGCTACATTTAGTACTTGGGTGGTCATATGCCATCTATGACAGGGCTTAAATGAAGTAATTAAAGACAATAAACACATCTACTAATCCCTATTTTATTATTAAAAAAAATTTTAAAATCGATCACAAGAGAGAGAGAGAGAGAGAGGGGGGGAATGCCCTAACCCTAGAGTCGATTACTGAGAGTAAAGGCAATATTGGGTGTTAAGTTAACAAAGATTTGTGTTTGTGTGCAAATATTATTTGGAGAGGGGCACATGGACTCACATGCTTTCTTTGCCTTTTACACCTACTAAAGATGGACAATCTCCCATGTGCACTACAAAACAAAAAACAGCAAAGCCCCACTATAAATGTCCTCACATGACTCCACACCTACTAGCTAGCTAGTACTCTTTTCTTTTGTTCTTCCAGGGTCTTTACTTTTCCCCTCATATCAAATCAACCAGCTCATTCCCCCCCTTCTTTTCAACCCTCTTCTCTCGCAATGAATTCTCTTTAATGCGGATTTCGGCCAACATATTTTATGAAACAAACACATGTTAATTGCATGCAATTAGTATAATTAAACACATGTTAACACAAGCTTTCTACTTATTTAATTATGTTCCTTCCTACGTATTTATAAAACACATAACAAAAAAAGTAATTAAAAATTTTATTTTTATTACTATATTATTGATATAATAATGCTAATCATATTTAATTATTTATTATCACTTTAATAATAAGTTTTTTAATCAAATTGATAGTACCTTCAACATTTTTTTCAACTATATTATCTGTAATCAATGCAAAAGGATCTTATTTCTATATACGGATGTTTAGAACAACCTTATTAATCAATTAAAGTTCCAGTTGTATATAAGAGTCTTAAATATTAATCATCCTTGTCAAACTTTACCTGAAATTATTCTTGTAGATCACATTACATATATGAATGCTTATCAAAGATAACAAGGGTTAGGATTTAAGTTTTTAGGAGAAAATTTCACACATATATACTTAAATTAAGTTAAAGTAAAATTTATATCTTGAATAAAAAAATAAAAAATAAAAAGGTAAAGTAAGCATTGGCAAAGGTAAAAGGTGCAAGAGATTGGTTGACATGCAGGAAAATATACTTTAAGCTTCATATCCTAACATATAGAGCATGGTCCTGTCCTGAAGAGGGTTATACATTGGATATGGGGATTTTTATTCCGCCAAATAAAAATCTTATGTTCCACTGTTTGTAAAAATTTATCATTTCTGTCAAACTTTTTCTTAAAATTTTAAAGAAGTCAACAAAATTGCGTTTCGTTAGTTAGCAAAAGAAGGAATGAGTTTACCAATTAAAAATATTTATCCCCATTGGAAACTTTACCAATTATGAAAATTTATCCCTATCAGATGTTTTTTTCTTTTTCTTTTTCTTTTTCTTTTATGAGTGAAAAACATTTTCACACCAAATGGAATAAGACCTTGAGCAGCAAATTATAGGAACAAAGAAAAAAATAAATACAAAGCACAAAACCTAGAAACAACAACAACAGACCCAAAATACTCCATTTTACACACAATTCCTCTAGGACTATGATACAAACAAGAAGAAATTCAATAGCCATAGGCCCAAAATAAAAAGGAAAACAGAATTATGTATGGGATCTTTTACAAATATAAATACTCCTAGAGAGTACCATATAATCCCTTTTGCTTATAGCGTTTTATAATAATAAATCCCTCTTTTACTCAAAAAGAAAAAAAAAGTAGGTAATTATATATATATATATATATATATATATATGGAGAGAGAGAGAGTAGAGGGTTGGACTAGAGGCTACTGCACGCATCAAACGCTCAATTTTCATTTTATTATGTACATTTTTATATCATTTAACTTATACTTGACGAACATGAGATTGTTGAGTCAATTTTGTCATTTCTAATAAGTAATAACGCATTGATCAATAAGACTAAATTAATAATACATGAGATATGTTTTAAATTATCCCAACCCAAAGCATATTTTTTATTTTTTGCCTTAAAAGTAAAGATAAATTATAATAAAATATCAGAAGTTTTCTCTTATTTTTGGAAATGGAACATAGCCACCTAAGATTAGCTAGGGATCACAACTTCATCCCCTCACACAAGGGTTTCCTCGTCCAAAACAAGTTATAGTGTGGCACTACAAAAAAACGCTGCCTATAGTGACGTTCATAAAAACATGTCTAAGATAGTTATTTTCCTTATATAATCCCCTCTACCTCCCTTGTTAAGTTGCCATCCCTACCTAAGATAGTTATTTTTCTTGATCAATCTTTCATATCATTGGACCAGTATAGTTAGTAAACATATCTAAAATTATTTTCAATGAGATTTTAATTTGGAAACTGTACTTTGCCTCAATTTGTTGTGGCATGTAATTGGATATGGAATGTTAAACCATCTAATAATTTTAGATGAGATTGATGACGTGACTATTGATTTTTGATTATCTTGAAATTTTGCAAGTATGGGAATATATGAAGATAATGTAATCCAACGGTCAAAATGGCCTACCACTGTTCATGGAAATATATATGAATATACCACTGTTTGGGAAATATGTAGGGATCTACCACTTTTTTGGCACTCGAGTTTGGAAAAATCGAGTTCTAAATAGTACTCAAGTTCTTTGAAAAAATAACCTTCAAAATAGCCAAAAAAATTTGATGGAACTCAAGTACCATTAAGAACTCAATTTCCATGAACTTGAGTATCAAAAAAGTGGTACATTGCTACTTATTTTCTAAACAGTAGTAAATTTCCATACATTTCGCCTAAAGGTGCTACAGTACCATTTTCGCCGTAATCTAATGGTAAATTTGTCAAAATTTGTATCTAATTAGAAAATATTAGGTAGTGTAACATTGCTTAAAGTTATATTAGATATAACTTGAAATAAATCATTTATAAAAATAAGAACAAAGTTTCTAAAATTTTATTAAAGCTCGACAGAAGTTAAAAAAAAAAAAAAAAAAAAAAAAAAAAAAAAAAAAAAAAAAAAAAAAAAAAAGAAGAAGAAGAAGAAGAAGAAGAAGAAGAGAGGAGAGGCTTCAGAATAAAGTCTGAAGCTAAATGCAAACCCATGCTGAATGATTTCACAAGACCTAGAGTCTAGGGTCTCAAGTCTGACAGGAAACTAAATGCAACCGACCAGTTGAATTTTAAACGGACCACAATGCTTTGTGTGGTTTTGCCAAATTCAAAGATAACTACAATGCACCAAGTAGAAACATAGCAGCTAGCGGACATTATTTCTCTTATAATTTTATAACTAAGCTACAAATTGGTACAATGCCTGAATTCTACCAACCGTCTAGGACCCAATACTGGTTGTCCTCTTCTTTTGTAAAATGGTATATTATACTTTCTAGCACTTCATAAACTTTGTGCAAATTTGATGCATTGTAGTATTGTACCATCATTAAGATCATGATAACGAGATCAAAAAAGAAAAAGAAAAAGATCATGATTACTGGGATTGACATTTGACAATGTTTGGCTTCATAGAGTGTTGTGCAAATAGCACCCCAAAACTCAAATCAATAACAGTAAATAAGCGGAAATTAAATAACAAACACACACACAAAGAACATAAGAATTTACGTGGTTTGACAAACTGCCTATCTCCACGGAGACGACAGAGAAATTTCACTATAAAAAATTAGGGAGATACAGTAGTACATAAGAACACTCTCAAGAAACTCAAATCCCAATTACACCCTAACTCTCTCTCACCCACAAGACAAGAAAGCACTATTCTTCTTCTTATACAGTTGCTAATAGGTTTTAGGAATTCTCTAATTATATCTATTTAGTGCCGCACATAACAACATATATATATATATATATATCTGTGTGTGTGTGTGTGTGTTATTAACCAAGTCGACAGGAGCATTCCCTTTACAACTAGGATTCAGTCAACTAAGGTGACCAAATTTGGACTTGGCAATTCAAGCCATACGGGCCCAATATCAACAAATCTCCACCTTGGCTTGAATTGATCAAGTTACACAAGCAAACTCCTCCATCGCCTCCACCTTAACCCTTTAGGGCTCACAAGCTGCAAACACCAACCAAGTCCAAGTAGCTCTTGAACTTATCTGTTGGAACTGATTTTGTCAACATACTAGAGGATTCCCAAATCTTATTCTTCTGTAGTGACCCCATCTCTTCTACATCCCTATAAGATAATGGATCTCCACTGCTAGTTATGAGAGCAAAGCTAACCATGTCTTCAAAGCCATATCTCTGTGGTGCTTTGTGAACTCGCTTCTCTCTACCTTTAGCAATTGAATAAGACTCTTCTTGTTGCTGCTGTGGATCAATCTCAACATCACCCTTATCACTGGGTGAACTATTCTCATCAAACTCCACTTCAACAGTTAATTTCTCCTGTGGACTATCATCATATATCTCTGCTTCATTCTGTTTCAACATAAAGGCTTCATCAAATATGACATCTCTACTAGTCACCATTTTCTTTGAGATTGGATCCCAAAGCCTGTGGCCTTTAACACCTTTTTCAAAACCAAGAAATACGCATTTTCTTGACTTTAAATCCAATTTAGAACACTCTCCACTCTGCACATGCACATAAGCTGGACCCAAAGATTTTTAGACTCGAATAATCAATTAGCCTACCTGACCAAACCTCTTCTGGAATCTTGAAATCTATGGCTGATGATGGAGATCTATTAATAATGAAGCTTGTTGTGTTAACTATCTCTACCTAGAATACCTTAGGCAACCCTGCATTCAATCTCATGCATCTGGCTCTTTCTGCTAAGGTTCTGTTCATTCTCTTTGCAACCCCATTCTACTGTGGAGTTCCTTTAACTGTGAAGTGACAAGTAATGCCTTCTAATTCACAAAATCTTATGAATTCTTTATCTCTATACTCTAGTCCATTATCTATTCTAAGGTATTTTATTTTCCTGCCAGTCTGATTCTCAACCAGTGATTTCCACTTTTTAAATATACCAAACACATCAAACTTATACTTCATAAAATAAATCTATACCTTTCTAGAGTAGTCATCAATGAAACTAATGAAGTATTGAGCACCGCTGTGAGAAGAAACTGATACTGGACCCCAAACATCTGAATGAATGTAGTCAAGAACACCCTTACTTGTATGAGAGCCTGTCTTGAAACTGACTCTATGCTGCTTCCCATACACACAATACTTGCCAAAGTCTAGCTTGCATGTCTTCACCCCTCTCAATAAATTTCTCTTGTGCAACTTTAACATACCAAGTTCACCAATATGGCCAAGTCACATATGCCATAATTTTGTGTCGTCGATGCTGGACTCCACCGGAGTGGTGACTGCAAATCTTCCTACAACTGTGCTCCCAATCAATCTGTAAAGTGTGCTTATTTTCTATCCCTTCATCACCATCAAAGCAACTTTGGTAATCTTCATGATTCCACCCTTTGATGAGTATGAATAGCCTAAATCATCCAATACTCCCAAAGAAATTAAATTCTTTCTAAGATCTAGAACATGTCTGATATTACTAAGAACTCTCACAACTCCATCAAACATCTTGATCTTCACGGTACCAATCTCAATAACCGGGCATGTAGCATCATTACCCATTTGGATCATACCACCATTGTAAGGCTTATACGTGTCAAACCAATCTTTCTTTGGAGTCATATGATATGAGCATGCTAAATCTAAAACCCAAGATTCCAATAAAACATTGTTACTTGATGGGACTGAAAGTAAATCAGCACCAACTTCACTGTCATCTGATATTTCTTCAGCAACACTAGCTGATTCTAGGGGCTTCTTTCCATTCTTCTTCTCCTCTAAATGCACTTTCAACTCTTTACACTAATTCTTGTAGTGCCCTTTCTTGTGACAATAAAAGCACTCTACATCTTTCTTTGCACATGATTTAGACTGTGATATATTCTTGTTGGAGTTCCGTCCTCTTAACCTGCTTCTACCCCTATTGCTTGACTCAAACTTTACAATAAGTCCATCAGTTTGAGAACTATTGCCATCTTGCTTCATCTTTATGTGTGACAAGAGAGCACTAGTCACCTCCTCGAGTACTATAGTCTATTTCCCGTACATCAAAATAGTCACTAGATGATCAAAAGAAGTAGGAAGCAATGCTAATAAGAGTAACGCTTTATCTTCATCTTCATAATTCACTCCAAAACTTGACAGTTGGGTGTTCAACATGTTAAACGTGTTAAGATGCTCCAACATATTTGAACCCTCCTTCATATGCAAACTATACAGTTGCTTCTTCACGTACAACTTGTTCGTCAGATTCTTTCTCATATAAAGACCTTCTAGTTTTTCCTAAACCTCCTTTGCGGTCTTTGCTTCTAGGATGTTGTGAATGACCTCATCATCAAGGTTAAGGCAAATAGCACTAGCTGCTTTCTCATCCATCTCTACCCATTCTACATCCTTCATTGTTTCCGATTTCTTCTCCTTTCAAAGCAAGGCCTTGTGAACTTCTTGTTGAATTAGGAGATCCTTCATTCGCCTTTGCCAAAGTGAAAAATTTCCCTTACCACAAAACTTCTCTACATCATACTTTGTGCTTGACATCTTTACTGTATTCAAAGGATTGAATCCTAACCTAGCTCTGATACCACTTGTTGTGCAGATAGCACTCCAAGACTCAAATCAATAACAGTAAATAAACGGAAATTAAATAACAAGCACACACAAAGAACACAAGAATTTACGTGGTTTGGCAAACTGCCTACCTCCACAGAGACGACAGAGAAATTTCACTATAAAAAATTAGGGAGATACAATAGTGCACAAGAATACTTTCAAGAAACCCAAATCCCAGTTACACCCTAACTCTTTCTCACCCACAAGACAAGAAAACACTATTCTTCTTCTTATGCGGCTGCTGCTAGGTTTTAGGAATTCTCTAATTATATCTATTTAGTGCCGCACATAACAACATATATATATATATATATATATATGTGTGTGTGTGTGTGTGTGTGTGTGTTATTAACCAAGTCGGCAAGAGCATTCCCTTTACAACTAGGATTCAATCAACTAAGGTGACCAAATTTGGACTTGGCAATTCAAGCCACACGGGCCCAATATCAACATAGAGGTTGTATGGTGAATGTAGTGGTATCAAGGTCAAGAGTGATGATGATTATAGGTGTGGATAGAGATGAAAATGGGTCAGGGTGAGATCAGAGTAAGGGTGCCGCACCTCCGTTCCCGCCCATCAGGGGTGGAGTTAGAAATTTTTGTTCAGGGGGGCCGAGGTAAAACCATTCTATTGATTTGTGATTCAAGAAAAATGCAAACCACGTCATACTATATACATACATACATGTTTACATGCACTAGTGTTTTTTTTATTTTTTATTTTTTTTAAATCTTTAATCCAATGTATAAGTCATAACTCATATATAATACTGCAATATTATTATATCAAATTTTTTTTTATTAGTGTTATTTTTACTACCACTCAAAAATATGAAGCTACACACCCAATTGAGCATCTAAAAGTCATTTTTTATCTTGCGTTTTTCTTATTTTTATGAAAAACCATAAGTCCATAACATTCATAGAAATTAAATATCAATATATAACAAAATATACTATATTTACAATTACAAGAAATGATATTCATAGAAATTAAATATAATAAAATCACTATAAGAAGCCATAAAATAAATAGAATTTAAATTCAACTAGATTAGACAACTATAGTAAATAAATTCAAAATTAGTTTCATAACTCTCAATAGAAATTGAACTAAAAAAGAAAATAATTAGAAATTATACTTAAGTAGCACAAAAGAAGATAAAGAAGAAGAAGAATTTTGTAACATAAAATGCACTGTGGAAGAGAAGGAATGGTATGAGAATTGAGAATGGGAAAGGAAAAAGAATTACAAAAAAAAAAAAAAAAAGACTTTTATTGGTTTGCATTGTACTTGCAACATAAATTTGCATTGTAAACATATAAAATGTAGTACACATTTGTAAAAAATGTACAATATATAGTAGAACTATGAAGTGGCATGTGAGAAGGAAGACTTTGGCAAAAAAGAACTTTCTTGAGAGTTGTCTATCTTATAAATTCCATCACTTTTTTTTTTTTTATTTAAAAGAACACCTCTTTTGTTTTTAGGTAAAAAGTTGGGATTTTTTAGGGCAAATTTGGCTAAATTGTTTGAGGTGGGGGGGCCAAAAAATAGAGTGGCTATACTTTTCACCTATTATTATAAGGTTTAAAAAAAAAAAAAAAAAATTGGGGGGCGTCCCCCCCCCCCCCCCAAAAAAAAAAAAAAAAACTTATAACATGGCTCTGCCCTTGCTACCCATGCTAGTAGGAAACAACGAAGGGCAAATTAGAGGTATTTGACCATCCATAATGAGATGTCTTTGACATTAATGAAGTAGAGATAAAAGAGATAAGCAATTGTAAGATGTCTAAAAAAGTAAAAAGAAGAGAAAACAAATGTTTTCGGATAATAGTAGTAAAATAAAATAAATTAGAAATAGAATAAAAAAATATTAAATTATCTATATAAATAATTTACATATAAATTAAAAAATATACATTTAGGTCAGGACTAATAGAGAGCTGTACTTCATGGCCCGTACTCTTGCTAAATGTTCATATAATATATTAAAATTAAGTTTTCCCTGTTGTAATAATTCCTCCCTCCTAGTTGATTTTTGGGATGCTTGGAGGAAAGACTCTACTTTAGTTTCTGCAATTGTTTAATGAAGTCATGAATAAAACCCATTAGAACTTTTGGAAAATTCTTAAGTACTACATCTCTTTCATTCATTGTGAACTCACTATGAATTGAGGAAGTCTCAAGCCATATAACCATATCCTTTAAAGTGACTTAATTTGTGTGGCTAACCAAAAAGAAAATATTTGGTGAAGGTGGATGAAAAGGATTATGGAAGAAGACAAATTGGCCATTAAAGAGTGACACTCTTATGGAAATTATCGTATACCATGCATAGCATGTGCTAATATCGTAATGGCATTTTAGGATTTGAAATTGAAAATGAAAGCCTTCTTATACAGGTCATTTGGCATGGGAAGCTCGAAACATGAAGGATAATTTCTTGGGGACTACTTTTGATAAATCACTTGGTGACTTTATTACCAAAAAAATTATACGTAATATATATATATATATATATAACTTTTTTTTCCTGCAAAGAATAATATATTACAAAGGAGAAGAAACTACTTGTACATAATATAAATTATATATAATACACAATAAACAAGCCTAGGTGAAGATAACCCACGGACTTCCCATAAAATACTCAAAATACATAGATGGAGAGCAAGTCCAATGCAAACAAAAAGTTTGAGGAAGAAAAGAATGGTTCTTAAATTTGACAAAACATCGTCACATTTATTTGCATGTCGATCAATATATGTGTTGGATAGAATGATAGATATATTCCAAGCCCTAGTCAGAATGTTCCTGCAATCAGAAATTAGAGCAATGAGAGAGAGAAGAACAGGAGAAATCCCATTAAAGTAAATTATAAGCCTGTAAGGAGTCTATCTCCATTTTAACAGTTCAATACCCTAATTCCCAAGCCAATGAGAAACAATCGTTCAAACTGCCCATAATTCAACAGCTAAACTGAAAGTCGTACCAATATTGTGAAGTTTTAGACTTTGAAATTTTATTTTTTTTTATTTTTTTTATTTTATTTTTTTTATGAAAGATATTGACTGTACATGCATATATATGTATATTGTCCATACACTAAGCCGATATTAATTTTATTTATGTTATATTATGAGGAATTCCAATTATAACTAATCTTATTTAGGTAAAAATTCATCATTCTAGAAAAATGCTATCTACTTCTATGCTATTTATACTTCAAAAGAACTAATCAAAATTAGAATTCTACACTACATGCTCAAAGTTTGCCAACGTGTATCATATGGCATTTTTATGCGTTTCAATTCAACAATATCTGCATAAAAGAACCGAATGCAGCCATAAATTAATTTGACTAGTTCCAAATACTTTTTCTCCTCCAAATCTCTAAGGATAGATTTGGTTTGGATTTTGAAAGACAACAGAGAGTATAGGGAAACTTCACTCGTGGGTGTCTTTTTATACACTTTTTTCTGTTTTTGTTTTTTGATTATTGCTATTTTGGAAGCATACGGTTAACAGTGATGTGCAATCACATGCAAGGTTGACAATATGGCAGAGAATGCAAAGGCAAAAGCCCGCAGGAAGCTCAGCAACCAAAGATCTTGTTGATATTTGCCCTCTTGACGATGGGTATAGATTGCACCCACGATTTCCAATCTAGTTCACAAGCTTCATTGCCGTACGGACTCAGTTACCTTTTTTGGGTGGACGACAAGGCAGGCCTTTGCCGTCGAATGCTCAGAGAGAGAGATCAATTATTTTGTTTTTGTTGTCGTTTTTTTTTTTTTTTTTTTTGGGTGGAGAAACTACGCTATTGATTCATAAAGTTTATCTTATAAATGCTATTAGTTTCTTAAATTTTAAAAACAAGATATTATTAGTTAGTCTTTTTTTAAGTGCAATTAGTGGTGTTGATTATATGGCTAATGGAATGATATCCTTAAATTTTTGTTTTTGATAATGTGGTATTTTTAAAAAAAAATTACAAAGATTATATCACATGGCTAACAGACATTTCGTCAAACAATTTGTGAGCGCATTTGATTCGAACTGATCATACAAATATTAATATTGCCATCTTAGATGTAATTTGGAGTAAATCTGAGTACATATCATTATTAATAGTTTTGAATGTGCTTATTAGGAGTTTATGAAGGAGGCAGGGGCTCAAGAAATCCCAAAATCAAGACTTCCTTTATATATAAAGTAAGACGCAGAGTGTGTGTCACATTTAGTATCCATTTGGATACACGTTTTTATGTCCATGTCTGCGCGTTTGCGCATTTTACTCCTTTTTTTTTTTTGGGCACGCGTTTTAGGAGCAAATAACATTGTTACGGCTATTGTTCATGAACAATAGTTGTAATATTTGACTTTTCAGTACATCAGTGGGTCCCGTGCACTATTCATAGGACTCACAAATCTCACTTTTCAGCAACTTTTCATTAAAACTGGGTCTCATGGTACTATTCACACATTTAAAAATTATTTTGCTACAATATTTTCAGTTTTCAGTTTCAGCAAAATAAGTTCTATCCAACCGGATTAGTGAAAAAAGAAAAGAAAAGAAAAGAAAGCTAGTTTTGGGTTTTGGGTTTCTTTTCTTAGGTGTAATATAATTTTTGTAATTTTTTTCATTAAAAAAAAAATACCAGTTCACTATTTTGTTAATCATGTAAGCAACATCACTTACGATAGTTAACATAAGGATTAATATCTCTTCTTTTTTTAAATTTGAGGGACCTACAATGTTGGCTTGAAACTAGAGAGATTATTTGCGGTTACAAAGTAAGTTTTAGAGACTAATAATATAGTTTCATCATTTATTTATTTATATATAAGCCAAAAAGAATTGGGGTTGTAGAAACTATTTTAAATAAAACTAAGCAAATAAATATTGAAACATGCAATGGAATAATAATATTGCATAAATAATTTTTGTGGGGCCAGAGAACTTGTGACCCCGGCCCACTTTGCTTTAGGGCCCAAGGCTCGAACCGAGGAGGGATATTACCGAGGACATACAATGAAGGTCCAAATGGCCTAGAGATATAGCCGAGGATAATTCTATCCTCGGCATTCCAACGCGCTCCTGAAAGAAAGTGCAACGACGGCATAGGAACAGTTTAAGGAAAAGCTGAACACCTCCACATTGATGGAGAAAGGACCCCTGGACAATATGGCGACAAAGGACAAAGGAAAGGCTGCCATTACTGCAATTAAATACTCTGCGCCAGACAGAGCAATGCTTTTCAACTTTTACAACCACCCCCAACCACTTTGGGTATGGGCTGATGGGACAAGTATCAGCCCTGGAAAGCTGAACCTACATGTGGACGTTGGAGGAAGAGTAAAGGCTAATATAAAAAGAGAAGTAAACAATCTAGAAAAGGGGGCTGGGAAAAAGAGCCAAGAACCAGAGCCTCTCAGGCCATGCCAAGGAGAAAGACTTTTCGAGCAAACATGGTTCACCTATGTATGAGTACTATGACTAACCACTGTCCGGTGACCAAGATCTAGCCTTTCAGCCCACGCTCTACAAATTATATTGTTTAGGCCCTTAACGTGCGAACCCAACACCATTTTTGGATCATTACAAATTGAGTCCTTACAATTTTATATATACTAAAATTAGAAAAAGAAATATAAAAAACAACGGTGATGTTAGGTATTTTTCATGCAATAACTAGTTAAAATTTAGGTATGATGAAACTAACTAAAGAATATTTAATAAATTTATTGTTCATAACCAAATTTAGGTATGATAAAATTTAAGGTGGTGTTAGGTATTTTTAACCAAAAGTTATTTTTCTTTTTTTTTTTTAATCCATTTTCCTTCAATTTGCAACAAACTAATCTTTTTTCTTTTCTTTTTTAATTTAAATACTCTTTGTAGAGGCCCATTCCCAACAATCATGAGCTAAGTTGGGCTCAAGCCCCCAATTTATTTGTACTCTGGGTTAGGTTTTGCCCACCGTGGGAGATCTCTAAAGTGATTTGTGTCAAGATGGACAACACCCTCCTACTTCACTGTTAAACTACTTCAAATTAAGCCCAACCTAGAAGGCTCCCAGATAGCCGAGTTCCCTTCTTGAAGTCTGAGTTGGACTTCAGTGTTCCCACAACCTTGTTCTCAGCTTTCTCTTGTGTATCTCTCCCCCAACCCCCCTCTTGTCCCCCCACCCCACACCAACTATTTATAATCTTCTTTGAGTGGGGTAGTCATGATAAGAAAATCTCTGTCATATCGGTGGGGCCCTCCACTCAAGAATTGTGGGTGGCTTCTTCTGCCTAGGCTACTGTTCCTACGCATCAAATGTTGAAAAGGTGCCCACCCTTCTGCTATTGAAGTGGCCCCCTCATAACTTGTACCTGACACCAAATCTCGTTTGTCCAGTGAGCAGGTTTCCATAAGGCACTATCTCTCTATCTCGGTAACCCCATGCACGGCAGCCCAAGGGTGCTTCCCCACCTTCTCAGCCATATGGGCCCTAAAGTAGCTCAGGGAGTTGGCCTATTTTTTTTTTTTTTTGGTCCATTCACTCTTTCTTAATTATTTTTTGATAGAATGTGTTTTTTGACGAAGCCATAGCATAAAAACATTCTGCTGAATGAGTTCTTATTTCTGGTTGTTTTTTTTCCCTTTTTTTTCCTTCGTTTTTCTTGCAACTATATTTTATGAAGTTTGTGAGGTTATGATTTGTTGATTTTGCTGATGTTTAGTGATATTGTCATCTACTTGATCTTGGTGATGTTTGTGATCTTGAGATTTTTAGGTTTGTAACTCACCAAATCTGTTGCCCGTGTTGAAAAATTGAGTCTCATGTGGTGAAAAACATGTTTATGCTATTTTCACAAATTCAAGGAAGACTTCATATAGATACTTTTTAAGAATTCTGAACCCCACTTGACTTGACTAAACCAGCAAACACACACAACCAACAACTCAATTGCATATTCTTCTCACCCAAAAAAAAAAATTGCATATATTCAGGTTTTCTCATATAAAACTTTTAAAGAATACTAAATCTAATTAAGAAGTGCAGAACCATGTTTAACAAAACCAAAAATTGAATTGGTAGAGGAGTATAACTTACTCTTGCAGTCAAAGGGCTTTTGTTTATTTTGTCTCTTTAGCCCTAAATTATGATATATTAACAAAAACTTTAGACTAAATTACAAACTGCATTCCCTAACATTAACTAAAATTTAATTTAGTTCTTCAACTTCACTTTTGTTCAATCAAGTTTTCTAAGTTTCAAGTTTATATAATTAAGTGTTTCCATCAACTTCTGTTAGATGTTGCATTAAGTTTAAGTGTACCAATTTTAATTTTTGTTTCAAATTTTTTGAATTAAAGAAATCTAATTAATTATTAAAAAATATTTTTTGAGAAAAAATTTATAGATTTTTTAAAATGTGTGAAAATACCAAAAAAACAGTTAAGTTTCACCCATTACACCAAATGAAACTCTAAAAATCTTAAATAAATTTTAAGAAAGCCTAATTTTTGTACTAAGGCTGCTATCCTCTAAATTTTGCCCTAAAGAGCTTTTAAATTGGCCAAGAAATCCTATTATAAGTTGGATTCTTGTTTAGAGAAAATCTCTAGTTTTCAAGCTCCCTTAACCAAATTTTTTGGCCCATTTAAAGTCAAAAGTCAGAGTTTTGGTAAACTACAACATTGTGAACCCTTTAAGTTAGTTTTTTAGCCCAACTTAAATCATCAAAATCCAATATTGGAGGCATACCCAAAATGCTAAAGCATGCAAAATTTGAAATTCTGATTTGAATTGGACTTGATTTTGATGCAAATTTTATTTGATTTCTTGCTACAATTGGACTCAAATTTAATTGAGTTAACAATCTTTAATTAACATTCATAGTAGTTGATTGAGAATCAACTAGCTTGGGTTTTGGGTTTCAAAGGGAGAGGTGAGAAAGGAGGTGAGGGTTAAATAGATGAGTTTTGGGCTTTAATACAAGGGGGAAAGGTTTTATTTGAAGGGAGATAATAACACCAACTAGGGTGCGTGTTTGCTAAGCACAATCTTATATGATGGTACAATTTGATGTTTGAGTTCTTGTGTTCTGTTGGTGCAAACACAATGATAATGGAAATAACACAAAGAGAAACTGAATAATACTTCTGAATTTTATTAATTTAAAGAGAGAAATTACACAACACTATTTGGACTGGGGTGTGGCACTTGCTCTCTTTAAGGAGATTCAAGCCCTTAGTTGGCTAAACTTTGTAATCGGTGCAGACCTTTTCTGACTTGTCTCCCCCAGGATACAATAGCCCAACAAGTGTCATATGGCTAGAATGACCTCTAATCAAAGTGTTCAAACCCAAATCTCCACCAAAAAGAACACCCTTCCTTGCCAAGAACCTCTCTATTTTTTTTTTTTTTTTTTTTTTTTGTATATTGTTGTAACTTGAATTGGGTCTGAATGAGTCTATTTATAGGCTCAATGGACCTCATGAAATTACTACCCAAATTAATCTAATTAATTAGGTCCATTATTCTGATGTAGTGGGTGTTACAAGATTAATTGTTGGATATTAATCTGATTGGCTGTAGTTACACAATTAATGGTGAGATAAGGAGTTTCTGAAGAATGAATAGGCCCAAACAAATAGTCCATTAAGTGGGTTAATAGCTCTTCATTTTCCATAATAAAAATGGAGTATTAATTCGGGCTATTTACTCACCAACGGATATGGTAATTATTCTGAATGGGCTGTCAAGTAGAAGGATCCAAGAGGCTGATTCATTTCCATTTTTTATACCTCCACCCTTCACCTCCCCCTTGCACACGTATCTAGCCCAATATTTGAGACAATTCATTTTAACTCATTAATCATCACAATTAAAAAGAATAAAATAGTCTCTCTCCTTTTCAATGTGGGATTAAACATTTTCACTAACTCCTCATCTTCCATATTCACTCCCACATCTTTTCATTTATGTTGTAACATTTATTCATTATAATTATTTAATATTAAAATGCTCCAACAATCCCCCACACATTTTAATATTAAATTTTTTAGTTAAAGAGAGATTACCAGGCAAAGACGGGTCTCTATGCATCATGAAGGTGTGTTCTGCATTGAACCTTCACTTAGTAAAACAGCAATCTCAACTCTAGAGTCATAGTGGTCTCCGACTTGAACTAAGACTACTTTAGGGAAATTAAGCATCACTGTTTACACATAACAACCCAGGTGTTGACATGAGCTTTTATAACTAGCACTTTACGACAGTGTGTTGATCCTGGTTTCATGAGTGTATTTGAGATTAAGTCCAAATCTCATAGGGAGTGGCCCCACCCCCACACTCACATAGGTGAAATTTTGTCAAAGGTGCTCCTGTAATTCTGACACCCCACTCATACGAGCTACAAATTTCATTAAGAGTTTTTTACTCAACATCTCCGCATTATAGGATAAATGAATTTACATCATAGGGTTGAACAATTAAAAAATTATTTACAAAATAAATAATTAAAAAAAAATAAATGGTGCATTTCTTACGACCATCATATGATTCGTTTTTCCCATTGAACCCAATTCTCAGGATCTTTGGTCCTTGGGTTGGGTATCCTCATACATGGCTCATGATTCTATAGACTTTAGTCCCATCCCCCTCAATGTATTCCAAACCTTATCTTTTGCCAAGGCCTTGGTAAATGGATCTGCAAGATTATCATTAGATTTAATATAATCCACAGTTATGATGCCACTACTCAAATAAGATCGCACAATATTGTGCTTTCTTCTTATAGGTCTGGATTTACTGTTGTAGTAACTGTTTTTAACTTTACCAATTTCGACAGTGCTATCACAATGAATTAATATAAGTGGAATTGGCTTTTCCCAAAGTGGAATTTCATATAACAAATCTCTAAGTCAATTTGCTTCTTCACTAGCTGAAGCTAATGCTATTAATTCAGCTTCCATTGTTGAATTAGCAATTATTGTTTGCTTTTTAGATTTCCAACAAATAGCACCACTACCTAAGGTAAAAATATAACTAGTGGTAGAGAAAGAATCACCTGACAAAGTATTCCAATTAGCATCACTAAAAGCTTCAATCACAGGAGTGTACTTTTTATAAAATAAGCCATAGTTTTTTGTACCAATTAAATATCTCATGACTCGCTCAATAGCTAGCCAATGATCTTTACTAGGCTTGCTAGTAAATTTGCTAAGCACTCCTACTACATATGCAATGTCAGGTCTAGTACAATCGATAGCATAACGCAAACTACCAATGATACTAGCATAATCCTTTTGATTAAAAATCTCATCATCATTATTCACAGGAAATAAATGAACACTAGAATCAAAAGGAGTAGCTACACTTTTGTGATCATGAAAATTATATTTTCTCAACATAATATGATTGATCAAGATATATTCTATCATATGCTTTTGTAATTTTCATGCCCAAAATAAAATTAGCCTCTCCAAGATCTTTCATATCAAAATGGCTTTTAAGCATATTTTTTGTCTCATTTATAATATGCATATTTGAGCCAAAAATCAACATATCATCCACATATAGGCTAATAATAACATGTAAATTATTTCATGATTTAGAATAAATACATTTATCACATTCATTTGATTTACAATCATTCTCAATCATGCAAGAATCAAACTTTTCATGCCACTACTTAGGTGCTTGTTTTAAGCCATATAGGGATTTAGTTAGCTTACATACCTTGCTTTCTTGTCCAAGCTCTACAAAGCCTTTGGGTTGATCCATATAAATCTCTTCGTCTAGGTCCCCATTTAGAAAAGCAGTTTTTACATCCATTTGATGAATTTTCAAATAAAAAATTGCAGCAATAGCAATTAACAATCTAATAGATGTAGTTCTGTTACCAAAGAAAATGTATCAAAGAAATCAAGATCAACTTTTTGTTTAAAGCTTTTTGCAACAAGTCTAGCTTTAAACTTATCTATTGATCCATTTGGTTTCAACTTTTTTCTAAGGACCCATTTACAACCTATGGTCTTACAACCCGGTGGAAGATCTACTAATTTCCAAGTTCTATTAGAAATTAGAAATTCCATCTCATCATTTATAGCCTCTTTCCAAAATATAGCATCAGGTCATGTTAAAGCCTCTTTAAATTTTTGGGGATTTTCCTGAATGTTAAAAAACATAATAATCAGGACCAAAATCCTTTTCAACTCTAGCTCTTTTACTCCTTCTAGGTTCCATTTCAAAATTTTCTTGATTTTGTAGATGTGAAGTAGAAGAACTAGATTGTGCAACATATTTTCTTCACCCCCACTATTTTTCAATATGAAAGGAAATTTTTCTTCATGAAAAATTGCATCACCAGATTCAAAAATTATTTTGTTTTCAAGATCAAGAAATCTATAGGCTGCACTATTAAACGCATAACCAAGAAAAGCACAAGTAGTAGCTCTTATACCTAATTTTGGTATTTTAGGATCAGTAAGCCTTACATAAGCAAAACAACCTCATACTCTCAAATATCCCAAATTTGGCTTATGTCATTTCCACATCTCAAAAGGTGTGGTATGTGACTTTTTATGTGGCACCCTATTCAAAACATGACATGCAGTTAAAATAGCTTCATCCCAAAAATGTAAAGATGCATCAGATTCAATTAACATAGCATTTGTTAACTCAATTAGAGTTCTATTTTTTCTTTCAGCCACACCATTAGAAGCAGGTGAATATGGTGCAGTAGTTTCATGGAAAATTCCCAAAGACTGAACAAATGAGTTGAATGCACTTGATTCATACTCACGGCCTCTATCACTTCTTATTCTTTTTATTTTTCTACTGAATTGATTTCAACTTCTTTTAAAAAAAATCTTGAAATTTTTTAAAAGCATCACTTTTATTTTTCAACAAATAAACAGTTGTATATCTTGAGAAATCATCAATAAAAGTGATAATATATATATATTTCCTTCACGAGTTAAAATTCCCTCAAATTCACATAAATCAGAGTGAATTAACTCAAGAAATTCGGTATTTCTTACAACACTTTTATGAGGCCTTTTTGTAATCATAGCTTGACTACAAGTTTCACATTTTTCAAAATCTTTTGACAGTCTCGGACTTAATCCTAAGCTACTCATGATTCCCACATATCTACGATTTATATGACACAAACGAGCATACCAAAAATTAATAGAAGAAAATTAATAGAAGAAAGCATATAAACTGAACTAGTAGGTGAATTCTTCCTTATGGATGGAGTGTAAAGAATATCTTTCAATGTTAGCACGTGTCCAGAAGTGAATTTCAATTCAACCTCACCAATCCCAAGAACTTTGGTTTTGCTAGAGTCACCAAGCATAACTGTTATTGTGGGATTCAATCCCTTGGTTGGCTAAACTTTGTAACCGGTGCAGATCTTCTCTGATTGCCGTAATTGGTGCAGACCTTCTTTGATACCTCCACCCTTCACCTTCCCCTTGCACATGTATCTAGCCCAATATTTGAGACAATTCATGTTAGCCTATTAATCACCACAATTAAAAAGAATAAAATAGTCTCTCTTCTTTTCAATGTGGGATTAAACATTTTCACTAACTCTTCATCTTCCATATTCACTCTCACATCTTTACATTTATATTGTAACATTTATTCATTTTAATTACTTAATATTAAAATGCTCCAACATGTTCCATTGAATTTCTTGAGCCAAGTTTCTATGATTACAATTGAAGTTCTAAGATATTGCATCAATTTTTTACTAATTAGTACTTTTTTATCTTGCTTTCTCTTGTCCTTTTATTTGCCTTTTGTTTTGGGGGAGAGAGAGACATAAAAAGAGACAAACAGTAACGGGTAGATCAAGTGATTTTAAGCCAAATCACAAGTAGGTTTACTTTATTTTATTTTATGAGTAAGCAGATTTTTCCAATAGAAGCAAAAGTACAGATTACACACATGCTGCAAACCAGTAATACCCGAATATATGCGCATAATAATAATGATAATGTAATACATACTCTGCAACAAGGCAAGCTATTTATCAAAAAAAAAAAAAAGGGCAAGCTATTTTCTCCTCCAACATCACACAATCAAGCTCCTTAAAAACCTCATGAACAATAATCACAAAATTCTCCCCCTATATCAAACAATCAAGCTCCCTAAAAATTTCATGAACAAGCCCATGATAGTCACAAAAGTGATTCCAATCGATTTTCTTCTCCAAAAACTTCACCAGCTGCTCAATTGTTTCTGGATTTTGGAATTATGAGATGACCTACCACCCTTGTCTTTGTTGATATTTCTAGAGGCAAAAGTTCTCTGTCCTCCACGCACTGATGCTATGGCACGGCAATTTTGATCTCTGAAATGTCAAATCACTGTCTTTACTAATCATGGCCCGGTTATCTTTCTCCTGGAAAAACAAACTTACTTTAAAATGGTTTTGCATTCTACCAATAGCTTCTAATACATAACACAGATGTTTGAAACATCTCAAACAATGCAGCAACACACAGGCTACAACAGTATTTCTTTTAATCAAATAGTATTCCAATTATTGAAGGTGAAAAGAGGAGAATCGGCAGTGAGTAGTAACACTTTTCTTTACCAATAACACCAAACATACATTATTAGAACATAAACTCTTAAGATAAAATTGGAGGTTGAGAAAAATTATGAAATAATAGAGATGTACCTTATTCATTGGCTATTTTGCAAGCAGAATAATTTAAATTATTAGGAAAAACATATTCACTTGTATTAACACTTTGCTAGGCTATCCATCATTCATTGTTTTGCATGATCTTATGAAATCTCGCCAAAACTTTTAACCAAGTATCCCTGCCCAAATTTGATAAACAGAACACAGAGCCAACCAAATATTCATTCTCTTGCTCTATAAACCCAAAACAGCAAGTTGCCAAGTCATATGAGAGTAAACAAGTAAAGTTCAGATTGGATGAAATCAGTAGAGTATTTATTGTGGACCATTTTTTATCAGTAACAAATAAATTTTGTAAAAAAAAGGGATATGCCAAAGCTAATAAAGGCATATTTGTCTTCTATAAAGGTTTTCTTATTGCTATGAAGAGTTAATATAAAATTAATTTCACTTGTAAAGTAGAGAATCAAGAAATGGTGATTGTTACAGAAACGTGTTGTTGCTTACGATCACATGGTCTACATATACCATTTGTGGAAAATCAATCATGGTGACCTTCTCATCATCATCAATCTACAGAGCAGATATATAGAGAAATAATTACTGGTTTACCAGTAAGCTGAGTAATTTAGCTGAGAAAACATTTTGGATATCATGTCAATCCAACAAATGCGTTAATAACCATGACATATATATGTTGTAAAATAATACAAGAACATGGCTACCACATGTTAGGTTCCTAATTATGCAGCTCTTAAGATGCAAATAAATGATACTGCAGAGTGGCTTAGTTGCACACCATAATATTGATTGAATTCATTAAAGTCACAATGAATGAAGCCCTTTCCTACCAAACGAATAACAAGACCAATGATTGTTTCGAAAACCAACAAGACTATAATCAAATTCACTTTTTGCAGAGAAACAGGACAAAGAAAGCCAATTGTGACTAGTACGACACCCTAAGTAACCCCGCTTAGTCTGTACAGTTTCATGCCTAGGAGCATACCATCTTCTCTTAAAACCTCGAAGATATCTTAAAGAAAAGAATATGAATTAAACACTCAGTGCTAACATTTGAATAAGAATAACAACAACAAATAGTTGAAGAAGAGCTTTTGCATAGAATAGCAAGATAAGAAAAAGAGACCGGATTCTTTTCCAACGCCAATTTTACGGCCAATAGAAGCAAACACTCCATGTTTAAGCATTGTATTGATACCAAGAAAATCATGACCAAGGCAGCTGAGGCGATACTCATCATCTAGCAGAAGAGAACACATGGATGCTCTTTGTTATGTTGGACAAAATTCAAACTATATATATTGAGAGTAATGCAATGCAATGCAAAGCAAAGCAAAAGTGACTCACAATTATTTGGAAGAGTCATGGTGCAAGAGCTTATACTTAAGGTGTGTTTGAATACCGTTTATTTTACTGAAAATGAAGAATTATTGATGAAAGTATTATAGATAAAGGTAAAAGTTAATTGAAAAAGTACAGTGAAGTCCATGAATAGTATCAAAAAGTGTAGTGGTGCCCATAAATAGTACCAAAAATAAGCTGAATAATGAAATAATTTTAATTTTTAATTCTAAACCAAACGCACACTTAAGCAACTTCCTCAAAACATCATTAGGGAACCTAGGCCTACAAAGTAGGACTGATACTCCTAATAAGTAGTAAGCATTAATTAAAAATAGAATAAAATAAAAATTATGGAAGTGCCATTTGATTGAGGATAATGTCTCTTACACATACGTCTTGTTGCATGCATATGCCATATAGTAAGGAACTTGATTGTATGATATAGGCTTATTTTATTTTTTAAAATTTGAAATAATAATAAAATTATTATTTTATTTATTAACTGTTTTGAAGTTACCAAAATGAACCTGTTTTGGGTGTCTAATGGATTAGTTTAATGAAGGCTAACGAAAATCCTTAATTGAAATTTTTTTAAACTTAGAAAACTCAATTGAACAAAAGTAAAGTTGAATGCTTGAAATGAATTCTAGTGAAATTTAGAAAGTGAGTTTTGCATTTGTGCCTAAAAATAATATAGTAATTATGTTTCCTTTTCACTATTATTATTAAATTTTGCATGTGAACAAAATTTACCAATGATACTAATTAACCCAACCCTAAAAAGACTTGGTAAGGTTCATAAATTTTGCACCCATTTAGTCCCAATCCAATCGATCTAATCCTTTGTTAAGTCTACCTTGGACCATTTGAAGAAAAAAGTGAGAGATTCAAGGTTTTTAAGTTCGGACTGAGATTCAATCAAAATCAAACCATGATAACGTTAAAATTAATTTAATAGTAATTAAAATACAAATAAAAGTATTAAAATTAAAAAAATTTAAAAATTTTACTTTAAAAATATCTTTAAAAATTAAACAACTATCAAATGAATTTCACCATTTTTTTTTTTATAATTTCAATAAAAAACAAAAAAACAAAAACAAAGTATAAACAATTATAACAAAAATTGTGTTTAGTAATCTTTCAAATAAAAAATATTTTAGTCTAAAAAAAAATTATTTTCAAAACATATATTTTAAAATTGCATATTCACATGTAAAAGCATAATTCTTGAACCACTGATAAAATTATAAAATAATAATAGATTAAGGGAGAGGTAATATGATAAATTGAAAAACTATAATCTAAACTTAAAATAAATATAATATGAAATCTAAGAATGTCTCAACAAAGGACTTGGTTTGGGGGTTAATATGTTAGTATAATATTTAGTAAAAGGGTCGTGCTAAGAGCATTCACATTGAGAATGGTATATGCCATATATTGGTTCAATTTAGCATAAAAGTTCAAAAACCCCACTGCATTTGGACTTGTAAATGTAGACTAGGGGTGTCCACAGAACCCATTCACCCGCTCAACCCGCCGAACCCGAACCACCACCACCCGAACCAACCAATCCGACGGTCGGTGGCGGGTCACCACCCACAGAACCCGATCCCTTCGGGTCGGCCTACGGGTTTCCTCCCCAAAAACCCGAGCCACCCGACCCGACCATAAAATCAACAAAATCCGGTGAGATTGAAAGGTTTTCCGACAAAGAGCTACTTGAAATCCACCAGATCCGGCGATATCTTTTATTTTCCGACGAAGATCTACTTGAAATCCACCAGATCCAACGAGATCTCGTCAAGATCTACTCCAGATTCGACAGACCCAGCCAAATATCGACCAGATCTAGATCGATTCGGTGAAATATCGGCATCGGCAACGAAATATCGGAACCAGTGGCAAAACCCGAAACCAAACCGACACCAACCCGAAACCCGACGGACCCGAACTAGATGACCCGACCATTAAAACGGGTCGGTTTCGATTTCGATTTTTACCCACTCGAAAAATTCAGGTCAGGTCCAAGTCAGGCACAAACTCGACCTGACACAACCCGTGGACACCCCTAATGTAGACTATTGCAAAAAAAATTTGCAATTCTACATTGTAGAATCGCACTGTAGCACAATTGTAAAACTAAATAATCTAACTTTTTCTCTCTCTTTATTTTCTATTTTTTTCAGTCCTCTCTCCACGTTTAATGATTCTCTCTCTCCTTCAGTCCTCTCTCCCTCACGCCGACTCTGTTTGTCCGTCTCCTACTCCCTATTTCTCTCAATGTGCAGTGGTGGCCTGTTTATGGTGGATCTCGGCGTGGCAAGGTCACTGCGGTGGTTTTTTTTTTTTTTTTTTTTTTTTTTTTTTTTTTTTTTTTTTTTTCCTACGAGGTCACGACGTGGTGAGATCTGTGGGTCGTGGCAGAGGTGGATGAGGCAAGCAAAGGAGGGTTGTGGCAGAGGTAGGTCTCTCTCTTTCTCTCTGAATGTCTCTATCGATTCACCTTCACCCATCTCCAAATCCCTTTGCTGATTTACTCATCTCATAAACACAACACTCTAGATAGCTCTACCCATCTAACTCTTCACTCTATCCTCAAGGGTTTTTGGGTTTGGGTTAAGATTTTGTTTGCAAAGCTCCGTCGATGTTGGGGGTTTTGAAATAGCAAAACTTGATTCAAAGGCAAAACCACATCATAGTGGTTCTTTTTTTTTTTTTTTTTTTGGGTTGCAACCTAGGTTGTGTTTTGTGTTCTGGGTTTTGGAGTTCTGGGTTCTGTGGTTTTTTTTTTTTTTTTTTTTTTTTTTTTGGGTGACCGATGCCTAAAGGAAAAGGTGGGTTGATGGTGGTGATTGCGCAGTGGAGGCGTGGCGCTAGAGGTTGAGGGAGCTTGTGAGCTTGTGAGACCTACTGATACTAGTGGTAACAAGTTGTTGATGAGGAACTGAGAGTGAGTGAGAACTAGAGAGAAGCACAAAGAAAAGAAAAAAAAAAAAAAATGGTATGGTATGGTATGGTTAGACGAAACAAATGAAGATGGAAGATAAAGAAATGAGAAAACACGAAGAAAAAACAAAAATGAAGATGGAGTATAAAGGAATGGGAAAACACAAAGATAGAAAAAACAAAAATGAAGATGGAAGATAGAGGAATGGGATGGAGGAGTCTGGAAGAAGGTGAAAAGTAAAGGTATGGAGGAGTCTGGAAGGTACATACGTGTGTGGAGGAGAAAATTTGGAAAAAATAAAAATATATATTTTATTGTGTAAATATATTATTTTAATGAATAAAATAAATAAAAATAAAAATTGAGATGCTATGTGTATGTAAAATGGTATTGTATAATTGATAAAGTAAATTTTTGAGATTGTAAAATAAAATAGGATAGGATTTGCAGATATGAATGCTCTAACAAGGGTCATGCAAATATGAGAATCTCACATTTGCAATTTTTACCATTTAAATACGTCTAAAAAAAAATTTTTGGAATGACCCATTAATAGTTATAAAATAAAATAAAATTGATAATCGAGTATCACATTTTTTATTTATTTTTTAAAAATTCGTATCAGCCAAAAATATCTTACCACGTGGCAGACTCAGCACCATGAAAAGGATAAGACTCTTCATTTCATTTCAGAAGAAAGATTAAATTTTTCTTTAAAAAAAAAAAAACTCAAGGCGGTGGCAGTAGGAGACTATGTGTAGAACATAACTACATTTTCCAGGAATCTGGTGTTAGTTATTGGTTACAATAATGTTATTGCCAACAACAAATATGTCATCCTTAACCATAGCCTCATCTCACCAATGCTTCCTTACCAACACCCTCAGTAATCCACCTAACCACTACAAACCCAGCACAAAGATTCTCTACTCTGCTAAAACTATCTCATGCAGACATCCATCTCATGATGACCACCAAGATTCTGATTCTCCAAGGTAATCTCATCATTTTTAAGGTAGTTCCTTCAATTGGCTATTGCTTCTTTGGTTTCCTTTTCAACCTGTTGTGTTGTCTTTATCATTGTTATATTATTAGCTTAAGTTGTTAGTTAGAAAATGGTGAATTTAATCTTTGTTTTAACACTGCTGGCTTAAATTCTTCAGCTTTGAACTGAGAATCACTTGCTCTAATTCCATGATAAATTATCAATTTTGTGTGCTGTGTATTGGGGTTCTTAGGAAGAATGAGAACCAGTTGGCAAAGCTGGCAATCGTTACACTGGCAGCTGGGGTGTTAACACTGGGCTCAGTTCATGATGCATCAGCTGCAAAAACTGGTGGCAGAGTTGGGGGGCAGGCTTTTCGGTCAGCGGCTCCTCGCCCACCCCCTAGAATCAACAATAATTCGAGGTAACTTGAATACAAATTGCACTGTTTCTGAGATTTGGTTGAATTTGTTAGTACCCAGTATTAGTTATCACATTGGTTGGACTCATTTATTCAAGAAAGACTTTGTAATGAGAAAATCATTCTAATATACTTGAAGATATTAGCTGAACATGCTTGATTATTATACTATATTTATTTCAGTTGGAAAGTGCTGTTTATCAGATATCATTGGTCCTTTTAACAGTGAGAGTCATTAATTTATATTTGGGCTTGTAATGCGAAAGAGTATCAAGATGTTACTTCCTCATAAGATTGATTGTGAACACGATGATGGGCCTATGAAAGATCTCAACAACTAACGATAAGAACAAAACAATATTAGAAGAAAGAAGAGACAACCACACACGAGATGTAATAACAACATGGTTCAACCTTAGGCCTACATCCATGACTGTGAAAAAGAGAAAATTTAACTGAGAAGTTGGGAAATCAAAATAGTGGGGCAAAGGCACTCTCACAAAACAAAAACCCCAAATACACCTTACCCTCACATGGTTATGACTTCATTAGAAAACAAAGAGCTAGTTGTGTGTGTGTCTATATATATTATATATATATATATCTTCACAAGGCTGAGGTGTACGGGGAAAAGGTTCAAAAGTCCTTAACCAAATAGGACTTGGAGAAGGCATGACTTCCAAGCAAAATCAGTAAGCTAACCAACCTAGGTCAAGTTGTGCGTGTTGGTGGTTAAATACCTAAATTTGGTATTGTCTCTAAGAGGAGTAACAAGGCTTGAAAATTGAAGGCTTCATGCTATAATAGAAACTAAAATGCTAGTTCTTATCCATCTTCCCGATTTCTCAAATGGAGTTTTTGAATCATCATGACATGGCAACTATAATCTGTTTATTCTGAAACACAAGTGTGACTGAAGTTGGTCTTAATCCAAGTTAACATGATTAAAAATCTGTGTACTTAAAGTGGTGACAAGTATGGGCAACACTTCTGAGCTTTAGAATGGTCAATATATATATATATATATATATATATCAATTTGCAACTCAGATGGAATAAATTTTAGACAAGTGTGGCAAGGGTTCTGTCATGAGGAGAAGGAATTAATCTTTTGTGACAGTTGCAGTGACTTTTAAATTTTGCTAGAAAATGGAAACTCTGGGATAAAATCTGAGAAGTGATCATGATCTGTGTGCAGGTGAAAATTGATGATTAGAGATGTTGCTTTTTAGTTACAAACTGCCCTGTTAACTTACACACAGCTTCAAAATTCTGTCCTACTGGATAGTGATTGTACTCCAGAACTTTAGTCCACTTGACTATCTGGTTCAGTTTGACTTAGTTCAATCATGTTCTTCATTCCCTTCTATGTTCAGACATGCTACAATACCAAAATTGCCTTAGAATATATTCCTTGACATTATCCCTTAATGACAACTTATAACTTAGCCTCTTTTAAGGATTATAAGATATTTCTTGTTCAATAGATCTGTCTCCTACATTAACTAGCTTAGTGGTATGCGGTTATGTAATAGACCCTATCAGTATTTGATAGAATTAGACAACAAGTATGATGTAGAGAAACCTTAGAACTTAATAGTCCCTATGAAATATCCAACAACTGGATGTCTAGAGTATCTAAGATTGCAAGGTAAACAATTTTTCTTTAGCAATGTACTTGCCATTAATAATTTACAGCTATGACAGAAATCCCTTTTGATTCCAACTTAATTTTATTGAAAATTGTACTAGAAATTCAGAAAAAAAAAAAAAAAAAAGGAAGTTCATAAGATATATACAAATTGTGTAATAACCTCATGCAATGAAGGGCTTTCACATGTCAGTTTTCCACAAATTACAGCCTTGTTTTCTCAAGAATCGCGTGGTTCACTCCTAGAAATCTGTGGCAGCATTGATGTCTCTTACCATTCTATTTCTCACCAGTCCCTTCTACATCCAAATATCATGAATTTCAGGCTCCAAGGAGCACTATATGTTTAATGGCTACTTAGCATCATTCTTTAGGGTCTGTAGCAAGTAGCAATTGCTTTTTCCCTCTCTGAACAGCAAGTTGTACCTTGGCACCCATCTTATGATGTTGTTCTGACACAGGATGAGTTGCCTAAGTGAACTAGTGAAGGTATACAGAATCTTACTTTCATGAACCCTCAACAAACCAACACTCCGCTTGTCATTGCTGAGAGATATAATCCCCATTTAGAAATTAGCAAGCAAGATCAGGATGCCTCAAAGCTCCTGAGACACCAAGCCAATGAGACCAGGGGAAAGGAATGAAACTCACTATCAAAAGGAACATATTTGCATATAATACAAGTCTTCAGTAGAAACCAGGAGCAAACTTCCAGCTACTCTAAGAGGCTCCATTCTATAGATTTTCCTCATCTTCCCATAAGCTTTACTTTGCTCCTAAATCCTCTGCTGCATTAGCTACCAGAAATTCCTTAGGAAGAAAAGAAGATTGGGACACTAAAATTCCCTCGCTGCTAAAGGTGACAAACCACAGCAATTAAAGCATCCTCCAAATTTTCCTTTTTCTTTCTCATTTTGTAACACAGTCCGACATGAATATAAATGGTAGCCTTTGCACCCAAATTTGAGTGGGAAAAATTTTCATTGGAAGTTATAGAAAAATTTGGGGCTAGAAATTTGTTACCCGTGGAATAATTTGGATTTCAGGATTTAATAAGGAAAATGATGGTAACAACTTAAAAAGTAAAGGAAATTGAGCTTCAGAGAGTTATGCATACAAAGTAACAGGTTAAATGATCACTTGTGTAATTTTGGGAAAACTAGGAGACTATTCAATTATGAGTGATTAGATATTGCTTGCTCATGCCCAGCCAAAAAAAAAAAAAAAAGAAGAAGAAGGTATTTCATGCTCACTATGGCTCATTAGTTACGAAACAAGTTTAATTTGTCTAGACACCATAGGCTTTCCCATATAAAAAGTTTCAGCCAAATAGCAGTATGGGATCTATTAAAAGAGGAAGTTTCTTACTTAAATGAGAAAGGAAAAAAGAAATGATGTCCAACAGAAATAAGATTTCCTAATTGTACTTAATAGCTCAGAATGATTAAATTCAAGCAACTCGAAGTCATGTTTCATGGAATGGATCTTCCATTGACTGTATGGGAGATTATTGTAGCTTAGCACGTCTTGAAGCACAGAAGAATATCCTTATGCTGATAGTATTACCAGTATTCAATGCTGAATAATTTTTTAAATAAGTTTGTTTGGGTTATAAATGGATATTGTATTGGCTTCTTTTATCCATCACATGGCGGATCATTGTAAGAATTTTAAATAAAATTCTTCATTTATATCGTCTTTTTCTTGTTTCTATTTTGGTTCTCATCTAAAATTCTTCATTTATATTGTATTGGCTTCTTAATAACTTTATTTGGCAGGACCAACATTTACATTAATCCTCCAGTTGCCCCACCTTTAGTCGGTGGGTACGGGTATGGTTATGGCGTACCATTCTTTGGTGGCTGGGGTTGGTCACCATTTTCGTTCTTTGCACCTGGTCCAAGTGTCGCCGTTGGCATTGGAGGTGGATTTGATGTTTTAGCACTGTTTCTGTTTCTTGGTGCTGTAGCTGCTGTTGTGAGAAGATTCGTTAGATCAAGATTTGAAGATGATGATGATTACTAGTGGCAGATAGAACTTTTTTTATGCTCTAATTATATAAGTTTTACTTAAGTGGCTACAAGACACGTTCATCTAGCCACCAACCTGTATTTGTAACCATTATTATGTAATATAATTGTGCTAGAGAAGAGAAACACTTGTAATTCTCTGTTTACAAGAACTTATAACAGTATAAATGCAGTAATTTATTTTGTTGACTACTTGTGCTGCCCCTTCTTCATTGATAGTGACTTTGCCAGGTTCAAGGGGGGCTAGTCTTCTTTTTTGTTGATCAAGCCGCTTTCCCTCATCCCATTCGTCCAGCCCTCTTCACGAACTTGTACAATCGATGCCACAAAGATAGCCAACTCGAATTCAAACCTGTCATTCTGTGACATCAATCTCTTGATAAAGATTTTTAAAGGGATGACCAGTGGGAATCGGGGGTACATTAATCCCTCCAAAGATTTTAAAAATCTGCAGATTTTAAAATTTTGCTGTGGCTAAATTGATACTTCCTAATGTTTCAAACAAAGATGTCTAGGGTTTAAATCATGTAGCATATGCTAGTAATGCATTTAAGGGGAGAGATGATTGTCGGTGTGAGGGAGACTTTAATTTGGTTCTCTAAATTAAAAGGGAAATTACTAAAAACATCCATTCATATTTGATATTTGATACTTGATGAGTTTAGTTCTTTACAAGAGTATAGGCTACACATTTTAAAAGGTAATACTTAGTTTTTGTAAAATTTTTTATTCTTTTTGTTCTTAGCATGTACCTACACGATAATTGATAAGAGATAGGTGAATGATATCTAATGTTTTATCCAAAATCTTAGCAATTTTTTGCCAAGCTTGATGTATACTTTCAGTTGTACATGTAAAATCACCTCATTTGAATCTTCATTTGTACTTATAATATTTTTTGTACAACTCTATATAGCAGAACACATGGAATGCGCCAAAAAAAAAAAAAAAAAAAAAACCTTAATCATTAGAATTTTAGTCCAATCCCTCTAAAGATAAATTACAGGGTCTGCCATCGGTTGGTCCAATTGTTGCTATACCACCAGTTTTAGTCTCTCTCCTTTCTTTCTGGTTAACCTCAGTACTGAAATGATTTTGTGTGAATTCATTTTCCTTCCTTTCTTACTCAGCAACTATCTATAAGAGAGGCTCCCATGCAGCAGATGAACACTGAATTCTTTGATGCTCCTTGGCAGCAGCTAGATTCACAAGTCTGACATTGTCATTCATCATAAGAACAAGAACACCCACATCCATCCTCATATCAATCATAAATGAAAAACCTAAGCCCCTAAAGCTTAAATATGCGTACACATAAAGTTAGCTGTTTGATGGGAGAAAGAAGTACTGAAGTAACAACCTGCTAGAGTGTAGCTATAATCACTTTGTATAAACACCTTTCCACACCTATTTTGACCTTGAAAGCACCTACCAGAAACATTGAGAAGGAAATGAGCAGCTTTCATTATACATATTGAGCAATCTGCCTCCATTATTTTGAGCTATAACCAACTGACATTGAAGCTTAAAATCAGTCTTCCTTGGAGGATCTCTATCTTGCTTTGTAAAGCAATTAAAATAGCATGAACCAGTATGACTGAACAAATTGGTTTGAAATCACAATTGCTTAGAGTAGATAAGCAATAAATCTAGTCCCTCAGCCATCAGCCATGGACTTCAATGACATTCTTACCATATGGAAAGTACTAAAGTTCTAAGTAATTACATCATGCCACCCAGCTCATTTTCTTATAAATTCTGAGGTACATGGAAAGCATGTATCAGAGCTTAGGAGGTAACTTGATATTTCCAAGTTGAAAATTTTTTATGACCAGTTACATTCTGAAACATATGAATGTAAAGCTATATTCTGATTGTCATAGACAATGTTTTTCAGTTTATAGGTTATTCACTTATTCTATCAGCTGGACAGCTGCAATGGAAGGTATTTTTTCCCTCAATTTTTGTGTTAGAGCAACACGGACTGTCATAACTCCAGCTGCAGGTCCACTAAGCCGAACATTGACAATATAGTCATTGATTTGAATAAGCTCAAGAATTCCACCTCCTGTACCCGCAAGGTATGGTCTAATCTCATCAAGAACCTGAAAAGAAGAAAAAAAAAAAAAAAAAAAATTTAAGCTCTGATTCATCATTTTTTTTCCTTTTACATCCCCCATGCCCCAACTGCAAATATATCATAAGCTGTCTAAATCAATATTTAGGTAATAATAATAATCAGCCATAAAGATATGATCAGAAGAACTTACAGAAACTCATTATTGGAAGTCATCACTACTCATCAGTGAATGACTAATTACAACTATATCCATTGCAGAGACATGAATAAACAGCAAGCAGTTTGATATTACTGATTTGTTACCAAGAAGTTGAAATTTTGACCTTGTTCTACATGTGAGATTTCCTGGTCCAATTGACTAGTTCATGCATTTTAGTGAGCCTTATGGATTCAAGTTTCCAATCGATGTTTTACTTCTGCAATCCCCAGTCAGTTGTTGTGAAAACAGTAATAATACAAGATGTTTAAAAAAATATTGAAACCCATATCAATTAGCATATTTGTGTAAGTTGTGCTACTACAGTAAAACTTCAATTTCAACTTCCTTGCAAGATCTGTAGTAACTATCATTTGAAGTTGCTTTTAGTTTAAGAGAACTTAGGAAATTCTAATCTGGTCCATGTGGCAGCTTGTATGCTAGAAGAAGAATCATGCTTCATTTGAAATTGGAAATCATGTCTTGATTCTTGTTTTCTGATAAGCCCAAAAAAGATCCTTGGGTTCACCCACTCTGATTTTTTTTTTTTTTTTTTTCTTTTTTCTGACAAATCTTGAATACATCACCCTCATCTAAATGGAAAAACCCTATCAGTTAAAGTATCCCTATAACATTTTAACAAGCCTCTTGTACTACTCCAACTTAGTTCCAAAAAGTTCTTCTATGAAATGTAGTGATGCAAAATTTGCATGAAACAATTTCATGCAATTGATAAATATATTTTATGTAAATTAGAGGTCCAATTTTCTAACCTTTTCGACATTCTCCTCATTGAGCTCAAGTCCTGTCTCTCTGTCTAGGATCTGCTCCACATCCATAATTTCAGGTATTTTATCTCGAAGACGAGTTTCAATTCCCATCTTTAGTGTCATAGTTGAGCTTGGACATGATCCACATGCTCCTTGTAGCTTTAGTACGACAACAAGGCCATCTATCTCATGTAAAGCCACATTCCCTCCATCAGCCATTAATCCAGGTCGTACTTCATCCAAAACCTTCTCTACATTCTCTTCAGTTAATGGAAGGACACAACTTGGTGAAACCACAAGCCCTTCAACATTTGAAAATCATTCTAAAATCAAAACCTTGATCAAATCTCTTATTCAATCCGGTCTCATTAACCCACCATAGCTTAAGAAAAAAGGGGGGGGGGGGGGGGGGGGGGGGGGAACAATTTGATATCTTAATTCTTTTCCATTATAATTTTAATAAATTCAGGAGTTAGTCTCTCCAAAAAAATTGGGGGTAAGACTGCCTGCCAATTACCTCTAGTAGACCCAAAAAAAAAGCTGCCTACCAATTATGACTCTTTTTTATTTTAATTATAATTTTGATAAATCAAACCTTGTCATAGTTTAGTTAAGGTTGATTTGGGATTCAAAATGTAAACTTTTTTTTCCTTGCATTTCATAATATCATTGTTTTAGAAGAATACAAAAGAAAATTGATTAAATAAGCCAAATGTTCAACCTCCTATGTGAAAATTATCGTTCTTAACCTTTCATTTTAACATGAATAGTTGTCATTCTTTATCAATTTCAAAAGGGTCCCTACCACATCAATTCCTTTAAGGGATTAGTATTAAAGTTCCATAAGAAAAGCATTTGCCATGAAACAAACATTTGGACCCCATTTAGTTCTAATTCTTAAAATTTACTTCATCACAGCAACCAAAAACAGCTTTCTACAACAGATATACATCCCGACAATATTCACAATTTACATTGGTAATTCATAAGACTTACCTGCTTGATTCCTACGAGCTCGACTTGAAGAGAAGCCGAGGAAGTGTCTGCTATGGAACTGACCTCTAAGAAAAGAACTTTGTTTTGATGAAAAACCTCTGGAATCTGAAATGGGTTTCTAGCGAGAGTGTACAAAAACTGAGTCAGTCAATGAACCATCATGAATTATGCATATAAACCCGATACCAAAAGAATATTGTATCAATGAAATTGTTGAAAGAGTTGTAAGAACCTTGAGAACTGCTAAATGGGAAGCTGAAATCCTTTCATATTGTTGAAGGGAATTGCTAGATATTGCAGTGGTTGGTGTTGCTTTGAGACCCTGTGGTTGGTTTAAGAGTGCACCCACCATTGAGAAAATAGTGGGTAGCAAAATTGCAATATACCCTTTTGGTCTCTCTCTAAAATGAATCAAAAACTAATACCAAATTTAGAATTTTGTTGCATAACTTTCGTTGTTTTTTTGGTTTTGTGTATGTAGTTCAGACAGTTATGATGTCTGCAGAAGCAGGCATGGTGGGAATGTTGATAGTAAGTGTGTTGTGATTGGCTGATAATATGAATATCATGATAAAAGAAAATTGGAAAAAACTGCCAAACTGATTATTGTGTTCCCAAACTCTGTGGATAGAATCTGAGTTGCTATGAAACAAATGAAGCCACGTTGTATAGACAACCTCTCTCTCTCTCTCTCCCCACTGTTTAAAGGATAATATATACTTTAGAAATTGTTCTGGGCCTTTATACTTTTTAGTGTCCAGGCCCAAACAATATAGTCCACAGATCCAATCTCATATAAATCCATGTATTGGATTTGGATGAGTGTCATTTTTTTTTTTTAAGATAATATGATTTGAAACAATGGGAGAGAGGTTTCTATATTAGTTATCTTAATAAAATAAAATAATTAATGTCAAATAAGCAATATCATTTAGCTACAAGGCTCTTGGTTAGATTGACTTATTTTAATCTTTTTCAAGTTTTTCAAAAAATTTAATCCAAACTATTTTTTTTGATAAAAATTATAATAAGTCCTAAGTTCCTAATTTAACATGATAATTGAGTCAGTTACATCAAGCATCTACCTCCGCTAAGACTCTCTCTCTCTCTCTCTCTCTCTCTCTCTCTCTCTCTCTCTCTCTCTCTCTCTCTCTCTCATCCTTAATTTCTTGAAAAGATTCTACCTCGATTCTAGTTGGAGTTGATTTTTGAATTTCCACACACACACAACACTGCACCCTATATTATGGCCAAGAAAAGGAAAAAGTAACCAAAAACATATTCAAAGTGAGTTTAGTTCAACTTTTTGAAACTGTGCTTTTTGAAAAAGTTCAATATAAAATTGGGATTTTTTAACTTATTTTTAAAGTAGAGTGTTTGGTAAAAACTTCAAAACATGCTTTTTTTTTAAATAAATAAAAAATCTAAGTGTTTGGCTAGCACTTATAAAAATAGCAATTTGAGTTGTAAATTACCAAAAAAAAAATGTATATATAACAAAGTTTTTATTATTATTATTATTATTATTATTGGGGTCCAGTTAATGTGTGCCCTAAGGGCACATGTTAACCCATCCATTTATGAAAATATTTTATGAAGAATTGAAAAAGTTGTAAAAAAAGTTTGTAACTTTTTTCATTTTTCCATAAAAAAATATCCTAAAATGATTTATTAATTTATGCCCTAAAGACACACATTACTAAAACCCTTATTATTATTATTATTATTATTATTATTATTATTATTATTATTATTATTGTGTTAGTTATTTTCTTAGTGTCATAATTATTTGTTTTTGTGAGATCTAGGTTGACCATTTGCATGTTTTATGTTTATAATAAAGGGATAAAGTTGGGTTTTTAAGAAAAAAACTGAGGAAAAATTAAGGAAATAGGTGTACTTTACAACAATAACATTTATGTTTTAAACTGACGCATTTATTGTGATTTGCAATCGCAATTTAAAGGTTGCAACGTGAAAAAAATAAATAAATAAATATAAAAATAAAAATTCTCAGGGGATAACATGCTTTTAAAATTTGTTATCAGACACACATTTTCATAAATTGGGTTGGTGAATGCACATTTTAGGCCCTTAAAATTGAACCAAGCGGGCACTCAAACAATCCAAAATATTATGCTATTCTATCACATTTTTTAATAATGTTAAGGATCGATTATTGTCCAAATCTTTGGACGTATGAATATTATAGAAGGGCTATTTTTCCCCCTATTTTCCACACAAGTTCCTAGATTTATTGTTTGCTTGCCATTGTGAAAGAAATAACAATGATTTTATCTCTTGAGAGGAAAAGGTTTGCACTAGAGTTAGAGGGAACTTTATTAGTTCACTTGGGCTAAAGTTTTGACGGGCAGCACGAAGATTTCAACCCTAAGGTCCATATAGGGTTCCATTTTCTCATTCTTGGGCCCAACCTCCTTAACTTTTGTTCCTGGGCAAAAAAACATTGGTAGGGCCCTTTCTTTTTCTTTTTCTAGGGTATTGATAGGGCTTACATTGCAAGGCCTACTTTACAGCCAGACCTCATTGTTCAGTTCTACCATACCAGTGTGTGTGGAAAATCTTTTCCAAATTTTGATTTGGAATTTAGGAAACTGACAAAAAAAAAAAAAAAAAAAAAAAAAAGGAAAAACAATTGGGGGAACTTAAAACCCATAGATACACCTTCTAAATCAGGAATCTAATCAATGAGCTTGTATTCTCATAAAATTTCTACAGCTTCTAAAGCCTAAAGTTAAAGCTGTGGATTGTGGATGTTTGTAACCTTTTGTCAGAATTATAGAATTGAATCTTTCCTACACCATAATAAGGGATTTAAGAAATAAAAGAGGGCTACAAATCTTAGCATTAGTTATTGGAGCTGACTTCTGACCCAACATTATTTTTAGATACAAATAAAATGAAGCAACAATTCTTTCCCACCACATACCAAATGAAGCAACAATGCTTCTAACCTTTTAAAGCAGCCTTCCCACCATTTTTCAAAGAGGGGTAGCTTATAGCTTGTTCTTTGGCTTATTCTTTTAAGGAAGTTCATGTACAGATTCTTAAAACATCTCTCTCTCTCTCTCTCTCTCTCTCTCTATATATATATATATATATATATATATCTATATAGATATATATTCTATATTTTTCTCAACACATACCAAATTTCATATCAATTGAATATTATTTACTACTTGATTCACAGAAAATAATATTTTATGCATAATTTTATAATACAAAAACTTAAATTTTAAGTATTTTGTAGATGAGATGATTATTAATATTTGATTATCTTAAAAATTTGCAAGCGTGGAGGTATAAGAAGAAATTTTAATCAAATGGTAAATTTTGTAAAAAATTGTATTAAAAAAATTAAGTAATATAATAATGCTTAAAGTTACACAAATCCATCCCAAATACAAACTTATCACAATTATGAACCTTTAAGCCCTTTCATAGGAGAAAGAAATACGTGCATATTGAGTTAGATATAATAAAAGCATGCAAATAAATAGTGATACAAGATTACACTATTTTATTGTCCCTTTTGACATTTAGATGGAAAATAAAATACTAATTTTAAGAGTCATATTTTTATGTATTCGTATATCTGAAATCAAAACACTTTATATGTAATTGTGTCAGTGTGTTCAAGAAGATCTTGGTTGAGTAAACAAATGGTATTATTGAAGACGCAAAACTGCTCAAGAAAAGCTAAATCTGCAAGTCTCAATATCTATTGATCTATTGAGAATAAATGAATCTTCGGAAAAACTAGATCAACACCTTTTGATTTATCAAACTTTAGAAAAACTGAACATTAAATTATGTTTTCAGCCCATGATGACTTGACTTTTTAGGGATTCGTGCACTAGGATTCAAGAACATATAAAAGACATATTTTATAATTATCATCATAAAGACAGAGAGATACACACATAACTAGAATTGTTGCGACATTTGTGCACCTAGAGATTTGTATCATGTTACAACAAGGTCATCCAAGCATATAGATTGAAGAACTTTACAAAGTTACAATAATCAAAAGGGTTACTTGGATTGTAACATTGTGGCAACCCGAAAGCTCTTCTAAAATTCCACAGAAACCCCAACTCCCATCACCACTTTTAATATCCTTTACTCTGTGTGTGTGAGTGACAGATTGATACGGTTGAGTCACTTTTGTCAAATTGGTTTATTTGACGAAATGTGGTATCACTTTCTTTTATTATCATTATTTTTAATTCGGTAGTTATAATGAAATAGAGATAGAAAGGATTTAAACTCTAAACATTTCTATTAAAAATATAATGAAAAACCAGTTGTGCTACAAATTAAGGTCTTGGATTGGCATAAGATATTTAAAAATGCAGAAAATCTAATATGGATGTCTCACATTAACTGCTATATCAAACTTTTTAAAATCCTTTCACTCCCTCAAAAATTTTAAATTTCATCTTTGAAATGGTCAGTAGACATCGAAAAAGTTAACTGAAAAGTGAAAATGGTTCGTACTATAAAAAATAAGTGCTAGTTTGACATGAAAACGTTATCTGCTGATGCGTAGTGAGACTTCCACAGTAGAGCTTTTCTATATTATTGGCCAAAATTTAACTCAAAAGAACTACAATTGCCCAGTACTGGTACCTGTGCTTGTTTCTCCTGAACAGGTAATTGACTTACTGTCTATTCTTTATTTGCACTTCTTTTTTTTGAAGAATTCTTTATTTACACTTGAATACAACACAACAACCTCATATCACCATCATATTTGATACAAAAAAAAAATAACCCATCTAACACATGGATGCTCTTCTTGTCCAGAATTATTAAATTTTCCTCTGAAACAAAGAGATTCTCTAGGACAATTGCAATCAAGCTTAAGATTCTTGTCTGTTCCTTTCTTCAATTTTCTAAAATACAAACTTGTTCTAGCTAAAGTTTCCTCCATGTGATGAGGCACACACACCTACTTTTCCAAATCATTTAGTTATACCAAAGTGCTTATGTGTGTAAATTAAAAACAAAGCAATCAAATATGCTGGTGCCATGAGGGACAGCTTGCGCGTTTGCAAAATTTGTGGACACAACTCTTATGCTATAGCTTTTGCTATAATTCTGATTTGACTTATTATGAATGGTCGGAAAGGAAAAAGGAAAAAAAAAAAAAAAAGTGACAATTCATATGAATGTGATAAACAACCACTCACAGTTTATCACATCAAAATTGTGGACACAAAAATTATAGTCTTAAAAGATCTCATCAAACTGTAATGCTCCCTCAATCCTCAGCCCAAAATAAAGTAAAATAAAACACAACAATAGAAATAGAATAAAAGGTCAAGGCCAAGCTTTAAAAAAAAAAAAAAATTAGAATGATGCTATTTGCTTTCCAACATATACATCCACTTTCTATCAAAATGACAAATGAAAACTTAAAATAGTAATTAAAAATGTTGACAACAATAATTGAAGCGCCAAAACAAATGAGGAAGATAAATGAGAATAAAAAAAGAGAGAACCCCAGTCCAGCGTGGGGGGTGAGGATATTGTTGTAAAACGAGGATGAGTATTGGATCCAGAGAAGATAAGCTTTAGGCCCAAAAATAGAGAGATTCCTTCGGCTCTTTATAAACCCAATCTTCTAATAATTTATTACTTTGTTTAACATTTGTTTATATTCATTGGTTGGGAAGTCACACTCCGAATCTGATGCATTGAATGTGGGAATTGAACGAGAGCCAATGGATTTTTTTTTCAATTTTTAAGAATGATGATTATTAAAATCTTTTTTTTCACTAGTGACCTTTTTATTTATTTATTTGTTTCAATTAGTGGGTTTTTTTTTTTTTTTTTTTTATAATTTTTGTGAATATGATTGGTAGTACTATATGTTAAGGGGATGAGGCATCATTGTTTGACCAACCCCAGCATACAAAAATGTAAATCTAATAACTTCAATCAGCTCAAAACTTGTACCATGATTGAGTTTCTTGGAGATTACTTTGGTTTTTGGAGTCAACAATGATACTTACACAATCATATTCATGTTGGTTTATGTGACCTAACTCGGTGCATTGTTCTTATAAACTCCGTGAATATGTTCTAAAATTTTTGTACTTGACAGAAAGCATATATAATGTGTTAAATTAATTAAATATTACGTATGTAATTATCTCCTAATTTTCATGGATCTAAACAGCCAAAAGGTTGATAGTTTGGTAACATTGCGATAGCGAGCATGCTAGTTAAAATTTCAGCTGCTGTGATTCTGTGAATCCTTTTCAATTGAACTTATGATCGTATTTAAGTTATTCTTGATATATTGATGCCAAAATTATAAACAACCCAAGAAGAACTAAGCTACTAGAGTGAAGTAAAACTACAATGGCTCTTCTCAAAAAAAAAAAAAAAAAAAAAAAAAAAAAAAAAAGAGAGTAAAACCAAAATGACTGATTTAAGACTTGTTGATCTAAATCTTTTGTTTGATGAGATTTTTGTTTTAAAGGATGACTTAAGATTCATGAAAAAAAAAAAAAAAATACAAACCTTGTATTACCTACTAAAATATATGTTCTCGTGCCAATAATTGATCTTAAACATAAGATCTATAAAAATTAATAGTAATCAAGCTTTGCTCGAGAAGTAGGAATGGAATGGCAACAGATTTAGGTTGGAAAAAAAATAAGTTAAAATTTTCCCAACCCCTAATTTATACAAATAAATCTAACTAACCCTATCTCAAGCTCATATAATATTTATATTTACACTCGTGCCAAAACACCATTGTTTATCTTATCATGAGTTAGGTCAAACAGATTAGATCAAGTCAAGTTAATCTAAAATTGAAGATATGAAATACCATCTAACAATATTTATGCATTATTAAGTACTTTACACTAAATTAAGTAACATTTTAAGAGTTGGGTCTTTTTAGATATCCACTGTCAGTTTCTTTAAGACATTTACCCTTCTCTCCGTGTGTGTGTGTTAAATATTTAGTATTCAAAAAAAAAAAAAAAAAAAAAAAAGAGTAACATTTTAAGAGAGAAATATGCATACTTGCTTTTAATAGAAACCCTACTTTTTGTGGAAAAGAAAAGAAACTAAAAATAGAGGTATTTTAGTATTTTAAATTAATAATTAGTTTAGGTTACTATGACTATAACCCTCAAATCCTTCCAAAAACCCTATAGAGTTTGAAAATGTGAACCCAAATCCACCCCAAACCCGTTAAAAAATTTTTTACTATTAGGGTTTGGTTGGGGAAAAACTCACAAACCTAACCCATCACCATTGCTATACAGAAGTTCATGTTGAGCTAATCTTATATTTCGTTTGAGCTTATGCTCCAAATGCCAACTAATATGAAACTTGACTCAGCAAGGCTTATTTAGGTATAGAAGCTCAACTTCGAGCTCCAAAATAACTCACTTATTAATTGATTATTAAGTTTTTAAAAAAAAATAATAAAATAATGGTTAATTACATAAAAATATATTTATAATTTTTAGAAGAAATCTATTAAAAGTTGAACTATATTTACATCCTCTAAGTTTGAGGTTACTTTTAAATTGGCCCATCAACTTCAAAACTTACCATTTACATCATCTGTTGGAATGATTTTAACTGAGGTTAATGGAATGGACACATTGATATTGGTGTAAGTGTATAACACTTAATGGTGTAAATTACAAATTTTCAAATTTAAGTGGCGGATTTACAAGCAATTTCAAATATAGAGGGTGTAAATAATATTTTGTAGAAAATATAAAAATAAATTGTGTATTCTTCAATTATGTAAATTACACAAACCTCTCTTAAGGTTTGGGAGAATGATACTCCACTCCAATACTTAAGAAAAATAACACTCCTCTCTTTTGAGGATTGATGAAATCGACACATAAGCCTTTCTCCATTGATAGCAGTAACAAAATATATCAAAATTTGAAAAGATCCTCTTGACTAAACCTTAAACACGATTTGGTGACAAGAAACAATTTTTTTTTTAAAAAAATTATACTAACTATGATTAAAGTTTGGTGAAGGAAACTTTTTCAAAATTTAGAATATTCAAAGCTATTATTAACAAAATGAGTAATGTGTTGATTTCATTAAATCTCAAGAGAATATAGCAACATTTCCCTAAAGGTTTTGGGCAGAATATCATTCTCCTAAACTTCAAGAAACATTTGTATAATTTATCTTTTTATTAAAAATTATGCTACTACCAAATCGTTTATGAACCTTTCAAAACCCAAATACCCAAATAGTATAAATTCAATTTTATATTAATTAGATTTTATTTTGACATGAATCATTTTTTAAAGAACTTTGAGAAGGATAATCTAACTGAATTAAATAATTCTATGAATGTGATTGAAATTTGTAGTGGATTAATTCAATGAACGTGAATATCAAAAATCTTGTAACATAATTGATACTTCTTAATATTTTTAACAGAGATATCTAAGGTTCAAATTCCTCAACTTTAAAAAATTTCAGATTCTTACTTTGGTTATGAGTTGGGCTACCGAGTTGGATTCAATTTTGTTAGGTTTGATCATCATCAAGTTGGTATTATTTTAATTAACTGAAATTCAGGGATTCTTAAGAAAAGCAAAGGTGGGGTATCAGAGTCCAAAATTGCTGACTCTACAAGATAAAAAGAAGTATTCAAACTAGTGATTTGATTTAATTAGAAGTGATGTGCCTTTTCATTCTAAAAAGTAAAAACAATGAAAAAATTCACCCTTAACCTGAAGAATCTAATCTAGGGTCAATTGCTTTAAGTATTTAATTAACAACCTTTAAGTGATGGCCTTTAAAAATCCCAAAACTAAAACTCCTCAAGTCAAATCACAAAGTGACCATTAGATCTTCTCCACTTCTGATAAATAAAAACATGATAAGAGTACTAAAAACAACTTTCATGGTTGGGTGAGTGACACGTGTCACAAGGACAATCTTCAAACCCCACAAGACACCTAGCATCTTGATTGACACATTTTCAACTTTTATTAGGTCAAATCTTATCAAGAACTTATGAGGATGTGACCCTTTTTCTAGACAAAAAACAAAATAAAAAGGAGAGGGAGGGGCAGTGCTTACCTTCCCTGAATCTATGGATCATGACTGAACTTGATGTGGAAACAATTGGTTCACATTCAAGCTTAGGTTTACGATAGGGACCAATTATATTGGTGGGTTTATTGGTGGGGTCTACTAAAGGATGCCATTGAAGTACGATGAGATTGTAGAAAGCAAGAAAAGACATTTGAGAATGAAATCTAGTTTATAATATTGAAAGGGAATTTACTCATGTGTGGCTTAAGGTATATATTTATAATCTACTCTAGGAAATTTTTTATAAAAAAAAAAAAAAAAGAAGAAGTAATTTATTGTTTTAATAATTTTTTCAATTTTTTATAAAAATTTTTTCAATTTTTTATAAAAATTTTCTCAAAATGGATAGCTAACCGGTTCCTTTAAAAAATATAGAAAATTTGATAATTATAGTTACAAAGATAATTTCTGCTAGGATAGCTTTTATTATTCATTTTTGTGTACCGTTTGTAAACTTTAGAATGAACAAATTGACACATTCAAAGATACAATCATACAATAGTTTCATTCTTAATAAAAATCATACTCTATTGTCTCTTTCTTTTTTGTTTTTTTTCAAAGAAAGAAAAAAATTTTAAATATGTTTTTCAAATGATGTCTTAACAGTGTAAATTTGGATTATTAATATGTTGTGTGGAAGTGCACCTAATCTAAGATCAGTTCTATACCAAATAAATTTTTTTTTTTTGAACTATATAATTAGAGCAAGAAATTTTAATTATTACCTATGCTTAGGTTATTAATATGTTGTGTGAATGTGCAACTAATCTAATTTTAGTACCCACTAAACCAACAGATTCAACCTGTTCGAATTTGAGATTCAACCAATCCGGTCAATGCCACAGTTGATGACAGTCGCCTTTTTCAAAATCTATTGGATCTGCTCAATTCTACAGTCGACGACAGTCGTCTCCTTCAAAATTCGACTGCTTCCAAGTCAAGTGCTGGGTGCTTGCATGGAAAAATGAATCCAACTAATCTGACCAATCTCCACCATTGGACATTGTTTTTCTTCATTGATATGATTGTTACTTTGTTGTACTCCGTGAGATTTCAATCAAATATAACCAGATCTTGATAGATCTTGCAAAATTTGCTTTCACAAACTCTGAACGACAACCAATTACCACTTATTGAGACCCTAGCCGTCTGAATTGACATTCCTTCCTAGTCGACGATGGGTTTCTTTCTTCACCACCCGAAGTGATCAAGTCAAGTTTGTGTTGAGCACAAACCCTACTTGAATTGACACGTGGACACCCTTAAAAAATAGTACAAATGTGACTAGTTCTTTTATGCCAAGCTCGATGAATGATATCATACTCAAGTATCGGAATTAACAATTTAAAATTTTTTATCATGTAATTATAAATTTCTAAAACTTGTAGGGCAAAAACCAAACTAAATTTTAGGGCAAAAACATAAAAGAAAAGCTTATGGACATTTGTGGTTAGTGGAGGGCGAATTTCACTTTTAAACTTTAATCTTGAACCTAATATGTTTATTAGGTAATGTTATATTAAACTCTACTAAGGGTGCATTTAGATAAGCTGTTGCAAAACGATGTTTTAGGTTTAAAATGAGCTTTTGTAAAAAGGTCATGAAAAGTTGCTGTTACGAAATAAAGTTTTAGATTAAAAAAAAACGCCTAAACAATCGAACCCTAAGTATATTTTCAATAAAAATCAAGGATTATTGCTTTAGCTACTTGAATACTTTCATGATTTTGCTGGAAAATTGACAATCACTGCGATGATTGAATTCTTAGTTTACAGAAATTCTGCTAAAGAATCCTTTTCAAGTATATGGTAGTGTCCCCATACAAGTATCATGTTGTATCTATCTTCCTGCATACACATTTGCAAAATGGAAAGCATTAGACAAACAAATGGGAGTCATGGATCTTAATCACATTCTCCAAAAACTCATTATATATATAAAATAAGTGTCTGATAAAGGTGATTAAGATTGAGTTTTTTTTTTTATATTTAACCTCTTTTTCTTTTCTTTTTTGGCAATCGCATATAAGTCAATTAAAGTATTTATTTTTATATTTGTATTGCTTTTCAGTGGTATAAGGTCCAATAAATTTCTCCTTAGAGAAAGCGCGATGATAACGGTTATCAAGAAACCATGATCAAAATATGAAATTGGGATTGGATGAGGTTAAGAGAATCTAGTTATGGAGAGTGGACTAGGATGATGACTGATGGGAATTGTTGGTTAAAGACAAGGAGAAGTAATAAAATGTTAAAAGAGTGTGGAGTCGGGTGGGGCACTCTCTTACGGCTTGTGCCTTGGTTAGGCTACAACGCGTGCTTATTCTTATCCAATCATACAAACCATACAGAGTTTTAGAACTGCTTCAAGATTCCGTTCCTTCTTTTGTCCTTTACTTTTTCTTCAAAATTATTAATAATACCCACTTGACTATAGGATTGTGCAATTGTAGCCTCTATAGACTTTTTAATTTTGGTAAGTGCTCTTCTTCCAAAAGCATTTAGCTTGATTGTCCTAAAGGGCAATTATTAATGTTGAATTTTTACTTTGATGGTATGAAGTTCAAACTTTCTCTACATAAAAAAAAAAAAAATTAATTAGTGTCTTAAATTGATAATAAAGAGCAATTATTATAAAGTAGTCGCCATAAGTTGGAATTCTATCTATCGTATTAATTTTTAAAAATCTTGAATTTACAATATAATCAAGCCACTTTTCTAGAAAATTGAGTCACTTTCAAAAAAAAAAAAAATCAATGTTTTATTAATCTTTGCTACTTTTGTTACTTTCCAATGTAAGTGGAATTCGTTTTATTTTCTTTAATGATTGCCCTAAGAACACTAGTTAACATACTCCTTTGATAAATTGCTATGTTATCTGATTATTATTTTTTCTTTAATAAAATAACTAACATAATCTCAGGGTAATGGTTTTGACATACAAGCAAACGTGTTTGCTTGCTTGAATTGAAATTGGAGAAAGTTCAAGAAAAGTAACCATATTAGATTTCATAATAGCTTTCTGCAATTAGGATTAACAAATGGTATAAAGAACGTAGATATTATTTGGAGTCTTTGATCATGATTGGGTTTAAGTGTTAAGATGCTCCGTACTAATTACATTTGTTTCTTATAGACATGAAGGGGGTAAATTTATTAAGAGAGAAACCTTACCAAGGATATCGGATTGAGATAAGGTGTAATACCCTAGGTATTGCACTTGATGCAATAGCATTGTATTGTTGAGATTGAGAGTTGGAAAAAACAACTTTTTATTTCAACCATTAAATAAAATAAAATAAAAATTAGTTAAAAAGTGGGTGTCGTAAAAAAATTTATGAGAGAAGAAATTGGTAATTGGTAATTGCATATTGCAATTGCACCAAATCTCAATCCAAGGATATCAGCCCAATAAAGTTTGAGGTGAGCTAGTCCAACCAATTCAAACCTACAATAATTAAACAACCTACTTTGAGGCTTTGATCGACCGTTTCGAAGCAACTTCAATAAATTTATGGAAGCCATACACACATTTGGAAAATAATATAGTCTTTTTTATATATATAACTTAGTTCGTCAATTTAAGTATTTCCTTATATTTGTAAATAATTTTTTGAAATTTGCAGTTTTGAAAATAAATCTTGTGGGGCCCGAAATCTGAAGTCCCAGCCCACTTTGTATTTAAAGCCCAAAGCCCAGGCCGAGGGGCCTTACTGCTAAGAACGCGCAATGAAAGCTCCTTGAAGGTCAAAGGATGTGGCCGAGGACGACTTTACGCCCAATACCTCACAAAAAAGCCTGAAGAAGAAGACAAATTCAGTACAAGAGCAGCCCAAGGGAGAAGGCTGCCAACGCCTTAATGTGGAGCCCATCGCCTGACAAACCCATACTCATACCATGCTGTCCAGCTTTTCCCAACCACTCTGATGTGAGGATTGACAAGACGAGTAACCACCCCAAACAAGGAGAAACGGACACGTAGGTGAAGAATGAGAAGGAAATACTAGTATAAAAGGGAAGTTCGTGGCATTGACAAAGGGGTCTTGGGGGGGGGGGGGGGGGAATCAGAGAAAAAGGGGGGAGGATGAACTCATAAAAAAGGAAGACGGTGAGGGCGAGACGCTCCTCGGACTAATTCCGAGGAGATAGATCTTCACACCACATCCATAAAAGGCTTAGATATGCAGGTCAAATCCACCTTCGAATGGGCTTCCATGAAAATCCTGACTAACCCGTTACCCGACGACCAAGGTCTAGCCTTTCCAAACCCACTCTCTACAAATCATGTTGTTTGGGCCTTTTACGTACAAGCCCAAAGCCATCTTTGGGTCGTTAAAAATCGTGTCCTTACAAATCTAAATTATCAATATTTTTCCATATTTTTTTGTTTTTTTTTCTTGTCAAATTTATCAAGATATTCAATTAATTTTCCTTTTTGTTCTCTTCTCTTAAGTTTCCATATCCATATTTTCTAGTAGCCATCTATACTTAAAAATATTTATAGACAAAAAGGAACATTATCTATAATATAAATAATAATATGATAGAATAAAATAAATATTAAAGTGTAGACCAATAAAACATGATTTATCAATGATACTATTACAACTTCACTACCCAGATTGAACCACATCCTAAGCAGACAAAACTAGATTCAACCACCCCCCCCCCCCCCTCTCTATAAAAAATTCTCAATCCTAACTGCTTTGGGCATCCCCAAGTTTCTCTCAACTAAAAAAAAAAAAAAAAAAACCCACATCACATTGATGTCGTATTAAATCAAGAGGGAGTTGTTTGGCGCTTTATTGATTTTATGGGTACCTGGAAACTTTGAAGAGAAGATTTGCTCTTTTACAGTAGCTTAGATTTTGAAGACATTAAATTTCTTTGTGGTAGTTTTTATTTTATTTATTTTATTAGTCTACTTTTACGATGTAATCGTGCTGCTCTAGTTTTAGCTAGTGTTGCAAAAGAGAATGAGGGGGTCACTATTTGGTCAAGAGAATGTCCCTCTTTTTTCTTCTCCATTGTATAACTTGATTCTCTATAAATAAAGTCTACTATCGTTTTCTCTCAAAAAAAAAAAAAAAAAACTTCACTTAGCAATAAAATCACACCTAACCATAACATTCACAAGCAAAAATATATTTAGTTATAATCAAATTAATAATAGAATCTTTTACATCAATTGTATATATAAAGAATAATGCATAAAAAATAAAAAAATATTTATCTTAAATGTGGTCCTTGAGAATAATAAGCTTAGGGGTAAGAGAGGAAAATAGTAGGTTGAAAATTATTGGTTGTTAAGAGATACTTTGTAAAAGATATGCTTGATGGGAAGATGGAAAGACTTTTGAGAGAGAGGGGGAGAGAGTATAAGTTTTTGGGCAAAAATTGGGTCTAGTATTTTAATACATTGGACTTGTCACGATGGTGACACATGTTTAATTTTAGCCATGTGTCATTGCCCTTCTTTCACTTAGGATCTTAGGCAATTGATCTTAGGAATTTGCCTAAGTCAAGAATCCAATTATAAATTAAGAAATTTTAAATAAAAATGTTTATTGTTAAAGAATTTTTTATTGACAATAAATTTCATGATAAAGACACAAAAAAAAAAAAAATTGAACATGCTTCTTCGTTATTTTTAGGAATGACAATGGATTGGATCTAACCTAACCCTATTAAAATGGGTTCAAATATTTTTAAACTACTATGGATTGACTTTGGATTCAAATTTTTAAACTTGATAGGGTTTATGTAGCGTTTGAATTTTACACCTGTTCTCTACCGATTAGGCATTACACTTATTAAAATACTATTATTATCAGCAGCGGAGCCACATGTATCCTTGAGGGGCCTTGGCCCCCCCAAAATTTTTAATTTTTTTTACAATTTAAGTATATTTTATAAATATTTAAATGTTATATGAAAAAAAAAAAAAAAAAAAAGGAGTTGGCCCCCCAAAAGAAAGCATTGATAAAATAATTTAGTAAGTTTTCCTAAAAAAAGATAGTTTAGAGTTGATATATAATTGCAATAAAATGAAATAATTAGGTAGTAAGTTTTGTGAGTAAATAGTGAAAGTGTGGAAACCCTAATTTTTAGCTCAATTTCAATTCCAATTAATATGTTCAAATCATTCAATATTGATAGTATATACAATTTGGTTGAAACTTCCTATTCTCAAGATTTTATCAAGAAATAAAAAATAAAAAAACTCATATGATACTTCAATTATAACATTATGATATTGATTTGTCAAACATGAATGAAGTTTTGCAAACAATTTAATATTTTATATTTACACACACATATATTATGTGAATTTTTTAGGGGAGTGTCTATTTTTTATTTAAGTTTATCTTGACAGAATATATAGTTCGGCCCCCCCAACATAAGATTCCTGGCTTCGCCACTAATTATTATGAATTTTATTTAAAAATAAAAAATAAGGATTTTATATCAAAGTAAATGTGCATTACTTTTTCTCCAAAATAATGTATAGAAAATTTATTTGTATCACGGTTTTCTCTTCTTCATAAGCAAAATTGTCTACTAAAACTTAAAATTTCATCTTTAATAGTCGTTCTTTCTTCAAATTATTTGTATCCTAGCTCTAGCTTTAAATATTTGTTAAAATTTGATCTTGTTCAGCTTCTCTGATAATAAGAGTATTTTTGAAAATTGAAATTTTCTCTGCATATATCCAAATTTTGATCTTCCTGAAATTATCGTCACAATACTCTTTAGGTTAATTCTTTTAATCTATGACCATAACTTGTATAAAAGAATATTTCATCATAATCACGGGGGAACAAAAAATTAATCATCAATTTTTTTCATTCTTGGCCATGTAGAAATTTTAGGTTTACCTCTTTGCATGATAAAATAGTGTTATATCATTCCACCAATCTACTGAACCACGCTCAAGCTTGGTTGATATAAGTTGCACCTTGAAATCTTTTTGTAATATATACATAAGAAAAATAATCTTCAAGATCCAAGATCCAATCTATGAAGCCTTTTTTGTATGATATACCCCATTAATGTATAGAACATCATTAAAATTAAGAACGTGTCGGCTGATAGGTCAACCACAAGCACAGTCTCTAGAACGATTATCCCCATTGTTTTCACTATCTTGTTTATATTGGGTATACATATGTGAATAAAATCTCACATTAAATAATAATGAGAAGAATAAGTAGTTAATATAACATAATTGAGCACATACCATAAGGCTTAGGTTTTTGGGTTAAAGTATATCTTTATATGTTATATTAATTACTCAAGGAATCTCCCCAAGGTGTTTATATCCCCAACAAATGGTATCAAAACCCATGGTGTAGTAGGGCAAAGGTGGCAAGTTTATCGGAATTCCTTTCGCAATTGAAGCAAGAACGGGGTATATGTACTTGAAACCCTTTCGCAAATGGAGCAGGGCGGATCCCTTTCGCAATTAGAGCAGGAATGGTATATTGCACCAAGCAAACTCATAAAGCTCACACAAACGATCTCAGAAAAAGCCCAACAAAGGAGTATTATTGCCAATAGTACTAGACAATGGTGTAGTGTGAGGTTCCCATGGAGGATAAAAGTTGTGTGAGATTGACACATGGAAGCCCATGGATGATGCACTAGTAAAGGGAAATGCCCATTAGGCAAAGAGAAGCAAGTAGGACTTGTTCATGACCCACAAAGAGGTATTGAAATCCACAAAGAAGCAAAGACTCACACGTGAGAGTGAGATTATTAGGTATACACGTGTGAATGAAGTCTCACATAAAATAATGATGAGAAGAATGAATATTTAATATAACATAATTGAGCACATACCCATTAAACTTAAGTCTTTTGGGTTAAAGTGTATCTCAATATGTTATATTGATTATTCAAGAAAGCTTCCTAAGGTGTTTATCTCCCCAACAATTTAGTATTCAAACTAAATCGATAGGCATGCCGCCCTGAGGCCTGCACCACAATTATCATCAATAGGGTGGTTACTTTCATCATAAATTTTTGCCATATCATGATACTAATTAGCTCTAATAACACCTATGCAAAACATGAAATATGAAAGGGTTAATCAACATTTAAAGGCTTCAAAAAAAACTTATTTTCGAAGTAAACAGATGAATAGATTCTAATGGATACAAATCAAATAACAATAACACTCTATTATGAGTAGTAAACCCCTAAAAACACCTAAAAAATTAAGAAAATATAATCTTAAATCCTAACATTATGAAAATAAAATGAAGTTTAAAAAAAAATGATAAAAATAAAGCATATAAAAAGGTATATTCTATCGTACATGACACGGAATTACAAATGGTTTTTAAGCATAGTTAATGTAATTGTCAAGAGTTATGTAACTTCATTAGCACTTTATGATATTTTTATGATATTTTTAATGGAGATATTTAGTATTTATAAATATAAATAATAATAAAAAAGGTAAAGTTAGATTAGACATATACAATTATACGAACCAATTTATCAGTGAAACGTACAGAGTGAGTTGAAAAAAAAAAAAAAAAAAGGGAGTTACGAAGTTGATGTGAAAAGGACTAGATTCTCAATGTACACAAATATATAATTGAAAAAAGACAACTTGTTTGTGAAGGCACTTGAACTAGCCAGTAGAGCAAAATCACATAGGAAATGACAACCACATCTCCAAGAAAAATGGAAAAAATAAAAATAAAAATAAAAAAGAAGAAATAATATTCTCTTCCTCCCAAATCGGCAAATCCTCTCCCCCACATAACTAAGCTAGCTATAGCTTTTTACATGCGCGCCCACAAAATGTATAGATTTTTTTTTTTTGGGTGGAGGGTCCTATGGTTTATATGCCATGTGGATCTTTCACATGGCCAGCCCAATCTGTCTTTATTTTATAGCCGTCTCAATCTTATTATTAATTACTTCTAATTATTTATTATTCATATTTTAATGTTTTTATTTTTTTATGAATATATGCATATTTCAATGTAAGTTACGAAATCATTTGTATGATTTAATCTCATGTAATAAATGCTTATTTGTTTAGTACTAAGACGGTGGATTCAGCAAGCAAAGATTGATGATGATTCACAATCCAACATGTCATTATTTTGTTATACGCAATCATGCCAATAAAAAATATAAATTGAAAATAAATAAACAATGCAAGACTAAGTACATATTCCATATGATGGAAATGAAATAAAAAAAATATAGAAAAAAGTACATAATTCACATAGAATTTTTTTTAAAAAAATAATCTTGCTAGGTTGTGGCAAATCCTCAAAGACACATCCCACAAGTTTGGGCTTTAAAAAAAAAAAAAAAAAAAAATTTAAGCTAATATTTCTTAAACCATCAACACTTTTTTTTTAATCATATAATAAGTCGCTTGCTCTAATCCTTGCCTCATGAAATTAAATGGGCAAAAATCTAATTCATAATATTGACAATTTAAAAGAAAAAAAAAAAAAAAAAGAGATAATCTTACATAGATTAGAAAGTACATGAATGTTCCTTGGCATATCTTCAATTAGTTTCTGCACAAGAATCTAGTTAATTATGAACCCTAGTTATGTAACCCAAATTCAACCTAGCAATGCATATACATTCGCTTGCTGTTCTGGTGTGAGTGTGTGTGTGAGTGTGTGTGAATAGGTGTGCGGTTTTGTAGGTTTATCTTGAGCTAGTAATGGGGTACACATGACCCAAACCCATGTTACCTTAAGCTTTAGAGGAGACAATAAACAAGTAAAAGACAAGGTAAGGCATGCTCATATAGAATATAATGTTGAAAGAAAAGTCATATAGTACTATTTTAATGGTGTGAAGCATGTGGATGTGTGTGGTTGTGATTTCTCTGGATCAGACTTTGAATTGTTGTAAGGTTTAAGATTTTTTTTTTTTTTTTTTTTTTTAATAATTAGTTTTGGACAGGTATGTTTTGGCTCTTTAGGCTTTTAGAGGAAAGTGATGTGTGGGAAGTTTCCCCTTCATCTCAAATCTCTCAATTGGGTTTCTTGTTATTATTAACACTTTTTATACTGTTATTAAATTTCTACACTTTAATCATATGATTATGTAATGTGGAATTTTTTTGTCTTGTGGTCTTCCTAAGATATACATATAAACAACTAGGGCATCATCACCCATTTCCCAATTTTCAAGTACATGTGGAAATTTTTAGGTGATGCTTTTTTAGTTATGGAGCAGACACAAGGAGACAAGTGTGAAAAGTTTTTCTTTTTCAATATGATACCCACAAAAAGAAAATAATTAATAGAAATAAACAATGTTATACTTAAAAAAGAACAAAAAACAAAAAAACTAGATACATGCTCAAATTGAAAAATATGATTTATGATGCCTTTTCACGCAAAAGGAAAATTTAATAATATTAACTTCCTTTTTCTCTCAAAGTTAGACATACATAGGTAATAAACTACAATAAATCTAGAAAAGCATAAATTGTAATTACGAAATGTTGGATCTTTTTTTTCTTTTCTTTTTTTTTTTTTAAATTATGTGTGTGTGGGTTCATACTCCTTACTATAAAGGAAACCAAGCATGTAAAATTTTTTACTTTCAAATGGGAGGTAGTAAATACATAATTCAAATTCAATATCATCTACTCTATTATCATGATAAACTAGGTACAGTCCCAAAATTAAGTTTAATTATAATAACCATTATTCTATCAACAAAAATAGATTTAGATTTCATAAAATGTAACTAAGTAAGCCATGTTTGAACTACATAGTCACTATACTATTGTGGTTTGGTTGCTGATATAGCAAGACCAACAAAAATTTTACAGTTGCTAAGGGAAAAACAACAGTGGTATCCCAACACCTGAAAGTTGGGTACTCTGATAAAATCTGAATGACAACAATGGACTAAATAATAGATATGAATGTTTAGTACGGAGAGAATAATTGGATCAGAATCATTGAATTTCCTCAAAATATATAAAAAAATAAAAAAAATAAAAAAGAGAAAAGAAAAAAAGAAAAATGTATGGAAAAAGAGTGGTATTGTTGTAGGAAAGAAGCACCAGCTTTCCATATAATTTTCATGCATATCTTGATATCCGCAAGACTTTGTCTGGAATATCTTGTTCACTGGCCTACATTGGCTCATGTTTAGTAGTCTCATTTGTTCTTATTATATAAATTTATGGGCCCCCCTCTCCCTTCTTTCTTTGATCTTCTCCTACTATCCAGTACAACACAAATATACAATATACAATACAATATTAACTTTATAATATCTCTCTCTCTCTCAAAATATTATACACGCCTACACACACAATAACATTGTTAGTCCAGCTTTTTTTTTTTTTTTTTTTTTCCTTCTTCTTGCTTTCCTTCATTCACAGCCTGTCAAGCCTGAATTATTAACAACCATGATTCTGATTTTGATATATATATATTTTTAGTGAAGAAGGTGCTTTGTTCTTTCTCTAAGCAAACTGAAAGACTGCAGGTATTGGCCTGCCAATAGATTTGCTGGTGTAGAGGTGTCAACGATTGGTTTTTCAGGCCTCACCATAGTTGCACTGCTTAGATTGCCCCGTCCATGTCACAAAATAAAACAGCTACTATTCATCACAGAATTGGCTAGTCATTTTTTTGGTTCTAGTTTACTAAGAAGACCAGCTTATGGGTGAAAGCAGTGGCATGAAGGAGGAACATGCTCAATGAGCCTCCTAAGAGAGTATCGCGATCAGCCCAGTTTATATCGCCGGTAACGTCAATTATACATGTTTTCATGCTTATATAAGTCTTAGTTTGGGATGAATCAGGTGTTTGAAGAGCTCTGAATGACATAAAAGACAAGTCTTTTAAGTTTGGTGATAGGTCTTAATGCAAGTTCTTGCTTGTTTGTGTCCTAAGTTTTTGTGTACTTGTGTATGTTATGTGATAGTAGTAGCACTTCTAAATATTAGTGTTCCTTCAATCCTTCCACTTAATAAGGCCTGGGGACTAAGATGGTGATGTTTATTGCTGTATCATGCATAGGAGGTATGCCAATAAGTTTGAAAGTGATAATGATCTTTCTATTAAATAATTAACAGTACAAAATGATGTTAAGATTGAAATGATAGTTCTTAAATAGTAAATTTGCCATGAGAACTGGAATCTCTCTATCTCATATTCTCTTTTACTGTTTATTAATTAATAATTTTTTCTTGCTTTTAAGTCTCTCTAAGAGCATCATCAGATAGTAGTTTGGCTGTTATGTGATTTGATCATGTGGATAGCAAAAAGGCCTATGGAAGAAACAGAAAGAAGTGGACACTTTTTGAGAACAATTTCTTGAGATGAAGACCACTGTTATTATGACCAGTGATGGTGGCACCAAAAGAGTGTGTGAGAGAAAGAAAGACCCACATACCATTTGTGGTATCACTGTTGCCACATCACATTTTTCTTTTTCACCCTTCTTCATTGTCTGCCAACTGTTGGATTTGGAGCTCCCTATGCAGTTTTGAATATTTCATTTTGTTCCCCCTTTGCTTAGTACTACCAAACCCAGACCCTGTTTCCACAATTTCTCTTCTGTAGCAAACTAAATAAAAGGGAACTGTTAAAAATCAAAGGAAAGCACGAGTGAATTTGAGGAATGATCAGATGGGTTGGAATTGTTTTTTTGCAATCAAATTTGACTTGGGGCAAGGTTGGAGATGACTCAACATGATCAGATTTTTCCATTAGTCCTTGGTGCTTGAATTTAGCATCAGATAGACTTGGGGTCAATCAAACCCTGTCTCCACCTTACATGTAGTAGTGACTTCCTATAAATCACACCCAACCCACTGAAATGTAGAAAGATAAGAGAGGAAAAAAAGTGGATTCAATTTCTTATTCCTTGTTCTTTAGAATGTATCATTATCTTGAAAAAATAAATTTCCAAAATTTTTGTTGTGTTTCAAAATGTATGTTGATGTATTTCATAATTAGAAACAAATTGATAGTTATATATTTCAGACATGGGGACTAGACTTGAATACGCCGTCAATCTCTTAGCAACCTCATCAAACAGCAACAGCTTTACTGTGCATTGTGTGGATGACTGGGAGCATTTCAAGAATAGAGGACTGAAGGGGAACTGCTATACAACTGTAGTGGACAGCTCTGAGGACTCCATGGACAGGAAGCTAGAAAAGCACAACTTAGAATCCATCAAAAAGACAATGCAGATGCATGAAGATGTCTTCAAAAACCAGGTACTATGAATCTTTTATTAGCTAGTAAACCTTTCACTTTTTTAAGAAAACTCAGATGCCATTAATTTGTATTGCAAATTCTACATTCACTCATATGAATCTACACAAACTGATAGTCATGGGGCTACAGATATGTATGAAGATTTTTTGGTGTCAAATTCTGTAAATTTGTGAAATGAATAATAGAGGCCTCCCCTTTCAGGCTTCCACATATATTCCATCAATAAACAAATTGCAAAATACTGACTTAATGGTTTACTGACATCACAATCAACACTTTCAAGTATTTCATCCAACTTTATCAATACCTATGTTAAACCTAACTCTTGTTTCCTGCTAAACTACCAGAAACACATTATTGATGTTGTCAATTATTCTAAGAGCCCCACCATCCACCTCTTTATAAAGTATTGATAATGTTTCCATAAATAACTATTTCTATACACCATGACACCGACTTGGCTCCTTAAAAATCCTGACCCTTTCAAGCTTCCTATTAGTCCGTTGTTCATCACTTAAAAACGTAGTAGTTGCAAGAATTTGTCATTGGTGCTATTTAGCTTAGTAATAACAAACTGAAAGTTGCAGGTGAAGGAACTGCACAGACTCTACAAAGTGCAGAAGATGCTAATGGGTGAGCTGAAAAAAGAACTTAAACAAAACAGATATTGGAGTTCCATGACTAGCTCAGATATAAGCCATGCTCACTTCATTAACTCCCACCATCCATCAATGCAAACCACAAGTGAATTTAATTTCCAAATTCAGAGCTTGAGAGACGATCCAAACTCAAGGGAGCGAAGTGGCAGTTGCTCTGGAGACACCATGAAAATGGCAAGGGGATTTGATCTTGAAAGGCCTGCTGCTGAGGAAGACAGGTCCACAGGAGTCAGTGCCGTTGAGGAAGACCAAGCAGGGCCAAGTTCCCAGATGCCCACCAGCAGTCATAAGATGAGCGTTGCTGGTTCTGATGAAGATAGTGAAGTAGAGCTGACATTAAGCATTGGAGGTTGCTTGAGCAAGAAGGCATCATCAAAATCCTCAAAAATTCAGTTAGGATTATGTGATTCCTCGTCCCATAAAGGAATTAGGGAGATTGATTCATCTGCCTCTTTCAAATCGGACCGAGGAGAGGATTGTAGCGACCCCAACACCCCCATGAGCAGCTCCAGTGCTACATTTAATCAGGAAACAAACCGGCCGCATTGGCTTTTCCAAGGTTTAAAGCTCAAATAGGATTTGAACATGGATTTGAACTTGATATTGTGTTTATCCTTTTGCCTGTATATGGACGATTGTATTTTACACGGTTCATGCATTGAGATATCTGAATTAGTTGTCTCCTTACTCTAATAATGGGATAATTAACACACCTATATCTGGGGTGTACATTGCTGTAAATAGCTCATTAGCCATCCTTGTCAAACTACTTGTCTTGTCCTTTGGTTAATTGTGATGTTTGCATTGCATGCAACATGATAGACATTCACAGTTTAGGCAGCATTAATCCTACTTTGAAAACAAAGCAACTTTGTGATTCATGAGCAGATGAGAAAATAGTTGCAAAATTTCAATAAACAAAGATGGTATTTAACTAGGAGAACCTTCCAGTCTGAAAGACAACCAAAACAGTCACTACAAGTAAGAGGATTTTACATCAAGCAGCATAAGACTTTTAATCGAATAATCAACCAATTACTAATGCAGTACGGAATATTTAAGTACATCAAAGCTACTGATAATGAGTTGAGACTGGCTTGGTCAAAAGAGTTTAGTAAGTTCTGATGGTTATTTTGAAAGGGATCCACTGCAAGTGGGCTGAAAAAGACATATAAGACAGCATTGAGAAATGAGAATGTTTTTTTTTTGCTTTGTTTGTGGAAATGAGAATGATTACTGTTAGATATCGCAACTAATATTACCTAAAATGTGTCACGATCCATGGGGCAGAAAGTAGTGCGGATTTAGGTAATTTAAAATTGTTGCCAAATCCTTGTCTTTGTGTGATTGCATATCGACTGGGTCTAAATCAAATAATTTGAAACAGTGAGCCCTATTTTGCTTAGGAGTAGGGACTTTGCCTTTATATATCTATCAAGGGATCAAGGGAATATGTGTTACCTTGTTTGCATTACGTGCCTTCATCACAACCACAATTCAGATAGTAGAAGCTATAAATGCCAATGTATATTTGCCTTCTACTTCTGCTGAAATTTTACTATAATTTTGTGCCTCTGACATTGTCTGTAAGGACAGCAAAGATAAGAGAATTTAAGCATTATCTTCTGTTTAATTTGTTGAGAGTGTTTGCATTCAGGATGATGTGTTCAGGTTGGTTCCAATTAGCTCAACTGATAAAATATTTGATTGTTGAATAAGAAATCTAAGGTTCAATCTTTGCTTATACCAAAAACTTATTAGTGTCTTAGAGTGATGATAAAAATCTATCATTAGAAGCGGACGCCGTAGGTTGAAACACTCTTAAAAAAAAAAAAAAAAAAGATATGTTGAGAAACATTTGCAACTTCTTTGGCCAATATAAGTGAAAATTGTTAGAATTATGGATAAGTGATTAAACTCACACTTTCTTGATAGCTTAAGTTTTTGGGACAATCGATAATTTAACATAGTATCAGAGCTGGAGATCCTGAGTTCGATCCTTAGACCCCCACAAGTGAGGGGGAGTGTTAAAATTATGGTTAAGTGATTAAACTCACAATTTTCTGATAGTTTAAACTTTTGGGACAAATAGTAATTTAACATAAACTTCTCATTTTCATGCCATGATGTATAGAAATAGAATAGAATTGTAATGTCCACATATCTATAAAGGTTTACATTCCCACTCCCATTCCCATATCTATAAAGGTTTTCCTTAAATAAGCTCAATTATGCCATGATGCATATTAGTGGACTTTGCATTCATATATCAATGGTGACTTACGTCATTCGTCAATGCCTTTCTATCTATAACTAACCAATTAGAGTTATTTTCTTCTACTTTTATTGTCAAGCTATTTGCTCAAGCCCAGGTGCAAACTTCTTTTGATTCGAGTCCACTACCCTCACAACCCATTACTTCTCCTTTGTCCTCAATTTCCCAATTCTCTCCCTCATCATAACCTGTTACCTTGCGATGCTCAACCTCTCTCTTTATATCACTTCCCAATTATTGATCGGTCCTTTTGCTTCTCATCACCCAATGGTCACTCAATCCAAACATGACACAACCAAACCCGAAGTTTTCACTAACAACCTTTCATTATGACATTAAGCCATGAACTCAAAGTTTGATGCACTCATCCAAAATCAAATTAACATGGCTTATTGTCTCTTTAGATATTGCTCGCAATATAATTGATTGCAAATGGGTGTTGCGGATCAAGTGTTGTGCCTAAGGTTCCATCAAGCGGTACAAAGGCGATTTTTATGTCAAAAGGCTTCCACCAATAGCTCAACGTGGATTTCAGTGAGACCTTTAGCTTTATTATCAAACCCACAACGATGAATACTATTCTCTTAATTGTTGTATAGTTTGTGAGAAAAATTAATGTTCATAATGCCTTCTTGCACAACAAATCATTTGAAGATGTTTACATGGCCCAACTACAAAGGTTTTACATATGTCCAATTTCCACGTCACATATGAAAATTGCAAAAATTTATCTACAATTTTGAAACGTGCTATGTGAGCTTGGTTTTCAAAAATGACCACACAAATGCTTGACTTTAGTTTCAGGGGATCTATATCATTCTCTTCGATCCATACACATTTAGGCCAAACAGAGAATTTACCTTCTATTTCTTGATATTTGTGTATGCTATTATCATTACTTACGTTAATTTATCTGCTATTGAT